>QANY01007800.1:0-44477 GCA_003255025.1 Datisca glomerata
GACAATCATGAGAATATATTAGTTGATGTGACATAATTTTTAACAGGCCCTACTAGAGCATACCAAATAATCTGTACTAGAGCAAAATAAATAACAAAACTAATTGGCATCTAAACATAGGCCTAATCAAGCAATGATACAGAGTTGAAAAGTCTAACTCGATCACTCCTTAAAATTTAAGTGTTAAAGAGATGATTACTAGGACTTTATAACTACCACATAATGGACAAATTTAGGTAATGTAGGATAATATTGCAAGAAATTGTTCTTTACATTATAAATGGACTCGACCCGAGTAAGATTCTATGAAGTGAGTGTAATATCAAGAACAAAATTATTTGAGTTTAGAAGAAATTCAAGCATAATTGAAAAGCAACAAGAAGAATTGGAGTCAAACATTCAAATGTCTGCTAATGTAGCCTTTAGCATCTTTGATAGAAAAAATAACAATGCATGTCAACATTTTTTACAACACAATACAAACAAATTTTGGAGGAAGAGGCAAATCATACATTTTCTAGTTTTACAAAACCTGTTAATTATCCATCTCCATCTTGTGTAGCTTCACCTACAAGATACATAGCTTCATTCGAACCCAAGTATGACATGTCAGGGTATGAATATATTGTAACCACAAATCATGTAACATCTAAATTGAATAGTTTAAGTCCTCTCTCATCTTATATCCTTGCGTTTACATAGAGCTTTGCCCTTTAGTTGCAAGTTCAACCTAGGTAACACCCGACTTGTTGGTTATCAATCATCACAGATCTAGCCTTATATCCTTCCTTAGTATCATAATCAATTTCAATAAGCTCCCCAATTTTCTCTACTATCCTTCTCACAATAGGCTATTATCCAATCAGGAGCAAATCATGTAACTGAACCCAAATATGGAAACAATGAAAAGGTATTTTAGAGAATTAGGTCCCCCATACCTTTTCAAGATAAACAGGCACCCATTGGAACTCTTAGGGCCTCAACCTTCATCATTCATTATTTCACTTTTTTTAATTAAAGTGGAGTGGGAATAGTTTTTTATCCATGACGCAATTCTTACCATTCAATACAACAAGGGGAGTGTTTGCTCCTATGCACGGGTATGGGTAAGTATATAACTCAAATGTGTGTGGACCTAAAATGTGTATCGAGGGTACGTTTTGCGAATACAGACTACTAGGGCCATATACATTTTTGAAAAAAACATACATTTATTTTCTTCTTTGGTGAATACCTCACTCCTCTCAAATTCATTGTTGTTGCATGCTCCTCTCATTTATATTTTGGTAAATTGTAACTTGGTTAAATTCTAAACTGACACATACGATCATTTCAAACTTTATGATCCTTAAAAACGTGGCCATTATGAGATTTCTATGCCAGACAAGCATATAAGGCATTGACTTTATGGTTACTGAATAATCCATGCCTCTATAGTGATAATTTTCTAGAGCAAAGAACTATTTCCTAAAATTTACATAATAGTATTACATAGATGGAAATCAGATGCCATCATTTTAATTTCCTGCAATTTCATTAGAATTGACGTATACTTTAATAGAAACTTTCATCCAGTAATATATAACAGCATTGTTTAGTCGTTGACAAACATAACGTATCTTTACAAGTAAAATAGAATTGCATATATCATTTATTTCCTTAAATAGAATTACATAAATCATGTCTTTCCTAATAAAAGTCTTGGTATAAGAAGTTTATATCTCTAATGCAAAATACACAAAAATATTAATAGAGCGGATGCTTATTTTGGATTAGAAGCTAAGTTAGGCAAAATTTGGTTAACATTTAATAAATAAGACATCCATGATGAAGTCAACATAATTTTAAATGAGAGTTTTAGGCAATTCAAATTGTCTTTTGCTTAATGAAATCCAATGTCTGTTCAAGAGTACAAAAATAATAATAATGAAATTCAAACTTCTTAAATATTGTCAAATAAAATGTGTTTGATATTTCAAAATCAAATGAGTTTGGATGGTAAACTCAATCATATGAAATATGTATAATAAATTATGTAATTTTCTAAAAATCTAGAGGTTATCCATACAACCATTTATATTCATTGAAATTCATCGATTTCACTAGGATCTTGCTTCAAAAGTCATTTCACGACTTAATCTAAAAGAATATTCATCATTCAACAATTTGTTAGTGCATAATTAATTTTGGCTTGCACACCTTCACCTTAAGGCTGAACCTAACTTTGATCCTCGATTATGGCGTGTGTCCTCTTATGTATGATCATGAGAACATAAGACATATGACGTGATTAGCTCAATTGATGACTTACATAATACTTAATTGGTTAATTAGTAATCACATAAGGCTTTGACTTTGAAATCTTATATTGATATGCTAAAAAATAGCCCAAGATAATTAGAGAATCTAAACCATTGAAACATTTATTTTGTCACTAAGAAAAAAAAGGGATCATTCTTCTAACTAATATTTAAAGATTCTCAACAACCTACAAAAGATATTCCTATCTTATTTGTTAAAGCTATTAAGAGTCAAAAGAAAACAAATTTTGAACAATTCAAAAAATAATTTAATTGGCATCATAAAAAAAGTAGTATTGAAGTTTGTAATTTGTTGTTAGTTTGGTCTTTGAGGTTTTAATTTTGTCAATATTTGTTAGCTACTTCTGTGAGAAATTGAGAAAATGATATAGGTTATTTTTAAATCTTAAAAATTAATAGAAAAAAATGTAAAGGATTATATTTATATTGTTCGGAGTGAAATATATAAAAGAAAAACATCATAAGAATGAATTTGTTATATTAATAATATACTTCAGTTTCCTTCTAAGTCCACTCACTTTTCCTCCATTTTTTTAGCTCCAATTTTCAAAGATCCAAACATAGTTTTTGGTTTCTTAATCTTGAAATGAGAAATTGACATTGTTTCTCACAAATGGAATATGTGCCTGCCATGATGAATAACAAAACATATAGATTATGTTGATGAATGATGTTTTTGTTAATTTCTTTTTATAAAATTGATATCATAAAAAGTTAAAAAGGAAACATTCCTCAATATAAGGATACCAAGTCAATCTGGGAGAGTAGAAATGCATAACACAACAAGAAGAGAAAGAACGATCTTTACAAGTAAACGATTCAGCCACAGAATTCACATTATGATTGATGTTGGCGAATAGAATGAATTACTAATGATTTGTATGAGTGACCAAGTAAAAAATTGAAGAGATCAAATTAGAAATGAACGCAATTTCTAAGGTTATAAATTATATTTCATAAAAAACAAAAAGTAACTCTAGATTTTGTCTCGATAAAGAAGAGTTAACCAACAAAATTTTTGTGTTAAAAGTCAGCCCAATCAAAATTTTTGTGTTAAAGAAAAAGACATTTGACTTTATAATGAGCACATTATGAGCATATATTTGTTGATGTAAGATAACATTTTAATAGTCCCGATTAGATCATAATATGACAGTTGAAATAAGTATCATATCTAACAATATGAACTAGAACAAAACAAATCTTGAAACTATTTGGCACCTAAACATAGGCCTAATCCTTATGAAAAAAAACATAAGCCTAATCAAAATTTGACACAGAGTTTAAAAGTCCAACTTGATAACTCCTTAAAATTTAAATGCCAAAGAGATGGTTACTAGGACCTTATAACTACCACACAATGGATGTGTATAGGTAATGTAGGACAATATTGCAATTGTTAAGAGTTTATCTCCATTGTGCATCTAAAAGATCAAATTGTTAACCACTAAATTATTATTATACAAAGGATGGATGCTAGAACAATCATTTCCATAGCCACTTGGCTACTTTCAATAATGAAAATGGCATGTGTTACCTTTTACCTTTTCACAAAAGCTCTTAAATGAGCCAATATTAGGCGATTTTTTATTTTATTTACATGCTACCAACCCATATCTCTGCCCAACTTCTTTTCATCCCAACTTTTTGCTAACTTTCATATAATTGATTAGACTTGTCTTATAAGTTAGATTTATCTTAAATGACTATGTGGTTGAAAATTTGCTCTTAATAAATTCTTCAAATAAAAAAATTCCTTCACCATCCGAGTTTTTTTTAAATAAGAGTTCCATTGTAAAATAAGTTCATTAGTGCAATTTCCTTAGCGTTTTATTTTCCTTTTTTCTTTTTTTCATTTTATAATTTTTTTCCCCTTAATACGTTATTTTTATAATCTTAATTTGTAAAGTTCTAGATGATTAATTTATAACATATATAAAACATATCTTTCTTGTCATATTTTGATTATGACAAATAATTTTTGAAGTATTATTTTAGTCAAGTGTATAGACACTACACAATGTGAAAAAGATAAAAATTTATTTATTATAAGTTCTTTTGAAAACAGAATAAAGGATAACTGAAACTATGCAAGGCGACATACATATGGCGTGTTTGGAAGAGCATGAAGTATATCAAATGAAACAAGAGTTGGTTTGAAAAAAAGTTTTGTAACTCAACACATTGTAAGTAATCTGGAACCGAATCGAACATCTATGTAGGAGACCATATCATACCTAACCAAATCAAAGTGTGCACAAACATCAATGATTGGTTCACCTCTGGTTCCAACTAAACCAAATATCATCAATTATCATAACTTTTCACCCCAATATCAATCGTGAATGAGGATCTTCATGTACTTAGATACATGTTGGTCCCCTTCAGCTAGAACCAAATGGTCTTGGGTTGAAATCTTATATGGTATCTGAGCTTGATTTTATCCATCTTAGCCCCTGTAACTATTTGTCTTTGTCTCTTATTGTTTGTACCTTCCCAGTTTATGTCGTTCTACGCGTGGCAGGGATGGGTGTAAAGGGATATTATCTACCATAGTCTATGGATAAGAATCTCCATGTGCATGTGCGTTTATTATATTATTGCTTGATGTATATATTTATTATTCTTTTTTATTTCAGGAAATGTGATATTTCAAGTTCAAATATTTCTTTAATATTTACCTATTATAAGACGTGAGTTATGCTTTATATCTTGAATGTTAATAAGGTTTATCTTCTATGCTTCTCTCCTGTACTTTGAGCTCTCAAACTCACATATGGGTCTTGGAGAAGTATTTGTAAGGAATGCATGCGTAACCAAAAAGGAAGTGAGAACGATGTAACCTGCTATCTTTTCTGCAAAATTTCTAAGCCTCGCTTGAAAGATGTTTTTCCAATCAATAAAAGGCCAAAATGAGGCAACATAGGAATTCGTTACAAACAATAAAGAAAGGAATCTCGACGATTTCATAATTCTATTATAAACTCTGAAAGATTGGTGCGAGTCTTGCTGCTGCAGGATAAGCTGTAAGTTATAAAGAAATGGTTCTTTACATTCTAAATGGCATCGACCTGAGTTTGATTCTATGAAGTGAGTGTAACATCAAGAACATATGATTTGAGTTTCGAAGAATTCAAGCACTTCTAATGTGCCAAGAAAGCAGAATTGAAAGGCAGCATGGAGATTTGGAGCCAAACATTAAAATTTATACTAATCAAACCTTTAGCACCATTGATAGATGAAATAATAATGAAAGTCAACATTTCTGGCAACAGGTTCGAATATGAGAATGGGCCTTTTTCGATAGGCCGCTCCGTGAGAAAGAAAACAAAGTGGGCTATGGTGATGCCAGAATTTACACCTACTTGGTTTTGTTTGCGAAAAGATATCGGGGAGAACCTTGAGCTTGGTGGTTGCTAGTGACCTTCTTGGTTTAGTTTTTTTAGATAGGTGCTCTTCTTATAGAGTCAGGTTTGCAATTTGCTGGGTGATTTTCTTACTTTTTATAAAGTTGCCTTTTTCTTTCGTTTCCGCATCTTTCTTTCTCTCATGCTTTCCGTTGGTTAATATATAATAATGATGCAACTTAGGAATTCATTACAAACAATTTAGAAAGGAATCTCGACGATTTCATAATTCTATTATAAACTCTGAAAGATTGATGCAAGTCTTGCAGCTGCAGGATAAGTAGTAAGTGATCAAGAAATGGTTATTTACATTCCAAATGGCATCATCCTGAGTATGATTCTGTGAAGTGAGTGTAACATCAAGAACATATGATTTGAGTTTTGAAGAAATTCAAGCAGGTCTTAGGTGAAATCTTATATGGTATCTAAGCTTGATTCTTTCCAGTCTTAGCCATGGTAACTATTTGTCTTTGTCACTCATTGTTTGTACCTTCCCAGTTTATGTCGTGCTCTACATTAGAGGGAGGTAGAAGTAAATCTTACTTTTTTTGGTTTCACCCTTTTTCTTTCGTTTGTGCATCTTTTTTTCTCTCGTTTTTTCTATTGATTGTCATATAAACGAATTTGGAGGAAGAAGTAAATCTTACTTTTTTGGTTTCACAAATCCTTCTAATCTATCTCCATATGGTGTAGCTTCACCTACAACATACATAGCTTCAATTGAACCTGAGTATGACATGTTATGGTTTGTAGATAGTTAGACCATAAATCATGTAACATTTGAATTGGCCAATTTTAGTCTCGAATAGGAGTATAATGGAGATGAGAAACTTGTTTATGGTAATGGGAAGGAGCTTTCTATAACTCATGTTGGTGATGCAATATTTCCTTCTAAAACGTATTCTTCAAAACTAGTGAAAGTAGGTGTAAACAAAGGAGTACTTAAAGGTAGCTTGTATCTGCTAAATTTTCTTGATGATAATGCTCTCACTACCTTTACATTTCATTACTCAGTGAAATATGTTTTACCTATTTTCAAAGACTCTTCAAATAAGTCTTGTTTAGGTTCTGTCTCTTTTTATTCTATAAATAGCAATAAGCCATGCCTTAAAAGTGTCTACTTTCCCATCTGCACCTCTTTTCTTCTTTAAGATCCATTTACATCCAATGGGCCTGACATCTTTAGGTGGATCTACAAGTTCATAGACAAAATTGGAATACATTGAAACTATTTCTTGGTTCATGGCGTCTTACCATCTCTCCTTTTCAGGATCTTCCATTTCCTCTTTAAAGGTTAAGAGATCATCCTTATCAGTGTCAGAGACTAGGACATGTGCCTCTAGTTCATAGCAAATAGGTTGTCTTACAACCTTCCCATTAAGACATTGCACTGGGGTTTCCTTAACAGGAATAATGGTTTCCATGGTTTGTCATTTATCAGTTAATGATGAAGGCCGTCTCATCTCATCGAGTGATAATTCTTCGAGAACTACTTACTCTAAGAATTGTAGTTTTTCATATAGTCGTGTTCAAGGAAAGTGGAATTTGTTGATACAAACACCTTTTGATCCTTGTGACTATAAAAGTACCCACCTCTAATTTCTGGATCATAACCAACAAATATACACACTTCAGACCTTGAATCTAACTTTCCATTCTCGTGTCCAAGAATGTGAGATGGATAGCCCCCAATTATGGAAATAACGCAAACTAAGTTTGGAGTCATTCCATAACTCTAAAGGTGTCTTGCTTACAGAGTTATAATGCACTAAATTCAAAATGTAGGCTGTTATTTGAAGTGCATATTCCCATAATATAAGTGGTAGTGATAAGTATCTTAACATCAACCTAACCATATCCAATAGGGTTCAGTTTCTCTTTTCTGAAACACAATTTTGCTGTGGGGTTCCAGGTGCTGTGAGTTGGGATATAATGTCATACTCCAGCAGGTAATCCTTGAATTCTAAGTCCAAGTATTCACCACCTCGATCTAATCGAAGTGTTTTCAAAGATATACCTAATTACTTTTCAGTTTCAGCTTTGAAGTCTTTTAATTTTTCAAAATTTTTAGACTTTCTCTACATTAGGTAAGTATAACCATATGTAGAGTAATCATCAATTAATGCTACGGAATACTGATACCCACATTTAGCTTGTACATTGATTGGTCCATAGACATCACTATGTACTAGCTCAACTGGTTCTTTGGCTCTTTGGTCCTATCTAGAGAAAGGCCTCTTGGACATTTCACCCTCTAGACGAGCTTCACAAACTAGAAGAGTCTCAACTTTTAGTTCTCTCAAAGCACCATGCTTTGTTAACCGATGTAATCTATCTAGATAAATATCAAGAAATTCAGAAAGTAAAAGTGATGCGTGTATTCAACATATCAAACACATAAACTTACCAATTACTAATGCATGATAAGACAACCTAACAATTAATGTGCCGCCGTATGGTTAGTCAGATTAATTTTAAACTATCTATAAGACATTCTCATCCTTATTAATTAAAACTGAAAATATCTCATGTTTTCTCTTTTAATAATGAGGTATCGCTTATTTGGTCAAGTCACAATTATCCACTCAAAGCTTAATTGCTACTTTGAAAGTGTAACCCATTATTTCAGATTCCATCTTTAATTAGAATTTGCCGCCTTAGGGTCGGTCAAGTCTAAACTACATCACTTCCTCCTATCTTCTTAAGAAGTTCAACCTTGATATTGATATAGTTTGAAACCTTCCTTTGGGGGTGAAAACAAAGATAACTTGAGGCCCTCTCTGTATCTTACAATGTTGTACTAATAATGGAGACCATATGTTACATTGACATGTCAACCTTCTTCCACTCACTATTTTATAATTGATGTATTTCTATTTTAACTAATCAATTAATTCCAAATTAATTACTAGTTAAAATAACCCTATTAATGTAGAATTATTTATTAATCCAATCTAATTGGTCTAAGTTCATTTAACCTTCTAAAGTGTCTAAGTCAAAATTAGGTGAACTTTTAGAATAACTAATTAATTACATTCATCAAACATTAATAAAATACTTTTAATAAAGTCGGTTATCCTAAAGGTTACTAAGGCCATTAGATTGGTGTGATTACCAAGTTTAACTACTTAAAACTTAGCAGTTTACATGCAATTGATTTCACAAAATGATTCATATAAACACATTAGGAGAGTCCTAAACCATCCATTCATTAATACATAACAGGATATATAATGAATAATGCAAGAATACCTACACAATATTTAATATACAAATATATAGAAACCGCTCGGGTACCAATTGTTCGAATCAGCGGTGTCGAGCGACGGATTAATGGTGGGGTTTTTAAAAATAATAAAATTAATTCTTTATTGATTTATAAAACAAAGACAATTACGACACCATGGTTTCAAAAAATAACTTTTTAATGAAAAACACTTTTTCTTATCAGATTCATTATATATCTATACATTAAATCAAAGACATACAAAGATACGAGTTATACCTCTCTCCTCTCATATTCATTGCTGCAGCACGCTTCCCTCATTTATTTTTTGAGGGAACTATCGCTTGGCTGAATTCTAAGCCGACACTTTGGATCATTTTAAACCTTAAGGTCATTGAACACGTGGCCATTATGTGATATCCACACCTGGCAAGTATATAAGACATTGGATTTATGATTACTAAATAATCCATGCATCTCAAGTGATAATTTTATAGAGCAAACAACTATTTCTTAAAACTTATGGAATAACATTTGCACAAATAGAAATGAGAACCATTATTTTGATTTCGTTCCATTTCATTAGGAGTCATGCAGGTCCTACCAAAAAATTTCTTCTAGTAAAATATAATAGTATTTGTTAGTCACTTGAAAAATATAAAGCTTCACAAGTAAATTAGAATTACATAAATCACATATTTCCTTATAAAGATCAATGTATATGAAGTTTATATCTTCAAAGAAAACTAGACATAAATATTAAATTAACGGATAATTATTATTCGAAGGGGAAGCTAAGTTAGGCAGAATTCAGTCAATACTTAATAAATAAGATATTCATGATGTACTCAACATAATTTTAAAGAAAACAAGTAAACTTTTCCCCAATTGCCTCTGCATTCAACAAGCATATTAAATTTCATTTAATCCCATAGATCTATAAAAAATGTATAATTTTAATAAATAATGCATTTCACCAGTGAATAAATAATATTTCAAACAACTCTAAAAAATTCTTCAGGGGACGAAATTTGAATCTTCTTACTATCATTCTAATGAGTAGGTAAGATCATATCCTTGCCTTGAAAGTCTTGAAGTGATAACAACATATCTAACTTTATAATGTTTAGAATACAAGTATTAGTAAAATTAGCGTGGTACAGACTTTAAATGCAAAATTAAAAGTTGTATGCTATCAAGAATAATAGTGGTCTAGATAGTGAAAGAAAATTGCATTATAATTTTCCACTTTAAACTGGAATATTCCAATTTGTTTTCTAGTATGCTACACTGTTGGCTTTCTTTATGATTTTCCACTGTAGACTATAAAAGTGACCTATAAATAAAATGTTAAAAACAAAAACCTCATAAAGAACTTGTTTGTTATTATATAATAAAAGTATCTCATCTTTTCATATTTTGAAAAGTGGAAGAGATTTAAATGTCATGTTATTAGGATACTTCTTTCTCTGAAACAAGACTTAGATTCTAAAAAATATAAATGAAAGAATTAATAAGAGGAAGTATAAGAAGGGACATATCCTGCAACTTCCAAAATTACCAACTAGTCTCATCTTCAATCCTTTTTATTTTCATAAAGACAATCTTGAATCTTAAAACCCCTCCCCTTATTTTGTATCTTACTCCTCTCTCCTTCTCCCTCAATTGCATTCGTGATCTTATCATGATATGTTCCACATTGTTCTTTATGCATATATCCATTCACTCTAGTGTTTGTTCATTAATGTTTTATCCCTTCAATGACCTTCCTTAATTTTATTTTAAATAATCATTCTCACAATAGTAGGGGTTTTAATATTTGATATAGCCCGCAGCCATTCCCTACATTATTCTCCCTTTTCAGACTCAGCCTGAACCACACAACTAGTTTCCTTGATCATTCTATCCACATCTAAAAATCTTTAAATTCCATGGAAATTGGCTGCTTGCCTCTACTTTTAATGAAAACTCCTAGAATTAACACCTTTTCAATGCTTAATATAATAATCAATTTCAATCAGCCTCTAAATGCCTTTTGCTTAATGAAATCCAATGTCTGTTAAAGAAAAAAAATAATAGTAATAATAAATTCTAACTTATCAAGTATTTTCAAATGAAATGTGTGTGATATTTCAAAATGAAATGATTTGGGATAGCAAACTCAAGCATTTGAAATATGTATCGCAAACTATGTATTTTTTTTAAAACCCATTTTACTAGGTTATTCATTCAACCTTTTATAATTCGTTGAAATTAATTCATTTTACTAGTTTATTGGCTAAAAAGTCATTTCACGACCTAATCTAAAAGGATATAATCATCATGTTATTGGTTAATGTATAATTGGAATTGGCTTGCTCACCCACACCTTGTGGTTGAACCTAACTTTTGTGCCTGATAGATAATGTTGGTTATCATATGTATGATCATGAAATAATAAGTCATAGCACATGATTAGCTAAATTGATGAATTACTTAATACTTAGCTGGGTAATTAGTACTCATATTGCATTTTAAAATTACACAAAGCTTTAAATTTGATTTCTTATGTGGATGTTGCTGAAAAATAGCCTCGAAAATTTTAGAATTTACTAATAAATCATATGTTCAGTGGCTAAGAAAAAAAGAGATCATTTTCCTAATTAGAATTCAAAAATTCTCAACAACCTACAAAAGATATTCCTTTCTTCTTTGTTAAAGATATTGTAATTCAAAAGAAAGCAAATTTTGAACAATTTGAAATAAATATTAACTAACAATACAAAAAGTAACATTGAAGATTTGGTTTTGTTCACAGTTGTTAGCTAATTCTATGAGAAATTTGTAAATAGCTATAGGTTGTGTTTGGATCTTAAAAATTAAGTAGGAAAGAAAAAAATGTGAAGTATTACATTATCCTCTTCTAGTTACAATTAATACACATTTTAGGAAACTTTCACAAAAAAGGACTACTAGCATCATTTTCATTTTTAAACCAAACCCACGTTTGTCTTCTTCTCCATTGAAAACCTCTCTCCTCTCATATTCACTGTTGCCGCACGTTCCCCTCATTTATTTTTTGAGTGAACTATCACTTGACTGAATTCTAAGCCGAAACTTAGGACCGTTTTAAACCTTACGATCCTTGAACACATGGTCATTATGTGATATCCACACCTGACAAGTATATAAGCATTGAATTTATGATTACTAAATAATCCACGCATCTCAAATGATAATTTTTTAGAGTAAACAACTATTTCTTAAAATTTATGGAATAACATTTGCATAAATAAAAATGAGAACCATTGTTTTAATTTCTTTCAATATCATTAGGATTGACATACGTCCTAAAAAAATTTCTTCTAGTAAAGCAAAAAGTATTTGTTAGCCACATGAAAAACATAAAGCACAAATAAAGTAGAATTACATAAATCATATATTACCTTCTAAAGGTGATGGTATAAGAAGTTAATATCTCCAAAGATAAATAGATGAAAATATTAATAGAGCGAATAATTATTATTGGAAGGGGAAGCTAAGTTATGTAGAATTCGATCAATATTTAATAAATAAGATATTCATGATGAAGTCAACATAATTTAAAAAAAATATAAGCAAACTTTACCTGAACTGCCTCTGAATTCAACAAGCATATTAAATTTATTTTAATCCTATAGATCTATAAAAAAATGTCTAATTTAATAAAATGCACTTCACCAGTGAATAATAATATTTAAAGAGCTCCCCAACAGTCATTCTAACGAATATGGCAAGATCATATCCTTGCCTTGGAAGTAATGAAGTGATAACATCATGTCTAACTTTCTAATGTTTAGAATACAAGTATTAGTAAAACTAGCATGGTACAAACTTTAAAATCATAATAAAAAGTTTTATTTTATAGACAAGAATAGTTGTCTAGCTAGTGAAAGCAAATTTCATTTAAGATAAATAAGGGGAAAGTGCATTCCTTTGGAGTAGTTTCCATACTTAGTCAACAAGTTCTATCCTTTCATATCATTTTAAGTCAATGGCTATCATAAATTCTCTCATTGCTTTTCGAGTCACTTATGATTACAGCAACATCTTCAACAGCTCAAAATGTCAACTTTTGGTGTCCAACTTAATGTTACATGAGGACTTGTTTGCAGCATAAATATGTTTTGTAAATTATGTATTTGATTAAAAACCCATTTTAATAGGTTATACTCATTGCGATTGATTGATTTTACTAGGTTATTGTCTAAAAAGTCATTTCATGGCTTAATCTAAAAGAATATTCATCATCCAGCAATTGGTTAGTGTATAAATCAATTTGACTTGCTCAACCGCACCTTTATGCTGAACCTAACTTTTGTCACAGACAGATAGTGTTGGTTCTCCTATGCATGATCATGAAATGATAAGAAATACCACATGATTAGCTCAATTGATGACTTACTTAGTACTTAATAGGTACATTAGTAATCATATCTCATTAAAGTTACATAAGACTTTGAGTTTGAATTCTTTATGATTTTCCACTTTAGACTATAAAAGTGACCTATAAATAAAATGTTAAAAACAAACAGCTCATAAAGAACTTGTTTGTTAATATATAATAAAATAATTTCATCCTTTCATATTTTGAAAAGTGGAAGACTTAAATGTCATATTATTCGTATACTTCTTTCTCTAAAACAAGACTTAGATTCTAAAAAATATGAATGGAAGAATTAATAAGAGGAAGCATAAGAAGGGACATATCCATTAACATAAATTTCCTCCAACTTCCAAAATTACCAACTTGTCCTCATCTTCAATCCTTTCTATTTTCATAAAGACAATCTTGAATCTTAAAACGTAAAAATTGACATTCTCCCTGAACTACATTCGTGATCTTATCATGATATGTTCCATATTGTTCTCTATGCATATATTCCATTCACTCCAGTTTTCGTTCATTGATATTTTATCGCCTCAATGACCCTTCCCTCATTATATGTTCCACATATTCTTCGGTGCATACATCCATTTACTCCATTGTTCGTTCCTTAATGTTTTATCCCTTCAATGACCCTTCCCCAATTTTTTTTTAAGAAATCATTCTCACAATAGTAGGGGTTTTATTATTTGATTTAGCCCGCAACCATTCCCCAACATTATTCTTCCTTTTCAGACTCATCTTGCACCACACAACTGGTTTCCTTGATAATTCTTTCCACATCGAAAACTCTTTAAATTCCACGGAAATTGGCTGCTTACCGCTTATTTTCATGCAAACTCTTGGAATTAACACCTTTTTAATGCTTAATATTATAATCAATTTCAATTAGCTTTTAATTTACCTTTTGCTTAATGAAATATAATTTCTATTCAAGAGAAAAAATAATAGTCATGATATTTCAAAATCAAATGAGTCCGGATAGAAACTCAATCATTTGAAATATGTATCGTAATCTACGTGTTTTTTAACCCATATAACAAGGTTATTCATTCAACCTTTTATACTCATTGGTTAAAAAGTCATTTCACGACTTAATCTAAAAGAATATAATCATCCTGCAATTAGTATTCAAAGATTCTCAACAACCTACAAAAGATATTTCTTTCTTGTTTGTTAAAAATATTGAGATTCAAAAGAAAGCAAATTTTGAACAATTCGAAATAAATATTAACCGACAATACAAAAAGTAGTATTAAAGTTTGTAATTTTGTTGTTAGTTTGGTCTTTGAAGTTTTGGTTTTGTTCGCATTTGTTCGCTAATTTTATGAGAAATTGGCAAATAGCTATAGGTTCTGACTGGATTTTAAAAATCTAGTAGGAAAGGAAAGAAAAATATGAAGCATTACATTATAATCTAGTTGTAACAATTTATAGACATTTTAGGAAACTTTTGCAAAAAAGGATTAAGCGCCATTTTTATTTTTAAAATAAACCTAAGTTTGTCTTCTTCTCTCCTGAAAACCTCTCTCCACTCATATTCATTACTGTCGCACGCTCCCCTCATTTATTGCTTGTGTGAACTATCACTTGATTGAATTCTAAGCCGACACTTAGGACTCTTTTAAACCTAACGATCCTTGAGGACGTGGCCATTATGTGATATCCAAACCTGACAAGTACATAACATTGAATTTATGATTACTGAATAATCCAGGCATCTCAAGTGACAATTTTTTTAGAGTAAACAACTATTTCTTAAAATTTATGGAATAATATTTGCATAAATAGAAATGAGAACCATTGTTTTAATTTCGTTCAATGTCATTAGGATTGACATACGTCCTAACAAAAATTTTCTTCCAGTAAAGCAAATAGTGTTTATTAGTCATTAGAAAAACATAAAGCTTCGCAAGTAAAGTGGAATTACATAAATCATATATTTCCTAGTAAAGGTGATGGAATAAGAAGTTCATAACTCCACAGAAAAATAGACAAAAATATTAATAGAGCAAATAATTATTATTGGAAGGGGAAGCTGAGTTAGGCGGAATTCGATCAATATTTAATAAATAAGATATTCATGATAAAGTCAACATAACTTTAAAGAAAATAAGTAAAACTTTGCCCGAATTGCCCTTGCATTGAACAAGCATATTAAATTTCTTTTAATCCTATTGATCTAGAAAAAATGTCTAATTTTAATAAATAATACACTCCACTAGTGAAAAATAATATGTAAAAGAGCTCTCAAACATTCTTTATGGGATGAAATTTGAATATTTCTACTATCATTCTAATGAGTATGGCAAGATCATATTCTTTCCTTGGAAGTATTGAAGTGATAACATCATATCTAACTTTAAAATGTTTAGACTACAAGTATTAGTAAAAATAGCCTGGTACAAAATTTAAATGCATAATTAAAAGTTTTATGTTATCGACAAGAATAGTGGTCTAGCTAGTGAAAGCAAATTACATTTTGGATAAATAAGGGAAAGTGGCAATGAACCAATTGAATAAAAACGTCTATAAATAGTGCATGCGTTTGCAGTAGTTTCCATAGTGAGACAACAAGTTCTATCCTTTCATATCATTTTAAGTTAGTGGCTATCATAAATTCTCTCATTGCTTTTCACTTTACTTCTGATTGCAATAACATCTTCAACAGCTCGAAGTGTCAATTGTTAGTGTCCAACTTAATGTTACATGAAGACTTGTTTGCAGCATAAATATATATTGTAAATTATCTGTTTGATTGAAAACCCATTTTAATAGCTTATACTCATTGAGATTGATTGATTTTTCTATGTTATTGGCTAAAAAGACATTTCATGGCTTAATCTAAAAGCATATTCATCATCCAGCAATTGGTTTGTGTATAAATCGATTTGGCTTGCTCAAGCGCACCTTGGCGCTGCACCTAACTTTTATCCCAGACAGATAGTGTTTGTTCTCCTATGTATGATCATGAAGTAATAAGAAATACCACAAGATTAACTCAATTGATGACTTACTTAGTACTTAATAGGAAAAATAGTAATCATATCTTGTTAAAGTTACATATGACTTTGAGTTTGAATTCTTATATAGATGTTGCTAAAAATAGCCAAGAAAATTGCAGAAATATTAAAATAACCAGAAAATGCATTAGTGGTGGTTTTAAAAAAAGAGACCATTCATCTAATCAACAACCTACAAAAGATACTCCTATCCTATTTGTTTAAGAGATTGACATTCAAAAGAATGTAAATTTTGAACAATTCAAAGTAAATGTTAATTGGTAAGACAAAAAGTAGTATTGAATTTTGTTGTTAGTTTGGTCTTTGAAGTTTCAGTTTTGTGAACATGTGTTAGCTTGTTCTATAAGAAATTTGTAATAAGTTATAGGTATGTTTAGATCTTTAAAATTAGTAGGGAAAGGAATGAAAAATGTGAAGGATTACATTATTCTTCGTAACTTACTGTTTATAGATGTTTGAGGTAACTTTTGTAAAAATGAGTTACTAGCGCCATATTGATTTTTGAACGAGACCCACATTTATCTTCGTCCAACCAAAATGTCGCTTCTATCATATTCACGGTTGATGCGTGCTCCCCACATTTATTTTTTCAATAAACCGTCACTTGGCTGAATTCTGAGCTGACACTTACGGCCAGTGCAAACCATATGATCCTTGAAAACGTGGTCATTAACTTTATGAATGTTACTGAATTATCCATGCATCTCAAGTGGCATTTCTCAAAAGAAAATGACTACATCCTATAATTTAAGGAATAACATTTGCACATATAGAAATGAGAAGTCATCATTTTAATTTCTTGCGATTTTGTTGGAATTGACGTACGCCCTAACAAAAATCTTATGCCAATATATTACAATATTATTGTTCTGTCACTTGAAAAACACAAAATATATTTCAAAGAAAAATTGAATCACATAAACCATGTCTTTCCTTATAATGGTGATGGTATAAGAGGTTATTATTAGACGTGAAAGGTAAGTTACGCATAATTCGGTCAATATTTGATAAATAAGATGTCCATTTACAATTTAATAACTAAGGGATGACTAACATTCAAAGAGGTTAAAGAGAAAACTCCCAAGGGAGAGTAGTGTAGATCAATACTACTTTAATGATAGTTTTGATTATTTATAAATTCTTATTCTACCAAACATTGAAAAAGGGTTTGTAAGCTAGAGTTTTAGGCCTTCCTGATTGCCTTTTCTTAATGAAATACAATGTCTATTCAAGAAAAATTTAAAAGTAGTAATAAATTCTAACTTATTTGGTTTGCTCACCCATACTTTGAGGTCGAACCTAACTTTTGTCATCGCCAGATAGTATTGATTCTTCTATATTGATGTCGCTAAAAAATAATCAGGAAAATTGCAGAAGTCAAACCAATAAAAACTTTAGTTTGATAGCTCGGAATAAAGAGACCATTCTTTTATTCAGTACTCAAAGGTTCTCAACAATCAACAAAAGATATTTCTATCTTATTTGTTAAAGATATTGAGATTTTCAAGAACCCAAATTTTGAACAATTCAAAATAAATGTTAAATTTGTAAGACATAAAGTAGTAGTGAATTTTTTTTTTGTTAGTTTGGTCTTTGAAGTTTCTGTGTTTTAAATATTTGTTAGCTCCTTCTATTATGAGAAATTGGTGAAAAGTTATAGGCAATGTTTAGAACTTCGAAATCATTATTCTCCGTTAATTACTATTTATAGTCATTTTGAGGTAATATTTGCAAATATGGACTACTAACGCCATATTCATTTTTGAACGAAATCCACATTTGTCTTTATCTCTGATGAAAACCTCACTCCTATCAAATTCATTGCTAATGAACTCTCCCCTTATGTATTTTTCAGTGAACTGTAAGTTGATCGAATTTTGAGCTAAAACTTAAGACTGTTATGATCCTTGAACACGTGGCGAGAATGTGATTTTCGCACCTTACAAGTGAATATTACCAAATAACACATTGATTTTATGAATATTATCAAAATAATCCATGCATCTCAGGTGATGGCTCTCTAGTGACAGAAATGAGACGCCTTTTTTTTGATTTCCTACAATTTTTTAGGAATTGAGTGATGCCCAAACGAAATTTTTCTTGGAGTAAATTTTAACAGTATTGTTTAGTCACTTGAAAAACATAAAGTATATTTATAAGTAAAATAGAATTACATAAATCATATATTTCCTTATAAAGGTCATTGTATAAGAAGTTTATATCTCTAACGAAAAAAAAACAAAAATATTAATGGTACGAATAATTATTATTGGAAGGGAAGGCTAAGTTTGGCAGAATTTTCAATTTTTAATAAATAAGATATCCATTTAGTACTTAATAAATAAGGGATCATGACTAAAACTCTAAGAGGTTAGAGAGAGAACTCGAAAGAGAGAGTAGTGTAGGTCAAAACTACTTTAGTGATAGTTTTCATTATTTACCGATTCATATTCTATTCCACATTGAAAAAGAGTCTGTAAGATAGAGTATACAACTTCCTAATTGCCTTTTGCTTAAAATAATCCAATTTCTGTTCAAGAAAAAAATACTAGTAATAATAAATTCTAACTGATTAAGTACTATCAAATGAAATATGTTTGATTTTCTAAAATCAAATGAGTTCGGATGGCAGGTTCAATAATTTGAAATGTGTATAGTAAACTATATAGTTTTCTGAAAATCCATTTTACTAGTTTATCGCTCAACCTTCTATCCTCATTGAAATTGATCGATTTTACTGTTGTTGACTCAAAATTCATTTCATGACTTAATCTAAAAGGATATTCATCATCAAGCAATTGGTTAGTGTGTAATTGGACTTGGCTTGCTCACCCACACCTTCAGGTTGAACCCAACTTTTGTGCCGTATAGATAGTGATTGTTCTCCTATGTACAATCGTGAAATAATAAGCCATACCACATTATTAATCTAATTGATGACTTACTTAATATTTAATTGGTTAATTAGTGGCCATATCTCATTTTGAAAGTACATAACACTTTGATCAGTTTGAATTCTTATTTTCATGCACTAAATAAAAGCCAAGAAANGTTTGTCTTTATCTCACTCCTATCAAATTCATTGCTAATGAACTCTCCCCTTATGTATTTTTCAGTGAACTGTAAGTTGATCGAATTCTGAGCTAAAACTTAAGACTGTTATGATCCTTGAACACGTGGCCAGAATGTGATTTTCGCACCTTACAAGTGAATATTACCAAATAACACATTGATTTTATGAATATTACCAAAATAATCCATGCATCTCAGGTGATGGCTTTCTAGTGACAGAAATGAAACGCCTTCGTTTTAATTTCCTACAATTTTTTAGGAATTGAGTGATGCAACGGAATTTTTCTTCGAGTAAATTTTAACAGTATTGTTTAGTCACTTGAAAAACATAAAGTATATTTATAAGTAAAATAGAAATACATAAATCATATATTTCCTTATAAAGGTCATTGTATAAGAAGTTTATATCTCTAACAAAAAAAAGACAAAAATATTAATGGTACGAATAATTATTATTGGAAGGGAAAGCTAAGTTTGGCAGATTTTTCAATTTTTAATAAATAAGATATCCATTTAGTACTTAATAAATAAGGGATCATGACTAAAACTCTAAGTGGTTAGAGAGAGAACTCGAAAGAGAGAGTAATGTAGGTCACAACTACTTTAGTGATAGTTTTCATTATTTACCGATTCATATTCTATTCCACATTGAAAAAGAGTCTGTAAGATAGAGTTTACAACTTTCTAATTGCCTTTTGCTTAAAATAATCCAATTTCTGTTCAAGAAAAAAATACTAGTAATAATAAATTCTAACTGATTAAGTACTATCAAATGAAATATGTTTGATTTTCTAAAATCAAATGAGTTCGGATGGCAGGTTCAATAATTTGAAATGTGTATAGTAAACTATATAGTTTTCTGAAAATCCATTTTACTAGTTTATCGCTCAACCTTCTATCCTCATTGAAATTGATCGATTTTACTGTTGTTGACTCAAAATTCATTTCATGACTTAATCTAAAAGGATATTCATCATCAAACAATTAGTTAGTGTGTAATTGGACTTGGCTTGCTCACCCACACCTTCAGGTTGAACCCAACTTTTGTGCCGTATAGATAGTGATTGTTCTCCTATGTACAATCGTGAAATAATAAGCCATACCACATTATTAATCTAATTGATGACTTACTTAATATTTAATTGGTTAATTAGTGGCCATATCTCATTTTGAAAGTACATAACACTTTGATCAGCTTGAATTCTTATTTTCATGCACTAAATAAAAGCCAAGAAAATTGCATAATTCAAACCAATAAAACATTTGTTTGGTGGCTGGAAAAAAGACCATTATTCTAAATAGTATTCAAAAGTTCTCAACATCCTAAAAAAGATATTTCTATCTTATTTGTTAAAGATATTGAGATTCAAAGAAAGCAAATTTTGATCAATTCAAAATAAATATTAATTGGTAAGACAAAAAGTAGTATTGGATTTTGTTGTTAGTTTGGTCTTTAAAGTTCAGTTTTGTCAACATTTGGCAACTCCATCTATTAGAAATTTGTAGGCAATGTTTGGATCTTAAAACTTTGTAGGGAAAGGAAAGAAAATTGTGCAGGGTTACAGTATTCTTCGCCAGATACTATTTATAGATGTTTGAGGTAACTTTTTGCAACTATGGACTAGTAGCGTCGGATTCATTTTTCGGCGAATCCCATGTTTGTCTTCTTCTATAGTGAAAGCCTCGCTCCTATCGTATTGATTGTTGATACACGCTCCCCTCATTAATTTTTAGTGGACTGTCACTTGGCTAAATTTTGAGCTAACACTTACGACTCTTTCAAATCTTATGATCCTTGAACACACGACCATTANGGATCTTAAAACTTTGTGGGGAAAGGAAAGAAAATTGTGCAGGGTTACATTATTCTTCGCCAGTTACTATTTATAGATGTTTGAGGTAACTTTTTGCAACTATGGACACTATAGCGTCGGATTCATTTTTCGGCGAATCCCATGTTTGTCTTCTTCTATAGTGAAAGCCTCGCTCCTATCGTATTGATTGTTGATACACGCTCCCCTCATTAATTTTTAGTGGACTGTCACTTGGCTAAATTTTGAGCTAACACTTACGACTCTTTCAAATCTTATGATCCTTGAACACACGACCATTATGTGATTCTCACACCTGAAAAATATATGACGCATTGACTTTATGAATATTACTAAGTATCCATGCATCTCAAGTGACAGCTTTCTAGAGTAAATACCTATTTCTTAAACTTTACAAAATAACATTTGCACAGATAGAAATGAGACGTCATCATTTTTATTTGGTTCAATTTCGTTGGAATTGACAGAGGCCCTAACAAAAAATTTCTTCTAGTAAGATATATTAATATTGTTAAGTCAGTTGAAAAACATAATGGAACTTTATAACTAAAATAGAATTACATAAATCATGTCCTTCCTTATAAAGGTCATAGTATAAGAAGTTTATATCTCCATCGCAACATATATAAAATATTAATAGAGTAAACAATTATTCTTGGAAGGGGAAGCTTAGTTAGGTGAAATTTGGTTAGTATATAATAAATAAGATATGCATGACAAAGTCAACATATTTTTAAAGAAAACTAGCAAACCTTGGACAAAATACCTCAACATGCAACAAGCATATGAAATCTCTTCAACTCCTATAGATCTATAAGAAAATGTCTAATTTCAATAAATAATGCACATCACCAGTGAATAATAATATTTAAAAAAGCTCTAAGGCATTCTTCAGCTAAACAAATTTGAGTCTCCCTACGATCACTCTAACGGGAATTGCAAGATCATATCCTTTCTTTGATAGTGTTGAAATGATAACTTCATGTCTAACCTAATAATACAAATAATAAAACTATTTGTAAAATTAGCCCGGCACAAACTTTAAATACATAATTGAAAGTTTTATGTTATAAAGACAAGTATAGTGGTCTAGATAGTGAAGCAAATTGCATTTGATATAAACAAGAGTTAAGGGTCAATGAACACATTCTGTAAAAACCTCTATAAATAGTGTATCCCTTTCAAGTAATTTCCACTCTAAGACAAGTACTTCTTTCCTTTCATCTAATTTTAAATCAATGGATGTCATAAATTTTCTCTCGTTGCTTTTGGCTTCACTTCTTATTACAGCAACATCTTCAGCAGTTCAAAATGTGAATACAACTGTCGGTGTCTAACTTAATTTTACAGGAGGACTTGTTATCAACATAAATGGAAATGCAATATTGGCTATCTTTGCAAGGCTATTGCCTGGCATGAGCGTTCCAATTTGTTCGCATCTAGAATGCGACAATGTTGGCTTTGTTTGTGGCTTGTGACTTTAAATTATAAAAGATATCTACAAGTAAAAAACTAAAAACAAACAACTTGTAAGTAACCTATNGGTGTCTAACTTAATTTTACAAGAGGACTTGTTTTCAACATAAATGGAAATGCAATATTGGGTATCCTTGCAAGGCTATTGCCTGGCATGAGCGTTCCAATTTGTTCGCATCTAGAATGCGACAATGTTGGCTTTGTTTGTGGCTTGTGACTTTAAATTATAAAAGCGATCTATAAGTAAAAAACTAAAAACAAACAACTTGTAAGTAACCTGTTTGTTATTATATTATAAAAGTATTTCATCCTTTCCTATTTTGAAGAGTGAAATAGATCTACAAATGCTCCAATATCATACTAACCACAAGATATAGTTACACATAATACAATCAATAATCACAATGTCTTCGACATTCGGTCAAACATAAGCAACCTCGTTTTCACCATGTGTGTCAAATGTTTCAACAGAAGGTATCTATTTCACAAACAAATAACAATATAATAATTTTATCACCTAAATCATCATCAACATACTTTTATGATTCTCTTTGAGTGGAAGTAAAGACAACTAACCATCTTGGATCTTATGGATCTTCAACATAAAAAACTTGGTTTGCTTGCGAAGTCAAAATGAAATGCCCATTTTTGTAACCTAATATTGCGAGATCAACTAATGTAAATCCAAGATCATCAACTATGATTCCATTACTTTTCTCAACCCACTCACATTTAAACGACGGAAGTCTAGACGTAGGCTAATTATGCTCCTAAATCTCTTGGATCACTCCATAAAAGAACAAGTCTGAATAAATTGGATTGTTATGTTGGGAGTTATGCCCTTAAAGCATGTATATTTACATTTTGATATAAAAATTTAAAGAGGATTACATTTTTCTTATAATTGTTCTTTTAAATTAATGTTGAAAAGTTCATATAAATATATGAAAATTCCATATTCATTAATGAGATTATGATCTTGTATTAGTACGAGAGGATTAAAATCATAGGTAATGAATAAAATTGTCAGTAACATATTAAAGTATGGAATCTTTAATGAATGATTGCGAGTGAGCTAGATCTGGATCATTGATGGGGATAGATATCTTAGTGAAAGTAGCTTTTATAATAAGATTATATATGATAGAACCGATGTGAAATAATATCTTTCTTGAATTGTCGTTTATCATAAAGATTTAATACACATCAATTCAATGATCATATGTAGATCAATCTGAATCTTGTGTAGTTATGAAATCCTATGAATGTCTGTTGGATCTTTTGATTCACTTGTTAAGGTCTGTTTGTTAATTAGGCTAATAACTTTTGTTTAGGAATATAGGTCCATGTTTCTCAAGTCACCTCTAAACTACGTTGTCTAGGGTGAGAGTATTTTAGGACATGAGAAAAGTACTGACTTGCAAAAGAAATTTTTATTCTAGGGCAGGTACATGATTATGAGATAATTATGTGTGATTAATTAATTAATTAAATTATTTATATATTTAAATATAATTTTCGAAAATGATATATATAAATAATTATCAATTTTTAATTATCAATAAGTGAGACATAATATCTAATTTATGAAATTAGATAATTAAACTATTACTAGATTATAATTTAATCAACTAAATCTGTTATTTTTGAAATAACATATAAGTTAGTTGATAAGGATAATCAGATATGTTAATTTTTAATTAACTGATATCTGGATAATTATCGGATTAAAATAAATATTTAATTCACAGCAGTTGCCACGTGTCAATCACTGATAGGGTATCAGAAATTGACATGGACTATTGTGGTTCCATGCGGCACTATAGTCGTGAGTGTTTAGCATTGCAGTGCCACGTGACACTCGACTGGTGCCGTGAGGCACTATTCTGGCTCACTGCACACTACAATGCAATGTGGCACTGAAGTCATGCACAATTATAGTGAGTCCCACTATAATTGGTAATTTTATAATTAAATATTATTTTAGTTTATCTCTGAAAATATAATACGCCATTATCTAGAATATATACATATATTGTTCTAATGGCCTTAGTTGTTGAAAGAAGATGAGAGAATCAATTGATCATATCATCAGTTAGTCAATCAAGAATTGAATTGAGAACACGATAGGTGTCAATGAGATTTTCTTCTGTGATTAAATGTTAATCAAATCTCTAAAAGAATAATCATCACGTTCTTTTAGAGAATCGTCTCACTAAAGTCTTTCTCAATAAATCTCAAGAACTCATATGTTGAGAACATCTGGAGACTGAAAAAATACCTTGTAATATTCTACGTGCCCACACACATCCTCGTGCGATGAAGATTGACTTGGAAGATCTTGGTGTGGATCTCAGGGTCTACTGATCATTGGAACGATTTCATGAGAACGGAGAATCGATCGATTTTTGCAAAGACACTTGATATAAACTAGAAAAGGTATATGATCCCTAACCTTATATGTTGTAGATTTAACTTATAAATATATAATGGATCATGACTGATTGAAAAAGAGTTTTCAATAAAAGTTTTTAATTGCTTATCATGGTGTTCCGTAAGTTTTGTTTTATTAAAAGATTCAATTTTTATTAAAAGTTTAATTTTCTTAAAGCCACTGAAGCGTGTATATTCTTAAAGCCACTGAAGCGTATTAAATAATTCTAAATTTTTTAAAGTAGAAAAACCTAAAAATAACAAATGAAAAAGAGTTTCTCATGATGATAACACATATTTATGGAATCTTAGGTTGGGACATATTAATCTAGACAGGTAAACATGTTAACAAAGCATGGTGCTTTGAGAGAGCTAAAAGTTGGAAAGGGCCAAAGAGCCAAGGAACCACTTGAGTTAGTACATAGTGATATCTGTGGACCAGTCAGCTAGACGTGGGTATGAGTATTTTGTCACTTACATTGATGACTACTCAAGATATGGTTATAGTTACCTAATGCATCAAAAGTCTGAAACTTTTGGAAAGTTTAAAGACTTCAAGGATGAAGCTGATAAGCAATTAGGTAAATCATTGAAAACCCTTCGATCCGATCGAGGTGGTGAATACTTGGATTTAGAATTCAAGAATTATTTGCTAGAGTGTGGAATCATATCCCAACTCAGAGCACCTAGAACACCACAACAAAATGGTGTTGTAGAGAGGAGAAACTGAACCTTATTGGATATGGTTAAGTCGATGTTAAGCTACTCATCATTGTCACTTACATTTTGGGGATATGCACTACACAAAAAAACATACATTTTCAATGCAGTGCCCTCTAAGTCTGTAAGCAAGATGCCTTTAAAGTTATGGAATGGCTTCAAACCTAGTTTTTGTCATTTTCGTATATAGGGGTGTCCTGCTCACGTCCTTAGACCCAAGACTGGAAAGTTTGACTCAAGGTCTGAGATATGCTTATTCGTTGGCTATTCTCTAGAGACTAGAGGTGGGTACTTTTATATTCACAATGATCAAAAGGTTTTTGTGTCGACAAATGCAACCTTTCTTAAGCATGACTATATGCAAAACTACAAACCTCATAGCAAAGTAGTTCTCGAGAAATTAGTGATTGATGAAGTCATATCACCTTCATTTTTTACTGATAAACAACATTAGAGAAACCACAGTTCATGCAAGGGAAACCACGGTGCAATGTCGTTGTGGGAGGGTTGTGAGACAACCAGTTCACTACGAACTAGAGGCACATGTCCTAGTGCTAGACACTAAGAAAGACAATCCATTATCTTATGAAGAAGCAATGGATAATCCTGAAAAGGAGAAATGGCAAGATGCCATGAACCACGAAATGGAATATATGTATTCCAATTCCGTCTGGGAACTTGTAGATCCACCTGAAGATGTTAGGCCCATTGGATGTAAATAGATCTTCAAGAAGAAAAGAGGTGTAGATGGGAAAATAGAGACTTTCAAGGCACGGTTAGTAGCCAATGGCTATACACAAAGTCCATATGGCCATGCTCAAATTCATTCGCATCCTTTTGTCCATAGTCGCTAGTTTTGACTATGAGATATGACAAATGGACATCAAGATAGCTTTTCTGAATAGCTCTCTTTAAGAAAGCATCTATATGATGCAACCAGAATGGTTCATACAAAAGGGGTAAGATCAGATAGTATGAAAATTGTTTAAATCCATTTATGGATTAAAGCAAGCATCTAGATCTTGGAATCTTACCTATGATGAGATTATAAAAACTTATGACTTCGAGCAAAATGTTGACGAAGCCTATGTTTGTAAATACACCGAAGATATGATAGTGTTTTCTTTGTTCTTTATGTTGATGATATTCTACTCACTAGGAATGATGTAGAATCTTTGTCAAAGGTAAAGAAGTGGTTAGCTAAAAAATTTTAAATGAAAGATTTGGGAGAAGTGCACTATGTTCTAGGAATCCAAATCCTAAGGGATAGAAAGAACAAGTTCTTGGCAGTTTCTCAGGTATCTTATATTGATAATGTGCTAGAGAGATTCTCTATGGAGAATTCCAAGAAAGGTCAACAACAAACCAGACTGAGAATTGTCCTCTCCAAGGAACAACGTCCTAAGACACCTCAGGAGAGAGAGGATATGAGAAAGGTTTTCTATGCTTCAGTAGTATAAAGTCTCATGTATGCCATGTTGTGTATGAGACTGGATATCTGTTATGCAATGGGAATTGTGAGTCGTTATCAATCGAATCCAGGTTTGGAACACTGGATTGCAGTAAAGTAAATTCTCAAGTATCTTAGGAGAACGAGAAACTATATACTTGTTTAATCAGGTGGAGACCTAAACCCCACTGGATATACTGATTTTGATTTTTGATCAGATAGAGGCAGACGAAAGTTGACATCTGGATTAGTATTTAGCTTAGGTGGAGGAGCTGTATTCTGGAGAAGTATTAAAAAAATATAGCATTGCAGATTTCACTATGGAAGATGAATATATAGCGGCTTGTGAAGCTATGAAAGAGGCAATATGGCTCAGAAAGTTTGATTCTAATCTGGAAGTAGTTCCAGATATGGACAAGCCACTGATGATGATAGTGGGGTGGTAGAAAATTCCATGTAACTGAGGAGTCATAAAAGGTGCAAGCACATATAGAGCAAATATCATCTTATAAGAAGATTTTGCATCAAGAGAATGTGATTGTTATAATGATAGCATTGGAACAAAACCTGGCGGATCCTTTTACAAAGACATTTCCTACAAAGTCATTTGAGGTTCACGTGCATAACATGGGACTAAGAGAGATGCCACATTTGCTTTAGGGCAAGTCAGATATTGTTGGGGGTTATGCCCTCAAATATTGTGTATTGATATTTTGATATGAAATTTAAAGAGGATTACATTTTTCTTATAATTGTTCTTTCAAATTATTGTTGAATAACTCATATAAATATCTGAAAATTCTATATACATTAATGAGACTATGATTTTGTATTAGTGGGAGAGGATTAAAATCATAGAAAATGAATAACATTGTCAGCAACATATTAAAGTATGAGATCTTTAATGAATGGTTGCTAGTACGGTTCACTAAACATTATGAATGCATGTGATCTAGATTCAGATCATTGATGTGGATAGATATCTTAATGAAGGTACTTTATATAATAAGATTATATATGATAGGACCGATGTGAATTAATATCTTTATTAACGTACCGTTTATCATATGATATAATACACATCAATCTGATGATCATATGTACATCAGTCTGAATCCTGAATAGTCATGAACTCCTATGTATGTCTTCTGGATATTTTGATTCACTCGTTAATGTATTTTTGTTAATCCGACTAGTGACTTCTTTTGGAGATTTAATGATGTGGATGGCTTGGGACATGATCTTCTAAGATTTAGAATCTAGGCTTTCTTAACATATCGTATATTGGTTCTCTTAAGTGTTAATTTTGGAACTGAATGGTTATTGAGCTTAAATTTATAATAAGATTATAAATTAGTCATTCACTAGTGGATTAATGGTACTTAAAGATCAAGAGATAATTAGAAGGGTAAAATAATAATTTTGACCAGTTTTAATTTACGAACCAATAATTGGACAGAATTACATGAAATGATTATGTCAGTGGACTACATGAAAATACCTGTAAATACATTCTATATCTATAAGAGTACAATTTCATATTGATAGTTGAGTAATCTGGTTTATTGGAGCTTAGGATTATAGGGCTATGGTCCCGAAGTCATCTCTATACTACGCTGTCTAAGGTGTGAGTATTTCAAGACATAATTACGAGATAATTATGTATGATTAATTAATTAAGGGTTAATCTCACCTTGGTGTTGATGATGATGGTGATGAAGATGATGATGATTATGATGATGGTGGTGGTGTTGGTGATCAGATAAGAGAAATGTTAGATAACATGTGTGGTTTTAATGGGATGGATATGAATAGTGAACAAGTTGGTGAGTAATACTGATAGAATAAATCTAAATGCAGAGACGTTAGACAGATTTAGTGAAGTCGAAGAACTTTATCCTGGTTGTTGAGAGTATACTTCATGATGGAGGTATGAGCGTTAGGTATCACATATGATTGTATGTGGTGAAAGAGTTAATTGCATGACGTAACAAGAGTTTGTGATGCACAAAGAAAGTTGATAGGAGAACATACATTAAGGCAGTTAGATGAAATTCAACTTTTCCAGTTTGGCAAATACCCAAATAAGTTAGAAAAAAAGCGTCATGTAGATGGTCTTAATTGGACTAAGAAAAGTGTTTTTTTCCAACTTCTATATTGGTTTAAGTTGAAAATTAGAAAAAAAAGCGTGCCTGTAATAAATGAATATTGAAGGTGAAACAAAAGACACTTGAAAAGCTCGATTGGACCTAACCTACATGAATATAAGAAAAGACCTACACCTTGAACAGAAAATGAACAAATATTTTAAACCACCTACATGTTACACATTAACAATAGAGGAGAGAAGAATGTTTTATGATTTCTTAAAGTGAGTCAAGTTTCTAGATGGATTCACAGAAAAAATATCACGATGTTTCAACCAAGTCGAAGGTAAGGTATCGGATTGAAAAGTCATGATTGTCATGTTTTACTGCAAAAACTTTTCCAGTTGGGATTTGTGGTTTCTTGCGTAAGGATTTGTGCACTGATTTGGTTGAGTTGTCTAACTACTTAAAAGTATTATGCTCGAAAACAATCAACACTAAGGACTTGGACTTTCGTAGAGATGGAATAAATTTGGTCTTGTGTAAGTTAGATAGGGTCTTCTCCTAGCTTTCTTTGATGTTTTGATACATTTGGCAATTCATTTCCCACAAGAAGTGAAATTTTATGGTCTTTGTTGGTTATAGTTGGATGCACCCAAGTGAAAGGTATACCTCTCTACCTTTCCTTTACTTATTATCCATCAATTATTTCGTGCACTATCTAATTGTTGTCATATGACTAGAGTTTGCATACACTTACAATATGCTACAAACAAAGCTTGTCCAAAGGGTTCATTTGGAGAAGCCAACATTGTTAATGAATTGTTGATTTTTTAGTCATTGTATCTCCATGGCGTTGAAACCATATTCACGCAAAAGTGATAGTCATTATGATGAGTACATTGACCAACCAAATGAGGGGACAATAGAAGTTTTCACTCAATGAGCTTGCCCCATTGGTTGTAAAAATATATAATTCAACTTTCTAAACAAGAATTAGAGATTGCCCAATGGTATATGCTGAATTATTGCAATGAGCTAGAACCTTACTTACTGCAAGTAAATCAATAACATGATTAAGTTTAATTTTTAACGGTTATTTTTCATCTCACAAATCCTTAAAATAATATGATTAATATGTGCAGAGAGCACATGAGAGAACTAAACAGGGGTAGCTAGGATGACTTAAGTTCAAGACATCGAAACCAATTTCCTGAATTGTTTAGATATCTGGTATGTGTATATATTGACTAAATATATATCATTAAAATTATTACAGAAGTAACTAATATTTTTGTCATCTTTATTAGAACATTGAGTTGCGTCGTTAAGGGTCATTAGAAACCACATGATTTATATGCTTTAGCATTTAGTCTGGATAATCATGTCAAATCATATTCGTGTAGTATTGTCAATGGTGTTCGATATCATAATAGAGATCGTGATCATCAGTGGACAACCCAAAATTGTGGCTTAGTCGTTCCAGCAGAACATGATGGTGAAGAGACTGAATTTTTTTGTAGATTAAAAGAAGTGATTGAGATGCATTATGTACGAGGAAGAAAGGTTATATTATTTAAATGTGAATGGTTTGACACATATGCAAAAAAAACAATAAAGAGAGATCTTGGTTTCACTTGTGTAAATGTGAGCCAAACTTGGTATGAAAATGATTCTTTTATTCTCACATCTCAAGCACAACAAGTCGTTTATGTTAACAATTGTAAATGACTGAGATTCAAGAATAATGATATATCTCTTGTTCTAACTCCATAAATGTCTATGTTGAACTTTTTGTACCACGTTCCAATTGGCTCCAATGTTGAAAGTTATAGTTGATAGACTACAGGTAATAATGATATATCTCTTTACTGTTATATTGCCTTTATTGTGTGACTGTCAGTAAAAGATTATTGCCGGTCAAATTTAAGTTTGTATCGACCAGTAATATTATGATTGACTGGATTAAACGTAAAGCAACTAACACATACAAATGATACAAGTACATGTTGCATCGTCATTATAAGAAATTTTAATTTCCCAAGGGTAGTACAATGACATCCTTATAAGCATGTATGATAGGTTGTGCACAGTTTGCCAATGCACGGTTTGGGAGATGAAGAAGTTTGAGGTAATTAGATTTTGATTATTTGATTAATTATTTCAATCATAAAAATCATTTATTACAGGCACGCTAAAAACCCAATGCTCAAAACCGTCAATAACTTACGTACAATCATAATGGAGGAACTGTATATTTTCTTGATCATCGATTATGTCATGTGAATCAAAATTTTATTATATTACTCTTAATAATGTTTAGTATATAATAATAAATGACTCAACTGTTACTGTATTTTGGATAGGAAGCTTCAACTGGGGTAGCACCTACTCAAATAGAATTGTTTTACAACACACATTTCTCATCTAAAGGAGGTTGGCAGAATGATGCAACTCGAGAAAGATATGTGACAAATTCCTTTAATATCTTCTTATTGATTATACTTGTCTAAGATAATAGTTTTAGTTTCAATGTATAATAGCGAGATTGGAGAGGGGGGGGGGCTATCACTTTTTATTTGATTCAGCTGGATATTTTTGGAATGCATTCTCATTGATGTTCTTTATCTAAGATAATAGTATTAGTTTCATTGTGTTAAAGCGAGATTGGGGTTATTACTTTGTATCTGATTCTACTATATATTTTTTGAATACTTTCTGATTGATGCTCCTTGTTTGAGGAAATAGTGTTAGTTTCAATGTGTAAAAGTGAGATTTGGAGTGGGGGTTATCAATTTGTATTTGATTCTGCTGGATGTTTTTGAATAAATTCTTATTCATGCTCTTTTTCTAAGATAATAGTGTTAGTTTGAATGTGTTAAAGTGAGATTTGGTGGTTATCACTTTGTATCTGATTCTGCTAGATGTTTTTTGAATACTTTTTATTGATGCTTATTGTCTAAGATAATAATGTTTGTTTCAATGTATTAAAGCGAGACTAGGGGGTTATCACTTTATATCTGATTCTACTAGATATTTTTTGAATACTTTTTGACTGATGATCCTTGTCTAAGATAATAATGTTTGTTTCAATGTGTAAAAGTGAGATTTGGGGTAAGGGCTTATCACTATGTATCTAATTTTGCTGGATATTTTTTTAACACATTGTTATTGATGCTCTTTGTTTAAAATAATAGTGTTAGTTTCAATGTATTATAGTAATATTCAGGGATTATATCTTTGTATCTAATTCTGCTAATTTTTGTTGAATACTTTTTTATTGATAATCCTTGTCTAAGATAAATAATGTTAGTTTTAATGTGTAAAATTGAGAATTGATGCGGGGGGTTATCACATTGAGTCAATTTGTCTATACTTTTTTAATACCTCACTACTACAAAAAGGAGGTTAGATGACGGGTAAAATAATTTATTATAACCCTATATTGAAGGTTGGCCGACTGTCATCTACCGGGCTATCATCTTTACCTTCCCCGTCATTAAAAAATCTTAGTTTTTTTCCTTTAATGATGGAGATTCTCCGTCATCTATAGTCCTATGAAAAGATATTAGATGACGGGAAATCCACATCATCTAAAAGTCTCGCAAAAAGGTATTAGATGACGGGGAATCCACGTCATTAAACTTGTCACAAAAACACCTTTAATGATGGGGATTGCCCGTGATTATAGGTGCCGCAAAAACACCTATAATGATTGAGAATCCCCACCATTATAGGGTCATTTAAAAAAACTATCATAGAAAGTTAAAAACTTGCCTTCCCATGACAATTATTCATTGATATCATTTAAAGACAAAAAAATACAGTTTCTGCCTTTCCATGACAACCCTTCAATATTCCCTAAAGATCCTTTTTGTTGCTCCAAAGTGCATCGACAAAATTCTTATTGTACTTGAGTTAATTCCTTTTTTTAGCAAACAAACGAGTACAACGAATAGAAAAATACAAGGATTACAGCATAATATTTAGGATAAGGAGGGACCTCATCCTCATAGTTTTCATATGGTTCAACCATAAATAGATCAATGAAAGACTAAGATTGCGTAAGATATTTATAGAAGAAAAAGGGTAATAAGATTAAAGCTAAAGGGCACTATAATAATGAGTACCTTATCCATTTGATCAGTACTTCCCCAGTAGATAGCAAAACTTATCGAATGATAAGCGAAAAGAGTATTAGAAACATGATAAAGTAAGATGTGATACTACACACTAAACTATGATTTCAGTCCAACTAGAGATAGAATTGATGACCTCTTGTTACAGGAAAGAATAGAAATACCCTACATATATTTCCTATATAAACATTTCACAGTGACATGCCTCAGAACTTAGCTTCCCAGCTACCAAAATCAATAGAACATGAACTTTCAGTTATTTATAGTTAGATTAATTTAGCATAAAATAAACCCAATAAGAAAGTAATTATCTTCATAAATATGATGTTAGTCATAAATAAAAAGAAAAATTTTGATTTTTGATAGACGTAAATAAAAAGAAAAAATAAAGAGAGCACAAGTATCATTTGTGCAGGTTTTTTTTTATCATGAAGGTGCTAAATGACTATCTTAATCTAGGAGTCTCTTACTTAGGCCAACATGCTTTGCATATTTTTGTAAAGAATGTGAGTAAGAAATATAAATACTTAGTCTAATTTTACATTATTTATCATGAATCAATAGGAGAACAACTAAAAAATACAGTTTCACAGCATGTAAACTGATAGATACATGGGAGGATATGGGTTAACTCATATAAAGAGAAAGAGATACCTACTGGCTAGCCCAGCTCATAAAGTACAACTGAAAACATTATCATCAATAAGAACATCAACTAAAAAACTAGTACTCAAAGTAGAACAAGCAATCTTCTCTCTAAATATATCATCCTCTTTAAATTCAAATACCCATATCAAAAACTCTCTGAGGATTCACAAAAGAGGGAAAATTAATTTTTAAAAAAATCAAGAAATAGTTAACTAAAAAATCAGAGCACCTATTGAGTCCATGTATCAATGTGTCAATCCTTAATTGGATCTACATGACAAGGCTTATTCTTTGGCAGTTGCATTATTCTTTTAAATACTATTTCCCCTCTTCCTCATATGCTTCCTCCTTTTATTGAACCCAAGATTCATGCATAAGCCTAAAGCTTTCATGTGACACATAAAAAATGGGAAAAAGAATGAAATTTGCATAGCCCCCCAAAAGGAACAATTTCCTTTCTTTCATGTAATCATTTAAGAGGAACTGTTGGGTACAAAATGAACTATAATAAAGCTACTATCTCCCAAAAACTCCATATGCCACAAGAATTTGCCTTGGATTCTCCCTTTTAACCCTATCATCTACCTCGACCATCCAAAATGATCAAAATCATAAAAAGGTGATGAAAACATTACAAAATCATACAAAAATTCATTCTTTAATTTTCTAATACAAAATTCGAGAAATGGGTTATCTTATTAGATTTGAGTAATGATTAAATGGGAAAAGAATGGGATTGGTCTATCATCACTCATTTTAGAACTATCACTAGTCATAAATCTCAAGACTTTGCTGATAGTATTTGGTGGAGCTATCATCTCTCTCAGGATATTAACAAACATGTTATCTCTAGTTTAAGCAAAAGGAACACACAATGTAATCCCTAAATATGAAAAGGTGGAAATTGAAGGGAGGGTGGATGCCAATGGCTACTTGTGACTAAATATGTACTCTTCCAAGCAAGTTCAAGAACATGATAACATGCTAAGCATCTATTTATCATTATCTAATTATACTAAAGAAACGCAGAGTCACTGACTGGTAATAATAACACAAAGTAAATGAATATAATATTTTCAATACTCTACACTATCAGCATGTCGAAATCATACAAACAACATCCACATACCAACAAAGGAAATGATTACAATGGCCTGTAACATCAGCATGGGAATTGTATTCGAAAAGAAGTACCTCATAAACAATTATAAAAGTTATCCTTGACCAAATCTTCATTCGACTCTCCAAGATAATCGTTGAGAACATTAACTATCCAACAAAGGAACTAAAAATTAATGAATTAAATATTATTTCAAATTGGATTTATTGGCTTCATTGTATAGCGAAAATGATTACCTCAATGCCCATCAAATGTGGCATTTCAACTAGGGAGCATGCTAAGAAAGTGAACCCCTCACAGACAACTGGAAGAAAAAAAGAACAAAAAACTTATCATATAAGACAAACATTAAATCCTATTAACCCAGTGGTTAATCTATTAAAAACAATGATAACCAGTTTGAATCTACACAGACATCGTCAATAAGAAAGTAAACAATCAAGTCTGATTTTTCAGAAATCCATAACAAAAAAAAAAAACAGAAACCCCAACGACTTGAGCTTATCAAACTTCTCCTTTTCAAATTTTACAGAGAGTATCAACCCAAAAAACACACCAATTTTAAATGAAAACCGCATAAATTACCCAAAAAACTAACCTTAAGCTCATGGGCAGCGAACACGGAAAATCACCAACTCTAGAACTCCAATACTCGAATGATGTAAATCTAGCTCCTGCTTAAAATCACGAACGTGAACCCTTCTCATTTTCACATAGCCAGAAATTGGTGTAGTTGGAGAAACACGATGTCCAACCCAGCGAATGTGTATGAGGAACCGTAATTATCTCAACATCATGAAAACTATTTGATTTGTCCCAAGCTATATATCAGAATTTGCCAAGAAATATCAAATACCAAACAACGATGAATTTTGAACAATATAAAGAATTTATTTATCAACTCATACAAAAATACATAATTAGACCATATAGGGAGAGCTCACAGAAAGGAGAGCTTTAACAAAATTGCATATCAAGCAATTAGTCTTTTCGTTAAGAACAATGAAAAAGGAGAAACATAGTAAAGATTAATGAAGTGACTTACTGAGTAGAGCCGTCAAATCCCTGAAAATAAAAGTCATGAGGTAGAGAGAAGTCCCCCAATGATATAAAACTAGCAAGAAAAACCCAAAACAGTGAGTCTTTTTTTACGACTACAAAGAGATATATAAGGAATTTCAGTAGCAGAGCCTGTTCAATTCCACCAAGAAGAAAATAGAGGGGCAGCGTGGTTGAAATGAAAAGGTTACCTAGTATGAGAGTTGAGAGATGGAGTTAAACATAAGAACTTGATTGATGTGGATGTGGGCATTACCCAGATTAGATGCAACATATATTTCCTAGAAAATACTATGGAAGCAACAATGAAATTGATAAGCTATGAATAAAATTGCAGGCATATATCCTCAAGGATAGAAACATACTTCAATGATACCTCACACTACTTTGAAGATACCTCATACTTTGATGATACCTTCACAGACACAATGCTACAACGAAGGTAGTGAAAATTTAGGCTAAATCAGATAAAAACAAACACCAAATCAGAAATTAAAAATAACATCATTGAAATCCTAAATAAGAAACTAATACAAATTTAACCATATCAGAACTTACAACTTTAAGAATCTGATGACGAACAAAAATTATATAAAAAAAAATAATTGATTGATTAAAGAGGTGTACCTCACAATTGATGACAAAGATTGAACAGTGTGGAGGAAAAATTCAATGAGAGGCTGGCCACCTCCTTTTCTCGGTCAAAAAATAGTTGGTCACAAAAAGGTTTTCATGACCAACTAATATGTTGTCATGATAAACTCAACGACGACATTGTGTTTGACTGAGAAAAGCTGTTACAACTACGAAAGCTTTGTCATAAATAGCTAACGCAACGAACACAAGTTTTTCATCATGAATGGTCTTCCCTGATGAAGCGAAGGCGTCGACCTTCTCGACAAAAAAAATTTCATCCGCAATACCTTTGCAGACGAATTTTGGGGGTTTTAGCAACCAAAACATTATTCGCTAAAACCCTACTTCTTGTAATGAAACTATGAATGCAAATTAATAAGAGGAAACATGAGAAGGGGAGATATCCGTTACAAACAAAGATTTCTTACAACTTCTGAAATTACCAATCAGTTCTCATCTTTAATCCTTGTTATTTTCATAAATACATAATCTTGAATCTTCAAAATCCTCTGCTTATGTTGTGACTTAGTCCTCTCACCTTGTCCTTTCTGATACTTGATACAGACTCCACAAGGTGAGAAGTTAAAACTAACATTCTCCCTCAACTACATTCAAGATCTTATCATGATATGTTACATATTGCTCTTTATATTTACCAATTCATATTCAATTTTTCATTGGAAAAGAATTTGTAAATGAGAGTTTTAGACCTTCCTAATTGTCTTATGCTTAATGAAATCTAATCGTTGTTCTAATAATAGTAACAGTAGCTTCTAAATTACAAAGTATTATTAAATGGAATATGTTTGATATTTCAAAATCAAATGAGTTTGGATGGAAAATTCAATAATTTGAAATATATATCATAAGTTATGTGCTTTTCTGAAAATCCATTTTACTAGGCTATTCGCTAAACCTTCTATTCTCATTGAAATCCATCAATTTTACTAGGTTAATGACTTAAATTCCATTTCAGGACTTAATCTGGAAGGAAATTCATCATCCAACAATTGGTTATTGCATAATTAGATTTGGCTTTCTTACCCACACCTTGAGGTTGAACCTAAATTTTGTCTCTCACAGATAGTGTTGGTTCTCCTATGTATGATTATGAGATAATAAAACATACCAAATTTTTAGCAAAACTGATCACTTACTTAATACTTAATTGGTTAATTAATAGTCACATCTCTTTTCAAAGTTGCATAAGGCTTTGACTTTGAATTCTAATTTTGATGTTGCTAAAAAAATACGCAAGAAAATTGCGGAATCTAAAAGAAACATTTGTTTGGTGGCTAGGAATAAACAAATCATTCTTCTGACTAATATTAACAAATTTAAAACAACCTACAAAAGATACTCCTATCTTATTTCTTAAATATGTTGAGATCCAGAAGAAAGTAAATTTTAAGCAATTCAAAAAAATATTAAATTGCAAGATAAAAGTAGTATTGAAGTTTGTAATTTTATTGTTAGTTTTGTCTTTGAAGTTTCATTTCGATGAGAAATTGGGAAAAAGCTATACGCTGTGTTTGAATTTTAAAACTTAGTAAGAAAGGAAAGAAATGTGAAGGATTACATTATTCTCCGCCAAAGACTATTTTTAGATGTTTTATGTAATTTTTCCAAATATGAACTACCAATGTCATATTCATTTTTGAAAGAAACTTGCATTTATTTTCTTCTCCTATGAAAACCCCACTCTTCTAAAATTCATTGTTGTTGCACGGCCCCCACATTTATATTTTGAATAAACTATCACTTGACTGAGTTCTGAGCTGACACATATGACCGTTTCTAACTTTATGATCCTTGAACACGTGGCAATTATGTGATTTATACACCTGACAAGCATATAAAACATTGACTTTATGAGAACTGAATAATCCATGTATCTCAAGTGATAATTTTCTAGAGCAAACAACTATTTCATAGAGTTTACGAAATAACATTTGCACAAATGGGAATAAGACGCCATCATTTTAATTTCGTGAAATTTCATTCATATTGGTGTATGCCTTAATAGAAATTTTCATCCAGTAAAATATAATGGTATTCACAAGTAGAATAGAATTTCATAAATCATGTATTTCCTTATAGAGGTCATCGTAGAAGTTTATAATTCCAACGGAAAATAGATAAAAATATTTATAGAGCGAATAAAAATATTTTTTGAAGGAGACGTTATGTTAGGCGGAATTCGGTCAACATTTAATAAATAGGATATAGATGATGAAATCGACATAATTTTAAAGAAAATTAGCAAACTTTGCCTAAACCACCTGAACATGCAACACGCACATTAAATCTCTTTAGATCCTATAAATATTTAAGAAAATGTCAAACTTTCATAGATAATGCACCTCACGAATAATAATACTTAAAAGAGGTCCCAACCATTTTTCAGGGGAGCAAAATTGAGTCTTCCTACAATCATATCATATGTTTTCATTGGAAGTCTTGAAGAAATAACATCGTGTGTAACTTTATAGTACTAGAATAAAAGTATTAGTAAAATTAGCGTGGTACAAACTTTAAATGCATAATTGAAAATTTTATGCTTTTGACGCAAGTATAATGGTCTAGCTAGTGAAAGAAATTGTATTTTAGATAAATAAGGGGAAAGTGGCAATGAACCAAGTAGGTGGAAACCTCTATAAATTGTGCATACCTTTAGAAGAATTTTCAAATGGCATCCAATGCCATAAATCTCAATATTACTAATCTTTTAGGATGTTGCGTTATTGTTCCACTCTCTATTTCTACGAATTGCGTACTTCTTCCACTCTTTGGATGTCTGCAAGCAGCTATTAATCTCACCAACATTCTTCAAGGACCTTTAGGATCTCTTATTGGTCTTATAATAGGAATATTCCAATTTGTTCTCATCATGATATGTCCCATGCATAGTGTTCTCTATACAAACATTCATTCACTCCAATGTTCTTTAACTATTGATTTATCCCCTCAATGACACTTCCACTATTTTCTTTTAAGAAAAACCTTCTCCCAACAAGGGGTTTACAAATTTGACTTAGCCTACAACCATTTCCCAACATTATTCTCCTCAACTCCCATACTTTCGACTCAGCATTCACTGCACAACTAGTTCTTTTGATCAATCTTACCACATTTTAAAAGAAATTGTGGTAATTTTTCATATTTAAATTCCATCAGGATTGGCTGCTTGCCCCTTCTTTTAATCCAAATTCCTTGAACCAACACCCTTTCGATGTTTAACTTAATTTTAAGCCTCACAGATCTAGCCATGTGTCTTTCCTTAGTATAATAATCAATTTCAATCAGCTCCCAGTTTGCCCGACCATCCTTCTTAAAATAGGCCATTATCCAATCAACAAGCATCCATTGGAACTCAAAGGGCCTTAACCTTCATCTCTCTCTCTTTCCCTTTTATAATTGAAGCAGAATAGGATTAGTTTCTTATCCTGAAGTTTTAAATTGGTCCCCTACTTAAGTCCCCAATTTCTCCACAGTACGTTCAACATTGCACTTGTATTAGTACCCTTGTCAGTGAGCAATTTACTCAAAAGCCATAACTCCCTCCTTAGCACTAATAGCATCTCCACACTTCAAACTCTTCACGCAAGTCTTCCATGTCAAGGGATGCAAACAAACAGTCAAAATCTTATTACCAATGCTTCTATATATACGATCTGAGAATAGATTTCAAGTTATAAATAAAATTGGCAACGAAATCTCCATAAGAAACACATTTCATTCTATCTATTTTTCAAATCTAGAAATGGCGGAAAAAACCGTTATTAGTTTACTGGGATAGGGATGACTAGCACTCTAAGAGGTTAGAGAGAGAACTCCCAAGGGAGACTAGTGTAAATCATGACTATTTTAGTGAAAGTTTTCATTATTTACCCATTCATATTCTATTTCTCATTGAAAAAGAGTCTCTAAATGAGAGTTTTAGGCCTTCCAAATTCCCTTTTGCTTAATGAAATCCAATGTGTGTTCAAGGGAGAAAAATGATAATAATAAAGTTTTGACTTCTTAAGTATTAGCAAATAAAATGTGTTTGGTATTTCAAAATCAAACGAGTTTGGGTGGCAAACTCAATAATTTGAAATATATTTCATAAATTTATGTTTTTCTGAAAATCTAGCCATTATCCGCTCAACCATTTATAATCATTGAAATTCATCAATTTTACTAGGACATTAGCTCAAAAGTCATTTCACGGATCTAGCATAAGTAATTTTGGCTGGCTCACCTTCACCTTCAGGCTGAACCTAACTTTTTGGCTGGCCATTATAATTTTTAACCAATATAGTTGTTCGAAGACTACTTTAGTTAGTAAACCAGTAGGAAGAAATAAGTAGCAGTTAATCAACTGATTAACTACATTTTCGTTTGTCTAAGCTTGTATCTAGTATAATTCTCTTACCGTGTAGCTTCTATAATAAACTAATATAAATATAAACTCTTTCTCTCACATTCAGGTTAAATGTTGAGACTTTCATTCATTATTCTCTCCCAATTAGCTCAGATTACATGGTATCAAAAACATCAAGAACTCGCGTTCAATGGCCAACACAAATCTTACAAATAAACAAACCAATGCCTTTCTAATACACTAAACAGTTCTCTCAGTGTGAAGCTTGATAGAAATAACTATGTTGTTTGGAAGTCACAAGTTATTCCAGCACTAATTGGTCATGATCCAGAAGAGATCGTGCTTGGATCTTTACCACGACCTGCAAGAACAACAAAAGATGGTGCAGTTAGTCCAGCATATAAAGTCTGGATCAAGAAAGATCAGTTATAGCTGGCTTAGATCATCAATGTCTGAAGGATTTCTTGGAACAGTGACTCGGTATACTTCATCTTCAGAGGTCTGGAACTCGCTTGAAAGAAGTTGTTCCTTTCAATCATAGGAAAAAATGATGCAACTTAGGAATGCATTACGAACACTGAAGAAAGAAAACTCGACGATTCCAAAATTATGTAATAAACTTAAAAAGATTGGTGAGAGTCTTACAGCTACAATACAAGCAATAAGTGATCATGAAATGGTTCTTTACATTATAATTGGCCTCGGTCTGAGTATGATTTTGTGAAGTGAGTGTAACATCAAGAACAAATTATTTTAGTTTAGAAGAAATTCAAGCACTTCTAATGTGCCAAGCAAGAAGAATTGAAAAGCAGCAAGAAGAATTGGAGTCAAACATTCAAATGTTTGCTAATGCAGCCTTTAGCACACTTGATAGAATGAATGACAATATATGTCAACATTTCTGACAACACAATACAACCAAATTTGGAGGAAGAGGCAAATATTACATTTTCTAGTTTTACAAATCCCATTAATTATCCATCTCCATCTTGTATAGCTTCACCTACAGGACACGTAGCTTAAATCGAATCTGAGTATGACATGTCATGGTATGAATATACTATAATTACAAATCATGTAACATATAAATTGAATAATTTAAGTCTAGCATAAGAGTGTAATAGAGATTAGAATCGTGTTGTTGGTAATGGTAAGGATCTTTCTATAACCCATGTTGGTTCTGCTCTATTGCCTTCTAACACCTATCATTCAAAACTAGATTCTTTGCTTATAGTACCTAAAATCAAGAAAAACTTAGTGTACAAAAATTGACCACAGATTGTAAAGGATAAAACTTCGTGGACACTTTTACTCAAAGGAGTACTTAAAGGTGGCTTGTATCTATTGACTTTTCCTGATGATAAAGCTCTCAATGCCTCTACATTTCATTGCTAAGTGAAGTATGTTTTACCTATTTTCAAAGAGTCTTTGAGTAAGTCTTGTTAAGGTTCTGTCACTTTTGATTCTATAAATAGCAATAAGAGTCTTTCCACTGTACATTTAACTACTAATGTACATTCTTTTGTTAATAGAAATACATGTTCTTATTACACGTGTTTCAAAGCTGATAAAACTTCTTCCTGTTCCAAAGCATCTAGTCATACCTCATATATTCATATGCACAAAGTGCAATCAACCAGTCTTGATAATTATAAGAGTAATCAGTATGATTTATGTCATAGGATAGGTCTTCCAGCACATGACATTCTAAATAAGATCTTGCAATCTGAAAACATCAAAATGTTCAAACTTAACTCTTCTTTTTGCATAGCATGTCAAAAAGGGAAAATCACACTCTACGCTTTCCTAATTAAACAATGGTTACCAATCAACCTCTTCAATTAGTGTATATAGATCTTTAGGGTTATGCACCATAACCTTCTAGAGATGGTTACATAGATTACATAAATTTTCTAGATGATTTTACTTGATTCACCTGGACTTTTCATATCAAGTTAAAGTCTGAAACTTTTCAAATCTTTGTTATCTTCAAAAACCTTGTTGAAAAAAAACTGAACTACCCAATAAAGGTTCTTCAATCAGATTGGGAATGGGAATTTAGGTCCTTCTCATGTTTCTTACAAAATCAAGGTATCTTGTTTAAAGACCCGTGTCCACAGGTGCACGAACAAAATGGCAAGATATAGATGAAGCATAGACACATTGTCGGGCTAGATTTTACTACGCTTGCTCAAGCCAACATGCCGATTGAATTTTGGTGGGATTCTTTTCAAACAGTGTACATTTTGTGAATAGACTGCCCATTGTCACCCTAAATCATGTCTCTCATTTTCAAAAGCTATATAACACACTCCGAATAAGATCTTAAAGATTTTTTGATGTGCTTGCTTTCCTCATTCGAGGCCCTTTAACTCTTAAAAGGTTGATTTTCACTCTAACATATGTGTATTCGTGAGCGACTCCTCTCAATATAAAGGTTACAAGAATCTTCACAAGTCTAGTAAAGTTTATATTTCTAGGAATGTTATTTTTTATGAACAAAACTTGCCCTTTAACTCTTTGTTCAAAAAACCTTCTTAGTCAAAATCTGTGCAATCATTAACAGGGTTCTCTCTCATCATCCATGTTACTTCTCCTTTAAATGTTCCTAACATGTCTCAATAGGAAAATGTCATAGATCAAGCTCATACAAATACTTCTACATGTTCTCCTTCTCACATTATTAAGGTAATCACAATGGAAATTCTGATTCTTTTACAGTTTCTAGTTAATATTGACACACAAACTCAATTTCCCTATTTTTCTTCAATTTCAAAATCTCTTGTTATGACTTTACCTATTGAACCTATTTTTGATGCGATCCTCCCAACTTAACCTATTTCAGTACCAATTGAACCTATTGAACCTGTCTCTTCAAATAATAATACTCGTAGGATGGTGGCTAGGTCTAAGAATGGTTTACATAAACCAAAGGCCAATACTGCAACTAAACATCCACTTCGTACCTCACATACATCTTTAGAACAACCAAGTATTAAGAAAACTCTAACCAATCACATCTAGAAGTAAGCTTAAAAACCAGAAATGGGAAATCAG
>QANY01007808.1:0-25089 GCA_003255025.1 Datisca glomerata
TTTTTTAGAACCTCTGGGCAGATACGGATAAACCAAGTGTGGTTATGAATGGGATTCTGGTAGTAAAACACATAGGTAAAAGAATCAATATAATCCCAATAACTACATTTGGTTTCTTTGTTACAAATATCCAAACTTCTCGTAGTATGCAGATGTAAGCCCCACTGATTGATAGGCATAATATTACGGATAGTAGCCTTGCTGTAGGTAAGGGGGCTATTATTTCTTTTAGGATCAGGGAGAGTGTGTTTAATCTCCATAGCTGCTGTTTCAAGCATAATGAATTATCCTGATTCATCATATTGATTTGTTTTGATGACTTTGATTGGCTAATCTTTAAATCTCTTATTTTCTCAATCGGTGTAATATCTCAACCCTTCGTAAATGGGTATTTTTGTAAAATTTATTTAAAAGATAAAATGATTTTAAAAACTAATTATTTGTAATTTTGGTAAAATAATTTTAATTATATATGATTTAGTTTAAAATTGAATTTAAAAAGAGTTTTTTTTGCTTCTATCTCTCATTTTATCTCTATCTAACTCACACCATATGTTTATGTATACTCTAGTATTACTCTAACCCTATTTTTATCTTTGATTCAGCAATCTCACCCCTCAATTGAAACCCACTCACACTATATGCATATACACACTAAGCTAGCCCTAACCTAATATATATATATTCCAAATCTTCATCTCTCCCAGCTCTCCCTCTCGCGCACCCTCTCTGTTGTGAACCCCATTGAAAAATCCAGTGATTCTCCTTCTCCTTCTCTCCCCCTTGTCAGCCCCAGTGAAAGCCTCATGTCGCCATTCCTTCCGGTAAGCTTCTTCTTTTCTCCTTCTTCTCTTCTTTCTCTATCTTTTCTCTCTTGTTCTGTTTCCTTCTCTCTCGCCCCCTATTTCTCCCTTTCTCTCTCAATTTCTCTCTCTTCTACTGTCTCTTCATCTTTTCATTGTCTCTCATTTTCTCTTTCTCTCTGTCTATGTTTGCTTCTCTCTTTATCCCTTTCTCTCTTCCCCTCTCTGGTTTCCTCTCTGTTTATTTCTCCTTGTTCTCTTCTTTCCCCTCTGTTTTCATCTTTGATTTTGTCTCGTCTTTCGCCACCTTCACGGACTTTCCAGTTCTATCACGTCGGTAAGTTTCTGTTTCTTCTCTTCGTCCCCCTCTCTCTGTTTCACCCAGTCTATCTTTTTCTCTCAGTTTCCTTTCCTTTTTCCCTCTATCTATCTTCTTTTTCCTTCTTTTGTTCTTTACTTCTCCATCTTTTGCTTCATATTTCTCCTTCTATTTTTCTCTCGCTCTCACCTTTGCTTCTCTCTCCCTTCCCCTCTGTTTTCTCGCTTTCTCATCGTTCACCCCTACTCATTCCTTCCATTTCTTCTCATTTCTGCAGGTTGGTTCTGCCATGAACCGGTTCAACACGAACTGAACCGGTTCAGTTTACTCGGATCGGTCTGAACCAGTCCATCAGATAAAATCGAACCGGACTGGTCTGAACCATTTGACCCGAAGATTTATCATTTGAGTCTGAACCCGATATATTATTTTTTGACCTCGCTCAGACCCATTTACAACGTTTTAATTAATTCTCTTTTATTTTATGATATTAAAAATGCGTTTATATTGTTTTAGTTCAAAACAATTTAGTGATTATATTTTTTTTAGATTTCAGGTCATTAATTGTTTAATTCATTCTTCCGCTTCAGGTAAGTGAGCTTACATGATGGCGTGACTCCCGTTGTTATAAATGTATATGCTTTGTGTAAGTGAATTTATATCGTAATTTGACCCATATGTGATAAATATATATGCTTGTGTAAGTGAATTTACATTGTAATGTGACTCACGTGTGATAAATGTAATATGTGTTATTCTCATCAGCTTTAATTGTCTATAAACATGTTACTTTCATATATATGTTTGTGTAAATTGACTTATATAACGATGTGACTCTGATGTTATAATTGTATCATATATTTATTATCTGTTTAACCATTTTTCAATAATTATTATATTTTGTTAACACTTTGATAATTGATTACTGTTCAGTTATTAATGTGGTTATCATGAGATAAATGTCTGAGTATGATTGATTTTGCATAGTATGTTATCATGTTTGATTCTGTTATATGTATCAGTATGCATTATATGATTAATTTTTATCATACGTTGGATTCTGCAAATTATGATGTTAATTCATTCAAGTGGTAATTAAGCAAAATATGAACTTAAGCATGACCTTTAGTTAACAAAAAATCAGAACTGTTCACGTTATGTTCTGTTAAATGAATGAGGTGTCATTTGTTCATGCTTTCGTCACACATAAGGTGTCATCTGTTCATATTTTGGTCATAATTAGGTGTCATCAGTAAATGTTTTCCGTCACTCATGAGGTGCCATCTGTTCACATTTTTTGTCACCTATGAGTGCCATCAGTTTTGTCGCCAATGAGTGTCATATGTTTCATCGCCCGATGTGTGCCATCTATTTCGTCGCCCAATTCGTCATGATGTGTTTCAGTTAACGTGTGATCAGTTCTGNCATGAGGTGCCATCTGTTCACATTTTTTGTCACCTATGAGTGCCATCGGTTCTGTCGCCCAATGAGTGTCATATGTTTCATCGCCCGATGTGTGCCATCTATTTCGTCGCCCAATTCGTCATGATGTGTTTCAGTTAACGTGTGATCAGTTCTGATTCTGTTTGAGACACGTGTTATCTTCGTGTTATGTTAAACCATGTCATGATCAAGTATGTTACTTTATTTCATTTATGATACATGTGGAGTTCAATTATGTTATGTCATGATTGCAATTATGACATGTGGATGCATGTTATTATGTGAGTTTGCTTACTTAGTATTTTAAAATATTCATTCCCCCACTGTTATTTATAATGCTGGTGGTGATGACGAGCAGCATGAGTGAGAGACTGTCATAACTAGTTAGATCAAAAAAATTTATGTTTTCAGTTTATGATTTTATTTAAAACTTAGGAAAATATTTTCTGTTAAACTTGGTTATTTAAGTAGTTTATTTGATGTTATGATTTTCTACAAATTATGATGAATGAAAGTTTTATGAATTATGGATTTCAAGTTTTGACTTTATTTCAGAATTTAATTTAGTTTTTCGAGGTTTTATTGATTATGCATTTAAGACACTTTATCGCTTCTGCTATTTATCGATTAAGATTTCAATCATGGATAAGTTTAATGCTTCCGCTATTTAAGGTCATGGACTTTCTATCATAGGTAAATTATGAATTTTAATTTGAAAATTTTCTCAAAATTATGGTTTGTTTCGAATTGGAGATTTTAAAATTGTAAAATTACACATATGTTTAACCTTCGGGTATCAGAGCGTTACAATCAGAGTAGTCATAAATTCATCATCCTTTTTACTGGATTTCATCTAAAAGTTACTAATTTCAAGGGATGGTTTATGGTGACAATTTGGAGTTCAACTGGTTTAGGTTGAATTTGACATTGGTCATGTATGTTCTCATCTTGGTTTTCTATTCTGGTTAACTGTTTGCCTATGGTTTGAATGAAAAGATTAGTAAAATTATTCGGGTTTGTTAAAATTTAAAATATCTTTAGCCTTAACTGCATCCCTCTGGGTGGATTTCTCAGGAATCTCAACATAATGATTGATTGCTAGTGGTTTAAGATTATCATTTCCTTCAGCGAGCTCTAAGGATAAAGGTGGAGGATGTATAAATTGAATAATCCTTCCACTAGTAGTTATCTTGTCTATTTGAATTCTTGTTAGAATATTTAACTGTTGTTCATCATGAAGTTACAACTTGGGAGCAAATTTGCAATACCAATAAAGGAAAGATCTAATATACTGTTTTATATATAAATGATAATAATACGTGTTCTTTAAGGTTTCTAACTCTTTTAGAGAATGGGACTGAAAATACCATCTTCTAAAATTCTGATACTTATCCTGCATTAAATCATGATTAAGCTTCTTTCTCAATTCACTATTAGGGAAAATATCCATCAAATATCGAATTGCATATCACTGACGGTTGGGCTATTAGGCTTTTGGTATTAGAAGTGTTTATATCATTAACACTATGGGGCATCTATTTCTCAGATATACAGATTCCTTTTATATATTTCAGGAGTATTAGTGTGATAGGAATTTTCTGATCTGTTGGAAGTCCTCTCTTGATAATCGGATCCTATCAGTTCATATGTGGATTGTCTAGATGATCCTGGTAAGTCGGCCGTATAGGGTGGAATGCTTCTGTTGCTAATATTAGTTAAAGGTTTCTGGAATCAGAGATAAACATTACTTCATTGGGTTTGGATAACATCCTCAATGGATTGCCTAATGATGGATCTAGTTGGTACAACATTAGGGATTTGCCTTTTTTCTGGAAAAGTAATCTCTTCTCAAGATATCATCCGATGAATAGCTACTTGGCTGCTGAAAAGGTTAGTGTCTATAACGACTGTGTGTCCTTGCTCACTTTGTTTTCTAGTATAAAGATTTAAGGTAGAAAGAATCTTAAGACGAATTCTGAATAATATTACAAAAGAGAAGATCATGGTAGATACTCATAACCATGAGATAAAACTCTAAGTTCTAAGACTTTCGATAAATTACTGTCGAGAGAGCAACACTCAGGTTCGGATAGATATTAAAATAAACTGGACCATGGGATAAACTAGTTTCTATCACTCCCATGAGAGAGGCTTTATTTCAATTTTAATATTTTTAATTTCTTTTTGAAGTTTATTTTTTCCTTTCCTTTATTTTTGTTGGATTTTTCAAGCATTTGTGGAAAGGTTTGTTGTTTTGTTATTATTGGACTTAGAATTTTCTTTCTTTAGAATTACTTTTTTGATGATAAAAAAATAGTGAACTAACTTAAAAATGTCGAATTTTGAACAAAATCAAACATGACAGTAATTATCTTCATAATGCACAATATAGAATCCTAATTCGACCAGTTGAAAATCTAATAGAATGGAGAATTTTAACTCATACATCATTATTCTGCTATATCCATAGTGAATGTCAATCGAACTTCTTTCTATCGATGGATAATGGATATATGCTGATTTCCTTCCTCTACACAGAAATGGAGGATGGCATAATTTCTTCACCTACAACAATGGAGAATACCAAATTTTCTTCTTTTTCAATAGTAGGTACATAGATATTTTTAACAGCTTTAGTTAGTTTAGTTAAAGTAATTGGATAGGCTTCTAAAGTTAGGTATTATTAAAGTCTTAAAATCTAACACAACTCAAAAGTTAATTTGAGAGTTGATGGTTACTTTAGACTTATATTCTTTGCTTAATACGTCTACTCAACCGATGTAAGATTATTTTTTCAATACCCCCGTCACGTGTAGGCTGGTGTATTCACTTGGTCCTTATCATGTCAAAAGTAAGTATGAGCTCAATCGTGTTTAACTTTCGTCAGAAAATACTCTAATACCATGTTAAATTTTATAACCTAACTCAACTCAATAACTTATTTAAGAGTTGAGTATTGCTCTAAATTTATATTATTTATCTAATATTTATACTTGATCGGTGAAGGATTATTTTCTCAATAAGTTGTAAGTCCATACTTAACAGCTTTAGTTAGTTTTATAATGTAATGCGTTAACTAATTATAGTTACATTCTGTAATGTTTCTGTCATATATAAATAACGAAAGCCTTACTTTTCAGGACATGTTAGTTGAGTGTATTCTTCTCACTTTATTCAGCCCTCTCTCTCTCTATTCAAGTCTTTATACTGAGAGGGTCGTTTGAATTTCGCTGCCACCTTCAAGCTGGTCAAAGTGCTTTCCGCACTAACCCAACGTCATGTTCTCAAACTATTGTTGGCTTCTTTGGATATGACCTTGTTTTATTTAAAATTAATCATTCAATACTTATGTAAAGGCATGAGAGAGCATCCATTAATAGCGATAAGAGAATAGTCATTTAAGCAAAATTGTTTCTAAGCTTTTAAAAATCTCGAATGACACAAAAACCAGAAACACAGAAAGTACTAAGATATGGATAACACGAAATTAAATAGTTAATCACGAGGTGTACCGTAAATAATCACCGTAGATTTGAGGTTTACTCTCAGATCGTGAGTTCGAACTAGTAGTCATGTTTTCTCATGATCATGAATATGTGAATTTATCCATTAATTTAATCATGATACACTTACCGAAAATTCCTAATCGAAGTTGTGTACTTCTAAAAACTACGATAGGAGACTCAATGATAATCCAAAAAAAAATAAATAATTAATGCCCTCGTAAAAAGTCAACATCTTTTCTTAACACTGACATACAGTAACAAGTAATGGCACATTGCCGTGGACAAAGGTGCATTTTGTAGTAGTAAATATTGCTGATTTAGGGAATCAAATATAGATGGGACTTTTATTTTTTTCATCATAAATTGCTAAAATCAATGTTTTTAAGAAGAAATTAAAAAAATGATAACCATTTAGTTACGACTATATTTATTAATTGAATAAGTTAATTAAGATTTTCAACATAAAAAACCAAGTGGACTATGAACCAATTTAGTTGCAACTATATAAATTAGTTAAATATGTCAATAACTTCCTTCTAAGAATCTAATTAGCTGCAATAATGCTCTTGCATTGCCAGCTTGTGAGATGATTTGGATTGCTGCCTAGTCTCAATTACTGAAGCATGTGCATGACCTCATGCATTTTTTCAAAATTCATATAACTATTTGTACATGCATAGTTATATAGAATATGATGAATACTATGTATTAATGGTAAAATTTAACTTTCAATCCTTGGCTTTGTTCTTCCTCTTTAATATAAGTCTCCATGCCTAGCTAGATTAAATAAAATAGGATGAAGTTCCCATAGTTCATTCATTAAAGTCTACGTCTTTCCTGAACTTGGATAGTATTTAATGGACATCCCTAGTCATAGTAGGTTATTGGCAGTAAAATATGGAAACCTTAACTCTAGTAAATTGGGGTTTGTTTGGTAACTGTGTTGTACATTACTAAAGATAGAATAATATTATTTTAATATTGTCTGATATTTGATAAAAATATTAAGTCTGTACTAACTATATGACTTTCAATACTTGGCTATATTGTTCTTCTTTAATGCAGGTCACTAAATCTCAAGCCTACCCAGATAAAATAAAATAAGATGAAGTTCCCAAAGTTCATTCAATAAAGTCTACGTTTTTTATAAACTTAGATTGTATTAAATTTAATGGACATCTCTTGTCATAGTAGGTTATTGCTAGCAAAATATGGAAACCTTAACCCTAGCAAATTAATACCCTAGTAAGGACTTTGCCTCGATGATTAGGTTAAAAAGAAACTCATTAAGTAATGGAATAAACAAATGGTTAAACTCAACTTATATCCATCAACTTTACATAAATTGACCATTTATACTAACAAACTTTTCAATAAGTATCATAAAATTTTAAAATAGGCAAATTAGCTCCTCCAAATTTTAACTACGTTAATTTTTTAAACTCTTGTCAAGTCTTTCTTCTTGGATTTTTATTAAAGTAGGCTCCGATATTAATCATTTTACAGATCTCGACCTATACATTAATTTTTGCTTACCCTGATCCCTACTCCACCCTCAAATCAAAATCAACTTATGAAGTTACCAAAAAAACCCCTTCACAAATTCTAAACTACGGCTCGAAAAAATAATTGATGATTACACATTATACGAAACTTCACTTCTTCGTATACCACACTTGCATTTTCTTTATTTCTCTCTTACTGTTACTATCTCTCACTCTCTCAAAGTCGCATCATCTCTCTCTACAAATTCTTGAGTCTTTATCTCTCTGACACCAAATAATCACAACAAGGTAAGTTTTTGAGTTTTTATTTTTTAGATTATGAGGTGTTTTTTCTAAACTTGAATTGTATTTAGTTCAATGGAGATATCTTGTCATAGTAGGTTATTGCCAGCAAAATATGGAAACCTTAACCCTAGCAAAGGGGTCTCCAAGTTTTGAGAATAAAGACGGGAAGTGAGATTGGGGAAATAGGAAAAGGAGTAAGTAAGTCTTTTTACCTTTGAAAATAGCCAACTATAGTTCAAAATGAAGTTGGGGTCTTAATATCGTTTTGTTGTTCTAAAGGGTCTTGACTTGAGTTGGGATTTCTCAAATTACAACTACGTTACAAATTTAATTATAGTAAATTACAACTACGTTACTATTTAATTATAGTAAATTACAACTATTTAATTATAGTAAATTTCTCAAATTACAACTACGTTACTATATTTAATTATAGTCAGTTCAAATTTCGAATTACTATATTTAATTATAATGAATGAATATCTTAGATCTGTCCTAGGCTTTCCTCCTCCGACGAGAGGGGCGGGGGGGGGGGGGGGGGGNNNCGTCCTCCACCTGCAGCGTCTCAACAATGTTAAAGAGGATATTTCGAAGCTCTACAGCGGACAAGAGCTTCGGCTAACTCATCTTTGGAAGAATCCTCTAGTTCAAAGCAAAAAAGAATCCTTGGAAACAAGCTAAGAGTCTCCGAGTTCGAGCTTTTAAAGTGTCGGAAGCTTTGGACTCTCGAATTAATGGAGCTAGCAATGTTAATGTTGACTCTGTGGGAACTAGAAGCTACAGCTTGGAGTTAGAAAAGGGACGACAGAAGGGAGAAAACAAGACCAGCCCCACCTCTAATGAAGAGCATTTATCGCAAGTCCAAGGTTTGGAGGAGCTGTCAAACCCCAAGATTCTCGACGCTGAAGAAAACTCACAGGTATCTCCTTCGTTACAATTATGCATTGATGGCTCTAAACTGTTTACAGGTTCCATGGAAGGAAACGTGACCTCTCAAAGGGACAAAGAGCCTTTTCCATTATCGCAAAAGCTTCAAAAAATTGCACGAGGTTCCTTGGCCAAGGAAGGCTCTCGGCGGACGGAGCTGAGCAAGAATGGTGGAGATTATCCGCTGGGCAATGGAGTGGAACCTGCTGCACGCGTGGCCCAATTATGGGTTGACAGTTTAGCCACTTCTTTTGAAAAAGACATACTGCCCTCTGCGTGAGACAGCCATGTAAAAATCACGGAAGCTAGGATTGTCCTCCAATGCGAATGACATAAATACTAACCTGTTCTTGGCGTCCTTCCCACCTTTGCTTAGTACTATTGGCCTCAAAGACATGCCTTCAACGGCTACTTTAGGCGACATAAATGACAACCTGTTCTCACCTACTTTAGGCAACATTAATACTAACTTGTCCTCCCTTACTTTAGGCGAGAACACGTCTTCAAAGGCCTCAATAACACGCTTTCAACTACTTCCAGAGCTGGTCAAGGACACGCCTTCAATGGTTTCTTCTCCCACTGCTCGAAAACCCTTGCTTCTGCATTTCCTAAATATAATGAAGTGGTTGAGGAAAAACCACTCCTCTTTGCTTGAAATCAATGCCATCTATGCTAAGCTTTGCAAAACCTCAATTAAACCTGCCAAACAGGATGGGTCCTGGGCTGAGAAGGTTAAGCATAATCAGAAGCAATGGTTAAGGTTGGCCTTTGAGGAGAGGAACAAATTCGACTCTGAAAGGATTTCAGTTATGCTACCGGGTTGTGTAACTAGAGACAACTTTTCTAAGTGGGACAGTTGCCTTGTTGGTTTTTTTGTGAGTAAGACACCCCCATTGCACCTAGTAAAAAATTTGCCTTAGAATTTTAGAAGAATAGAGGGTTGGTGGATGTGAAAGTTAGTAAGGGCATCTTCTTCTTCAGGTTTCCGTCAATTGAAGAGATAGAAATCTTCATGGATGATAAGAAATGGCACTTGCTTGATAAACCTTTGATTTTGAAACATTGGCAACCTAACCTAGTTTTCTCAAAAGAAAGGCTTGCACCTTACCTATTTCGATCAAGCTCTGGAATGTACAAGTTGAATTGTGATACGACGAAGCACTTGGTCACATAGTCAGTGTTGTTGGAAAGCCCCTCTACACTGACTCCCCTACAGTCAGAGGCATTAGGAAAGACTTTGCTAGAATCTGTGTTGAGATAAATGTACAGACAAGATTGGTAGATCAATTTTACATTGATCTAGGGAATGAGGGGTGGGATCCAACTATGGTGAAGATGGATTATGAGGGGCTCTCAAAGAGATTCCACAAGTCTTCCATCTTTGCCCACAACTGTGACTTCATTCCAATTCCCAATACTAAACCCCTTTCATCCCCCCTCATCTTATCCCCCTACTAACCCTAACCCAAATCAATCCAACTGCTTGCCCACTTCCAAATCAATCCTTAATTCCCCTACCTTACCCTCTAACCCCCTCCTATAGGAGATCAATGGATTGTTGTCACCTCTAAAAAATCCAGGAGGAAAACTCATATTCCAGAAATAGCTAATCCTAATCTTGAACTATCCTTTTTTTCCTAATCTGGAGGAGTGTGAAGTCATTTCTCCGTTACAGATTGAGTCAATTTGATCTGAATTGAATGTAGCTTATATCTTTGAGGTAGATACAGATTTCGTAATCCCAATTCCCTTAGCCTCCCCATGTATTCAGTCTAGTAGTTCACGGAGGAGGACGAAAAAAAGAAGGAAATATATGAACTTACTCCTCATCTAGTCAAGTTGGGTGAGACATTGGTGAAGAATTGTGCAGACTCCCACTCTTAACTATGTTTAACATAGTAGTATGGAATGTAAAATGGACTGAATGGTTCCCTTAAACATGCTAATGTGAGGAAAATTCGTAGAGTTTTCAATTTGTATGTCTATTCTGTGGTTGAGACAATGGTTAACATTGCTCATTTTAATGATATTGCTGGTAATATTTTTCTCAATTGTGATTTTGTTGCTAATTACGCCTCAGCTCTAGGTGGAAGGATAAGGTTGGCTGGGATACATCAGTTGTCAACCTGGCAGTATTAGACTCGTCTGATTTAGCCATCTTCCGTAAGATTACTACTTTTTGAAGTAACTTGACTGCTTTGTTACATTTGTTTATGCTTCAAATTCTAGACATTCCAGGAGAGGATTATGGGAATCCTTTAAAAACCAATACGCCATTTGCTGAGCATCACCATGGCAATATTAGACTCGTCTGATTTAGCCATCTTCCGTAAGATTACTACTTTTTGAAGTAACTTTGACTGCTTTGTTACATTTGTTTATGCTTCAAATTCTAGATATTCCAGAAGAGAATTATGGGAATCCCTTAAAAACTAATACGCCATTTGCTGAGCATCACTATGGCTCCTACTTGGGATTTAAATGTCATTAGAAGGCCTGTGGGGAAATTGGGAGGGGTTGAGGTTTAGGTTGAGGGAATGAATAATTTTAATGAATGTATTTTCAACCTTGAGATTAAGGATTTGGACTATTATGGGTGTCAGTTTACCAGGGCAAACAAGCATCAGCATAGGACCTTGATCATGTGTAAATTGGATATGGCTCTATGGAATATTCAGTGGGTTGACTCCTACCCTAATGTCAAGTGCCACTTCACCCCACCTGGTATCTCAGACCATAGCTCCATTGTAGTCCAGATGGACTCTACACAGCATAAGGTTAAGATTAGCTTTCAATTCTTCAACTTCTGGTTTGAGAGAAATGGATTCTGATAGGTTGTTGTGTAAGAATGGAGTACTCAGGTCTTTGGATCAACTATGCTTCAGGTTAGTAAGAAGCTTAAAGAAGTCAATATGGACCTAAAGTAGTTTAATCAACAGTTTTACAGTGACATCCCTTCTAGGACTAAGTTGGCTAGAGCTAACATTGATCACCTCCAGCAAAGATTAGCCATGGACCTCTCAAATGGTACTGTCATTTCCTTATAGAGGATATCTAGTAAGGCGTTAATGAACTTAGGCTTGTTGAGGAAATTTTGTAGAAACAGAAATCAAGAGTCCAATGGCTTAACTTAGTTGACCAGAATTATTCTTTATTTTTTCAGAGCAAGAAGAAGAATAGAATCAGGTCCAAGATTACTCATTTGGTGATCAAGGCTCTACCATTTCCTCTTCAGAGGAAATCAATAGCCACATCCTACAATACTACACTTGTTGGGATCCCCTAATCTTGTGCATGACATCAACTGGAATATTCTTGAGAGAGCTCTCCCTAAAAGACTGAATGAATCTCAAGGCTTTCTTTTGACTTCACCTATCACCGAGGAGGAGGTTAAAAATGTCACTTTCAATATGGGTAACGAAAAAGCACCTAGACATGATGGGTTCCCAGCTAATTTCTTTAAAAGGGCGTTACACATTGTTAGGAGAGATGTTTCTTCTTAAATCCTTGAATTTTTTTAGACTAGTCAGCTTTTGAAAGAAGTAAACTCTACTGCCATTTCCTTGTTCCCAAAGGTTCCCAACCCCACCTCTGTAGGTGATTTTAGACCAATTTCCTGTTGTAATGTATTTTATAAGTGCATTACCAAAATTTTGGTTGAAAGAATGAAAACTCACATGCCAAACCTAAATAATCAGAACCAAACTACCTTGATTCCTGGGAGAAGGATAATAGATTACATTTTTTATTTCATGAGCTCCTAAGAAGCTACCATAGTTCTTTGAGAATTCCTAGATGTGTTTTAAAGGTGGACCTAAAAAATGCATAAGACAGCAACTGGAACCTCATAGGCAAAGCCCTATAATGCCTCAATTTTCCAGATCCCTTCATCATTTGGATTATGGAATGTATATTCTCTCCTTCTTATTTTGTCAAGATCAACGATAAGCTCCGTGGTTACTTCATGGGAGCCAAGGGAATTAGGAAGGGAGACCCTATCTCTCCTTATCGTTTTGTCATTGTAATGGAGGTACTTAGTGGTATCTTGAGCCTTGCAACCACAAATGTGGAATTAAAATATCACTGGAGGTGTGAGAAACTGATGGTGGTGAACCTATGCCATATAGATGACCTTTTCCTATTCTGTAAGGGGTCCAAGGAGTCAGTACAGTTATCAAAGAGACTTTATAAATCTTTCAATGTATGTTTGACTACAACGTAACACTCAAAAGAGCCGGATCTTTGTGTCAGTGGTGCAAGAGGAAGAAGACATAATAGATATCCTTTTAGTCATGGGTTTCCCAGAGGCTCAACTTCCCATGAGGTACTCAGGGATGTCTCTGTTCACAACTAAACTCTACAAAGTTGACTGTGATACCCATACTACATTTCCATGTGACAATGACTAGGCAAAAAGACCGGCATGCACGTGATGGGGGTATTGAGAAAATAATCTCACATCGGCTAATTAGAAATACTGAGCTAAGAATATAAACTTAGAATAACTCTCAACTCTCAACTTTTATATTAACTTTTGAATTGAGTTAGGCTCTAAAACTTTAACAACTGTGCTCTTGACTCCATCTCAACAAGAATTAATTATAAATAAAATAATCCTCCTACTTCACTAGGGTTGTCAATGGTGCTTATCCTTGTGTAACTAATCAATATTCTCTTGATTCCTTACGTGAAGATTAGCTCTTTTTACAAATTCTGCAACTAATTAATTAATATTTCTTCCATTAATCATTAACACAACATTATTGTATAGCTATAAGTACTCCCATAGGCTATGATATGAATATCAGATGATGATTTTGATTTGATACACAGAATATCAAAAGCACAGAATTGTAATTGCACTGTTTGTGGTAGGAATAATTTGTATTCGTTTAATTTTTCATGCAGTTGAAGCTTCCGGAAGGGCATTTTCACTAAAGAAAGCGTGGAGACTATTCAAATAACAAAATATAAAGATTATCGAGGTATGATATTGATGTGTTGGTAAGTGGTTAATTTCTAATTACAATTAGCTATTAAGTTGTGATTATATATATATCTTTGGATCTCTTATTTTCTCAATCATAGTAGTCATAAATTTCTCATCCTTTTTACTGGATTTCATCTTAAAGTTACTAACTTCAAGGGGTGGTTTTATAGTGGCCGATTGGAGTTCAACTGATTTAAGTTGAATTTGACAGTGATCATGTATGTTCTCAATCTGATCTTCAATTCTGATTAACTGTTTTCCTATGGTATAAATCAAAAGATTAGTATAATTATTCTGTTCTGTTAAAGGTAAAATATCTTTAACCTTAACTGCATCTTGCTGAGTGGATTTCTTAGGAATCACATAAGGATTGATTGCTAGCAGTTTAAGATTACCATTTTCGGGAGCGAGTTCTAAGGATAAAGGTGGAGGATGTATAGATTGAATAGTCTTTCCACTAGTAGTTATCTAGTCATTTAAAATTCTTGTTAGCATATTTAACTGTTGTTCACATGAAGTTGCAGTTTAGGAGCAAAGCTGTAATACCAATCAGGGAAAGAATCTAATATATTGATTTGTATACAAATGATAATAATACTGGTTTTTCAATGTTTCTAACTATTTTGGAGTATGGGAGTGAAAATACCATCTTCTAAAATTTTGATACTTATCATGCATAAAATCTTGGTTAAGATGCTTTCTCAATTCACTAATAGGGGAAAAATCTAAAAAATATCGAATTGCATATCACTGGCAGTTGGGCTAGTAGACCTTCTGGTATTATAAGTGTTTGTATCATAAACATCATGGGGTATATGATTCTCAGATAAATGGATTCCTCTTATATAATTTTTAGGAGTATTAGTGTTAAAGGAATTTTCTAATCCGTTGGAAGTCCTCTCTTGATAATCAGATCCTATGGGTTCAGATGTGAATTGTCTAGAGGATCCTAGTAAGTCAACCGTATAGGCAGAAATGTTTCTGTTGCTGATACTAGAAAGGCGTCTAGTTAAAGGTTTCTAGAATCGGAGATAAACGTTACCTCATTGGGTTTTGATAACATCATCAATGGATTGCCTAATGATGGATCTAGTTGGTACAACATAAGGGATTTGTTATTTTTCTTAAAAAGTAATCTCTTCCCAAAGTATCATCCGGGGAATAACTACTTGGTTGCTGAAAATGTTAGTGTCTATAATGATTATGTGTCATTGCTTACTTTGTTTTCTAGTATAAGTATTTAAGGTAGAAAGAACTTTAAGATGAATTTTGAATAATATAGCAAAATGAGAAGATCCTGGAGATACTCATAACCATGATTTTAGATAAATTATTGTTAGAGAGAACAACACTCAGGTTTGGATAGATATTAAAATAAACTAGATAATGGTATACACTAGTTTCTATAGCTCCCATGAGATAGGCTTTCCGGCTAAGGCACCTTCCATCTCAGAAGGTATGCTGGATACTGGTGTTTTGACCAAGTAAAATCAAAGGCTTTAAAGCTATCTGAACAAGTCCTATATGTAGATATTTATATTTTTGCAGAAAAGGATGCAGATTTTGAATATTTAATAAATAAATTATATCATCATTATGCTATAGGAAAAGCATGCTCAAAAGTATTAATTATTTTTCTACTGGTAAAACCAAAAGTTCTAATTTAATAGATTGTTTCAAGTTAACTTTGGGTATAGTCCATTTATCTAAAGCTTCTTAACATCATGATAAGCAATGAGTTCGGTTGCTTTTGAGGATGAAGCTATTGCGTTAGATTCTGTAGTGACGGATGTAAAACTTATTTCAGGCATGTTGTATGGCGACCATGTATGCATAATTTAAAAAGAAATATAATTATTAATATGTTAGAAATATTCATGCCTCTGATACCAATAGTTGGGGCTAACAGACCTATAACTAGCACGTCTGTTAATGATTTAAATGGGTCAATGATCCTAACACAATCATTGCAACACGAACCTTACCAAAATGCGAATTGAGTGACGACCCACTAGTTATAAGTTAAGTGCTCCTGTAGTCAATATGAATCTACAAATATTAAAGGGGATAATAATATTTATATTAATTTTAAATAACTACACACATGGTCTCATGAACTTACTGTCTATAAACAATTAGTTCATAAAAATTGAAAACTTACAGTAAGATGATAGTAGGAGATATGCAAGAAGAGATGCAAGAAGACTGTTCCAAATCTTGAAATATTATTATTAAAGAGAGAGAGAGAGAAAGAGAGAGAGATAGTACATAATTCTAGAGAGAACTTTTAAAAGCTAATGTTCGAGGTAGTCCTCGTTCTGCCCTCGACAAAGAGTGAGGCTTCCCTTACATAATACAAAAAAGTAGAACAGATTATGATGGAGTTATTCATCCTGATCTTATCTTCTTTTCTTTGCTGTTAGTGGGAATCTACTTTATTTAAAGTAGACTTGTCTGTATGTGCCAACGCTTTACTGTTGTAGACAATAGAAATCTACTTTTGGCTAGTGGGTGACAGAGATGAGGTTTTCCCTTTTCCCTTTTTGTCGTGTTCGATTTTCTCTGATATCATGTTAGTGAGAGAATCCAAAAATATGTACAATAACGGGATCGGATGATTCTGGTGGTTCTTGGCTTTCTCTAGCTAAGATGTTGAATACATTCTCATCTTGATCAGATTCTGTTTTACTACTTTCATATTTCATAGAAGTATCTTCCTGGGATATGGACTAGAGAAATTGCTCTTTCATGAAGTCCATATGTTTTATAATTAATTCATTTTTAGTTAATCCAAGGAATTTTGTTTTTAATTATGTTTGGACAATAATAAATGGATTTTCTGTTGAGGGAGGAAGAGCCTTTAGAATGACATCAAAAAAGGCTTGGGTATGAGTTTTAATGGCTTTAATGAGTTCCTATAAATTGGGATTCATCCATTTGTCCTACCATTTGGTATAAAACACTCTCTTTAAACGAGAGATTTTGTTCTGGTAATCACATTGTAAATCCCATTTCTAGATCCAAGGGATACTGAATCAGATTATAAAATGGACTACTGATTAGTCATAAAGATGTTCTTGTTGACTGGTAAAAGAGAATAGACTATCTGCCAATCTTTGAATACTGTTTGGATTGCTTCTGGTAGAGTTTCTAAAATGATGTCAAATTTATCCCACCAAACGAGGAACCAGTTGGGGAGCTCGTTTTCTAAAACCTCTAAGCAGATACGAATAAAACAAGTGTGGTTATGAACGAGATTATGGTAGTAAAACACATAAGTAAATGAATCAATATAATCTCAATAACTATATTTGGTTTGTTGTTACGGATATCCAGACTTCTGGTAGTATGCAGATGAAAGCCTCACTGATTGATATGCATAATATTACGGATAGTAGCCTTATTGTAGGTAAGAGGGCTATTATTTCTGTTACGATCATGGANTTTCTATAGCTCCCATGAGATAGGCTTTCCGGCTAAGGCACCTTCCATCTCAGAAGGTATGCTGGATACTGGTGTTTTGACCAAGTAAAATCAAAGGCTTTAAAGCTATCTGAACAAGTCCTATATGTAGATATTTATATTTTTGCAGAAAAGGATGCAGATTTTGAATATTTAATAAATAAATTATATCATCATTATGCTATAGGAAAAGCATGCTCAAAAGTATTAATTATTTTTCTACTGGTAAAACCAAAAGTTCTAATTTAATAGATTGTTTCAAGTTAACTTTGGGTATAGTCCATTTATCTAAAGCTTCTTAACATCATGATAAGCAATGAGTTCGGTTGCTTTTGAGGATGAAGCTATTGCGTTAGATTCTGTAGTGACGGATGTAAAACTTATTTCAGGCATGTTGTATGGCGACCATGTATGCATAATTTAAAATGAAATATAATTATTAATATGTTAGAAATATTCATGCCTCTGATACCAATAGTTGGGGCTAACAGACCTATAACTAGCACGTCTGTCAATGATTTAAATGGGTCAATGATCCTAACACAATCCTTGCAACACGAACCTTACCAAAATGCGAATTGAGTGACGACCCACTAGTTATAAGTTAAGTGCTCCTGTAGTCAATATGAATCTACAAATATTAAAGGGGATAATAATATTTATATTAATTTTAAATAACTACACACATGGTCTCATGAACTTACTGTCTATAAACAATTAGTGCATAAAAATTGAAAACTTACAGTAAGATGATAGTAGGAGATATGCAAGAAGAGATGCAAGAAGACTGTTCCAAATCTTGAAATATTATTATTAAAGAGAGAGAGAGAGAGAGAGAGAGAGAGAGAGAGAGATAGTACATAATTCTAGAGAGAACTTTTAAAAGCTAATGTTCGAGATAGTCCTCGTTCTGCCCTCGACAAAGAGTGAGGCTTCCCTTACATAATACAAAAAAGTAGAACAGATTAGGATGGAGTTATTCATCCTGATCTTATCTTCTTTTCTTTGCTGTTAGTGGAAATCTACTTTATTTAAAGTAGACTTGTCTGTATGTGCCAACGCTTTACTGTTGTAGATAATAGAAATCTACTTTTGGCTAGTGGGTGACAGAGATGAGGTTTTCCCTTTTTCCTTTTTGTCGTGTTCGATTTTCTCTGATGTCATGTTAGTGAGAGAATCCAAAAATATGTACAATAACGGGATCGGATGATTCTGGTGGTTCTTGGCTTTCTCTAGCTAAGATGTTGAATACATTCTCATCTTGATCAGATTCTGTTTTACTGCTTTCATATTTCATAGAAGTATCTTCCTGGGATATGGACTAGAGAAATTGCTCTTTCATGAAGTCCATATGTTTTATAATTAATTCATTTTTAGTTAATCCAAGGAATTTTGTTTTTAATTCTGTTTGGACAATAATAAATGGATTTTCTGTTGAGGGAGGAAGAGCCTTTAGAATGACATCAAAAAAGGCTTGGGTATGAGTTTTAATGGCTTTAATGAGTTCCTATAAATTGGGATTCATCCATTTGTCCTACCATTTGGTATAAAACACTCTCTTTAAACGAGAGATTTTGTTCTGGTAATCACATTGTAAATCCCATTTCTAGATCCAAGGGATACTGAATCAGATTATAAAATGGACTACTGATTAGTCATAAAGATGTTCTTGTTGACTGGTAAAAGAGAATAGACTATCTGCCAATCTTTGAATACTGTTTGGATTGCTTCTGGTAGAGTTTCTAAAATGATGTCAAATTTATCCCACCAAACGAGGAACCAGTTGGGGAGCTCGTTTTCTAAAACCTCTAGGCAGATACGAATAAAACAAGTGTGGTTATGAACGAGATTATGGTAGTAAAACACATAAGTAAATGAATCAATATAATCTCAATAACTATATTTGGTTTGTTGTTACGGATATCCAGACTTCTGGTAGTATGCAGATGAAAGCCTCACTGATTGATATGCATAATATTACGGATAGTAGCCTTATTGTAGGTAAGAGGGCTATTATTTCTGTTACGATCATGGATAGTGTGTTTAATATCCATAGATGTTGTTTCAAGCACAATGAATTATCTTGATGCATCATATTGATTTGTTCTGATGATTCTAGTTGGCTAATCTTTAAATCACTTATTTTCTTAATCAGAGTAGTCGTAAATTCCTTATCCTTTTTACTGGATTTCATCTTAAAGTTACTAACTTCAATGTGTGGTTTTATAGTGACAAGTTGAAGTTCAATTAGTTTAGGTTGAAAATTTGACATTGGTCGTGTATGTTCTCGACCTGGTTTTGCTATTCTGGTTAACTGTTTTCCAGCGATTTGAAGAAAAAGATTAGTATAATTATTCTGTTTTGTTAAAGGTAAAATATCTTTAGCCTTAACTACATCCTGCTGGGTGGATTTCTCAGGAATCTCAACATGAGGATTGATTGCTATTGGTTTTAGATAATTGTTTTCTAGAACGAGCTCTATGGATAAAGGTAGATGATATATAGATTGAATAATCCTTCCACTAGTAGTTATCTTGTCTATTTGGATTCTTTAGCATATTTAACTTCTGTTCATAATGAAGTTGCAGCTTGGGAGCAAAGCTGCAATTCCAACAAGGGAAAGGTCTAATATATTGATTTGTATATAAATGATAATAATACTAGTTCTTTAAGGTTTCTAACTCTTTTGGAGTATGGGACTGAAAATACCATATTCTAAAATTCTGATAATTATCCTACATAAAATCATGGTTAAGTTGCTTTCTCAATTCACTATTAGGAGAAAAATCCTTCAAATATCGAATTGCATATCGCTAGCGGTTGAGCTATTAGACTTTCTGATATTAGAAGTGTTTGTATCATAAACACCATGGGGTATCTGATTCTCAGATATATGGATTCCTATTATATAATTTTCAGGAGTATTAGTGTTAATGGAATTTTCTGATCCGTTAGAAGTCCTCTCTTGATAATTGGATCCTATCGGTTAAGACGTGGATTGTCTAGAGGATCCTGGTAAGTCAATCCTATAGGGTGGAATGCTTATGTTGCTGATACTAGAAAGACTTCTAGATAAAGGTTTTTGAAATGAGAGATAAATGTTACCACCTTAGGTTTGGATAACATCCTCAATGGATTGATTAATGATGGATCTAGTTGGTATAACAATAGGGATTTACCATTATTCTAAAAAAGTAATCTCTTCCCAAAGTATCATCCGAGGAATAGCTACTTGGCTACTAAAAAGGTTAGTGCCTATAAGGACTGTGTGTCCTTGCTCACATTGTTTTCTGGTATAAGTATTTCAGGTAGAAAGAACCTTAATATGAATTCTGAATAATATAGTTAAAGGAGAAGATCTTGGTAGATACTCATAACCATGAGATATAACTCTAAGTTCTAAGACTTTAGATAAATTACTGTCAGAGAGAGCAACACTTAGGTTCAGATAGATATTAAACTAAACTGGATCATGGGATAAACTAGTTTCTATAGCTCCCATGAGAGTGGCTTTCCAGTTAAGGCACCGTCAATCTTGGAGGGTACACTGGATACTAGTGTTTTGACCAAGTAAAGTCAAAGGCTTTAAAACTTTTTGAACAAGTCCTATATGTAAATATTTATAATTTTGTATAAAAGGATACAAATCCTTAATATTCCATAAATAAATTATATCATCATTATGATGTAAAAGAATATCATGCTTAAAGGTTTTAATTATTTTTGTACTAGTAAAATCTAAAGTTCCAATTTTATAGATTTAAGTATAGGTGATTTGTTGAGAAGTCATTACAAAGATGATTAGTGTATTGGATATATAGCTCTCTCTCTGTTAAGCTTATCTATAAATAAGATTCTAAAACTTTGCTATCAAGCCATTGTATCAAGTTTTAATTACCGTGGACAAATTGAAACTGAGGTAAAATGTCGATTAAAGAATTAGTAGTTTTCTTTTTTCTTTATTTTATTACATCATTTTATTCATTATAATTTTGTTGTGTGCAGAACATATTGATGATGCATGACTATTCTCCGCCACCTCTTTCCCCATGGCTCTTGATTCAATCGATCCACTTGAGCCACACCATGACATAATGGGACTCATCGCATTTCAGTTCTTGTAGGGACAATACTCTTTTTTTTTCTATGTGATTCTTTGTTGGCATGCAAAACGTCAAAGAAATATGTGGTCAGCACTAGCTAAGCTCTCTACACTATATAGATTTAAAAATATGTTTTAGAAATTCATAGTTGTAAATTTTAATTTATATAATTTTCAGGTGAAATTATGTGCTCCACAAATTAATGGATACCATGAATTTAGTGTGATGAAATTCTGTCTCTCATCCCATGTGAAAAATTTAACTGAGAAAAAAGTTCTTTGATATCAGGCCGGTAAAATATGAGGATCATCCCACATTTGCAGGGTGAAATTAATTCCGATTGGAGTAATGACACTCTAAGTCTCCTAGAAAAATCAATTATAAATTGAAATTTTGTGATTTTTAATCTTGTTTGATCAAAAATCGGAATTCAATCTTCATTAGAATATAATTTAATCTTTCTAGAGTTTTATCAAGAGGTTTTAAATCTCAATATCAAGACTTTTACTATTTAAGTTTTGATCATTCATTGGACATCCAATGATTCATTTCACATTTATGTGTTATAAATTGAGTAAATTTAAACAATTTTGAATAAAGGTTTCATCAGTATACACTTATTTGTATTTATAGTCTTTGAAAAAATGTTGACATAGCTTCTGTTATAAGTTCATAAATTACTGACGTAATTATTGGTCGATTTTCAGAGTGTGACAAACTAGTTTTAGTTTTTTTAAGAGAAACAACACATTTCGTTAACAAGACAGAGTAACAAACATAAAACTATCAAATCTAAATACAAATAAATAATTACAAGTGTTAGATAAGGTCAACATACACCTAATAACGTATGGGGAGGCAATCATGTTCATAAACAATACACAAAATTGCTCGGGCAGCTCGTTCTAAAGATTCTCTCCCATCCAATCATGGCTCAACGGGCTAACATTACAAATCTATATTTGCATAAAGAACAATATTATCTCGAACAGATCTGAGACAACCGGTTGTGTCACATACAAATAAAACCCCAAAATCATCTCAGAAATCAGGTCTGAAGAGAAAACAACCACCAAAGATCGAAGATTGATGGAACAAAATCTACACAACCCGTAGAAACTAAAACTTTTTAAAATGGAAGGAAAACTCTGTTGAAAGCACTTAGAAAATGCAAAATAAGGACCTGCAAGGAGGAGAGACCCCGCAGAGGAGAAAGGAAATGAGAAAGAGAGAGCGGATGAGATTGGCAGAAGGAAGATGAAAGAAAAACATAGGGGCAGAAGGAAGATGAAAGAAAAACATAGGGGCAGAAGGAAGATGAAAGAAAAACATAGGGGCAGAAGGAAGATGAAAGAAAAACATAGGGGCAGAAGGAAGATGAAAGAAAAACATAGGGGCAGAAGGAAGATGAAAGAAAAACATAGGGGCAGAAGGAAGATGAAAGAAAACCATAGGGGCAGAAGGAAGATGAAAGAAAACATAGAGGAAGGAAGGAAGAGAGAGAGAGAGAGAGAGAGAGAGAGAGAGAGAGGTGAAGAAGGGGAGAAGGCTAGGAGAATGGGGGAGGGAAAAAAATGGTCACGGGGAGAGGTGAGGAGCTCTCCTCGTGAAAATGGCGTGAAAACAGGTTACGATCCCATGTGAAAAATTAAATTGTTAACAAAGTGTTTCTTTATCTGTTATTTTTAATCTTTTCTGATCTTGCTTATTGTTCTTCTTCATTGGTGTGTTTGCGTGTGAGAGTCAGATCTTATCCTTCTACAATGTCCACTATGTAGCGGTTAAGGCAACCTCATTCACCTCTTTCTTATCTTTACCCCTTCGATTCCTGCATTTAACAAATATTTTCTTATTGACGTTACGAATCGAGCTGATTTTTTCCGTTTGATCTAAACCCTAAGTTCGCTTAAGTATCAAAGAAGTGCTTGATTCATGGCATGATCCATTTTTGGGAGTTAGAATTTTTCATGGCCTGATGGAAGTTGATTGGATCATCTTCCATCACTCCAATGTCATCATCATGTTCTTGGAGAAGGACTACAAAGTCATCTAAAATTGTCTTTCTCCTCTCTCTCATGGATCTCCTTAATGACATTTATTCTTGAGGTTGTTAAGTTTGATCTTCAAGAATAATTTGAATGATTCTACATTGTCTTGAAGTTTTGGACTTACTGTTTGGTCATTGTTAGGAATAGAAACCTGATCATTGTCAAAAGAAATTATGGGAATAGTAACAGATTCCTATTCAAAAACAAAGTCTCTAACATTATTTCTCCCCCCAAACTCAATATCCTCAAAGAACATTGCGATTCCCGTTTTGAAAATTGATCTGCTTGTGGGATCATAAAACTTCTAACCCTTTTATCTCTTAGAGTATCTAATAAAGTAACAACTAATAGTTCTACTATCTAGTTTCTTTTCATTTGGCATGTAAGGCCTCGGCTCATTTTGACATCCTCAAATGTGAAAATGTTTCAAACTAGGTTTCTTACCCGTCCAAAGCTCATAAAGGGTCTTGGTTGTGGCCTTAGTTTGCACTTTATTGAGAATATAAGATGCAGTCTTTAATGCTTCTCCCTAGAGAGATTCTGACAAGGTAAAGTTAAAAATCATACTCATAACCATGTCCTTAAGTGTCCTGTTTTGTCTTTCAGCTACACTACTCATGCTAGGATATTCTGACATGGTGTACTGTGGGACTATTCCACACTCCTCTAGGGATTTAGCAAAGGGCCTTGAACATTGTTCACCTGATCTGTCGTATCTGTCATAGTACTCACCACCACAGTCAGATCTGACACTTTTAATTCTTTTGTTGAGTTGGTTCTCAACCTCAACTTTATAAGTTTTGAACACATCCAGTGATTGAGACTTCACATGAATGAGATACAGGTATCCATAACGTGAGTAATCGTCTATGAACGAAATGAAATATTGTTAGCCATTCCAAAAAGTCATAGGGAATTGTCCATAAATATCCATGTGAATTAGTTCTAAAACATTTGTAGCTCTGTTGGCACCTAATCTCTTTGTGTTTGTATGTTTTCCCATTATACAATCAACACAAATCTCAAAGTCTATGAAATCAAGGGAATCAAAAATCTCATCAGACACAAGCCTATCAATTCTACTTTTAGAAATATGATCTAAGTGCTTTGCCATAATGAAGTGGAATTCTCATTGGTTAAGTTACGTTTTATGCCACGTTAACTCACATGCAAGGTCTCATTAAATGAGGCAACTATATCATGCAAATATATGTTATTATATAAAGATAAAGAGTTTGTCAACAATATTTGAATTCAAATATAGATTAAACTGACCATTTTCAAATGAACAATAATCACCAAATTTGTCCAAAGCAGAAATAGAAACCAAATTCCATTTACACGGCAGTACAACATAAGTCTCTTTTAAATCCAAATAATATCCATTCTTTAATAATAACCTAAAATTCCTATAACCTCAACCTCTACTGATTTGCCATCGCCCACATAGATGAATCTTTCAACATTATTTGACTTTCGATAGCTCAGGCAACCCTGTATTGACACACATATGTGAGTGGTAGCACATGAATCCATCCACCAAGTCTGTCTTGGCACTAGAGCTAAATTAACCTCAGAGTAAACAAGGGTGAGAAGTGCACCTTTCTTTGCACGCCAAGCATGATATTTAGTACAATCCCTCTTCATATGTCCAATATTCTTACAAAAGTAACATCCAAATTCTTCACATTGATTTTT
>QANY01007808.1:27769-58989 GCA_003255025.1 Datisca glomerata
GTGTTTTGACCAAGTAAAGTCAAAGGCTTTAAAACTTTTTGAACAAGTCCTATATGTAAATATTTATAATTTTGTATAAAAGGATACAAATCCTTAATATTCCATAAATAAATTATATCATCATTATGATGTAAAAGAATATCATGCTTAAAGGTTTTAATTATTTTTGTACTAGTAAAATCTAAAGTTCCAATTTTATAGATTTAAGTATAGGTGATTTGTTGAGAAGTCATTACAAAGATGATTAGTGTATTGGATATATAGCTCTCTCTCTGTTAAGCTTATCTATAAATAAGATTCTAAAACTTTGCTATCAAGCCATTGTATCAAGTTTTAATTACCGTGGACAAATTGAAACTGAGGTAAAATGTCGATTAAAGAATTAGTAGTTTTCTTTTATCTTTATTTTATTACATCATTTTATTCATTATAATTTTGTTGTGTGCAGAACATATTGATGATGTATGACTATTCTCCGCCACCTCTTTCCCCATGGCTCTTGATTCAATCGATCCACTTGAGCCACACCATGACATAATGGGACTCATCGCATTTCTCGTTCTTGTAGGGACAATACTCTTTTTTTTTCCTATGTGATTCTTTGTTGGCATGCAAAACGTCAAAGAAATATGTGGTCAGCACTAGCTAAGCTCTCTACACTATATAGATTTAAAAATATGATTTAGAAATTCATAGTTGTAAATTTTAATTTATATAATTTTCAGGTGAAATTATGTGCTCCACAAATTAATGGATACCATGAATTTAGTGTGATGAAATTCTGTCTCTCATCCCATGTGAAAAATTTAACTGAGAAAAAAGTTCTTTGATATCAGGCCGGTAAAATATGAGGATCATCCCACATTTGCAAGGTGAATTTAATTCCGATTGGAGTAATGACACTCTAAGTCTCCTAGAAAAATCAATTATAAATTGAAATTTTGTGATTTTTAATCTTGTTTGATCGAAAATCGGAATTCAATCTTCATTAGAATATAATTTAATCTTTCTAGAGTTTTATCAAGAGGTTTTAAATCTCAATATCAAGACTTTTACTATTTAAGTTTTGATCATTTATTGGACATCCAATGATTCATTTCACATTTATGTGTTATAAATTGAGTAAATTTAAACAATTTTGAATAAAGGTTTCATCAATATACACTTATTTGTATTTATAGTCTTTGAAAAAATGTTGACATAGCTTTTGTTATAAGTTCATAAATTACTGACGTAATTATTGGTCGATTTTCAGAGTGTGACAAATTAGTTTTAGTTTTTTTTAAGAGAAACAACACATTTCGATTAACAAGACAGAGTAACAAACATAAAACTATCAAATCTAAATACAAATAAATAATTACAAGTGTTAGATAAGGTCAACATACACCTAATAACGTATGGGGAGGCAATCATGTTCATAAACAATACACAAAATAGAGCTCGGGCAGCTCGTTCTAAAGATTCTCTCTCATCCAATCATGGCTCAACGGGCTAACATTACAAATCTATATTTGCATGAAGAACAATATTATCTCGAATAGATCTGAGACAACCGGTTGTGTCACATACAAATAAAACCCCAAAATCATCTCAGAAACCAGGTCTGAAGAGAAAACAACCACCAAAGATCGAAGATTGATGGAACAAAATCTACACAACCCGTAGAAACTAAAACTTTTTAAAATGGAAGGAAAACTCTGTTGAAAGCACTTAGAAAATGCAAAATAAGGACCTGCAAGGAGGAGAGACCCCGCAGAGGAGAAAGGAAATGAGAAAGAGAGAGCGGATGAGATTGGCAGAAGGAAGATGAAAGAAAAACATAGGGGCAGAAGGAAGATGAAAGAAAAACATAGGGGCAGAAGGAAGATGAAAGAAAACATAGAGGAAGGAAGGAAGAGAGAGAGAGAGAGAGAGAGAGAGAGAGAGAGAGGTGAAGAAGGGGAGAAGGCTAGGAGAATGGGGGAGGGAAAAAAATGGTCACGGGGAGAGGTGAGGAGCTCTCCTCGTGAAAATGGCGTGAAAACAGGTTACGATTTCAGAGAGGGAGAAGAGAGGGTCGAGAGAGTTCATAAATGAAACCTCAACAAAGCTTTTTGAGCAGTATAAAATATCGAATATAATGGGAGAAATGTTAGATTAATTGAGATATCGTTTCTGAATGGCGTTAATAAGAACTAGGTAATCAGAGTACACCTTGAGTTTACCCATGCATAATGATCGAGCTTCTTCCAACCCACAAAGCAGAGCATGAGCTTCTGCCATTAAAACTCCACCCATCACCTCAACCTGTTTGTATCCCATCTCCGGAAAAGTTCCTCCAGGGTCCTAAGGAGCCCAACCTATACCGCTTTTCACGATGTCTTCTTTCCATGAAGCCTCAACATGTAATCTCCATTAACTAGGAACAAGCTAGGGGTCACTCTGCGGTGGATATAAAGTTACAGTCTCTCTATTTAAAGTCATCCGAAACTCCTCCACCATCCGGTTCATGTGGGCCACTATTTCTCCAGGATCACTCATTGTATCCNGATGAAAGAAAAACATAGGGGCAGAAGGAAGATGAAAGAAAAACATAGGGAGGGAAAAAAATGGTCACGGGGAGAGGTGAGGAGCTCTCCTCGTGAAAATGGCGTGAAAACAGGTTACGATTTCAGAGAGGGAGAAGAGAGGGTCGAGAGAGTTCATAAATGAAACCTCAACAAAGCTTTTTGAGCAGTATAAAATATCGAATATAATGGGAGAAATGTTAGATTAATTGAGATATCGTTTCTGAATGGCGTTAATAAGAACTAGGTAATCAGAGTACACCTTGAGTTTACCCATGCATAATGATCGAGCTTCTTCCAACCCACAAAGCAGAGCATGAGCTTCTGCCATTAAAACTCCACCCATCACCTCAACCTGTTTGTATCCCATCTCCGGAAAAGTTCCTCCAGGGTCCTAAGGAGCCCAACCTATACCGCTTTTCACGATGTCTTCTTTCCATGAAGCCTCAACATGTAATCTCCATTAACTAGGAACAAGCTAGGGGTCACTCTGCGGTGGATATAAAGTTACAGTCTCTCTATTTAAAGTCATCCGAAACTCCTCCACCATCCGGTTCATGTGGGCCACTATTTCTCCAGGATCACTCATTGTATCCGTGAAACACTTCGCATTCTTACATTTCTACAAATTTCGCAGACCAAAACGTATCCACTGAAGAAGATCATTATCTTCTTGTTCTGGCAGTATACGTTTAAGAATCCCCTTCCATACCTCAATCGGCTTGTGTCCCGAGATGAGCTCTGATCTTAGCTCGAGAGGGGTGAAGAACCTTAAGGACTTTGCAAAGAGGCAGTTGAAGATGTGAGTAACACATTCACTAATAAAACCGCACGTGCTACACTTATCGTCTATATTTGACTCCTTGTCGAGTAAGATTCAATCACGAATCTACTGACCTCCTTTATGATTAATTATAATCATTTTTATTTTACAGTATGATTAATTGTAAACTCTCTTTCCTTGATCAAGTAATAGAGTAAGCAAAAAAATGTGTACACTGTATTTCATGTGCAGACACTTTTATAACCTTTAACATAAACTAATAAAAATGGATACAATTAATTACGCATACATAATAGATTATATATATTTTAATTGATGTAATATATAAAAAAATGGATGAACTGATCATTTTCGGTTCATTTGGATAACAAAATTTTCACCTTCTAAGTATAGGTGAGGTTGAGATTATAAATGTATAGGATATATAGCTAACTCTCTCTATATTAAGGATCAGAGAATCCCCCTCATATGCTGCGTTTATCTATAAATAAACTTCTAAAGCTAAGCCATATTTCATAATCTCGTAAACTCCTTATTCATCTAATCTGTTTTCTCAATCCCCACTTCATCACTTCCCGATTTCCTGGCTTCAACTCAGATTCTTCTTCTTGGATAATGAAGATTTCAACGACAAAGGTAATCCATAAAGAATATAAAGCCTCTATATTTTATGAGAAAAAATAACGAAAAATGATTTTATTGTTAAAAAATAGGTGGATCTTTTAGTAAATTATTTACAGCAGTATCATTCCTCCTTATGTACACGGTTTGGTTTGTATCTACATGAGTCAAAGGTAGCAAAATGGGATTCTTCGCATTTGTCGGCTTTATAGTCCTTATAGGACTAATAATATTTTTTGATTATCGGATTCTCTGTTGTCATGCAAGACGCCATTACACTAATGCCGATGTGGGTATTAAAGTCTTCACAGATACAACAAATAAGATTCACCACTAATTATACACTTTAAACTCTTATATTTAGAAATATGTTTTAGAAATCATAATTGTAACTATTAGTTAGTATATTTTTAAAAATATTAGTTAGTACAACTATGATTTAAAAACATGTTTTAAAATATATATTTAAATTATATTAGTACTAACGAAGGATTGACTAAAAAAATTAACATTTTTTAAAATTCATTTTAAAAATATACTAATTAATATTTATAATTATGATTTCTCAAATATCTTTCTAATATATAGAAAATTTGAAAGATATAACTAGTACTGAGTCTCATTTCTTATATCCGTGAAGATTTCAATACCTACATTAACATTAGTGTAGTGGCGTTTTGCATACTAACAGAGAATCCGATAATCAAAAAAGATTATTAATCCTATAAGTACTATGAAGTCAAGAAATGCAAAGAATCTCATTTTACAAACAAGTATAGTGTACCAAAGAATAATGATACAGTTGTAAATGATTTATTTAAAAAACTCAAACATTTTTTAACAATCAATTCATTTTCATCATTTTTTCTCATAAAAAATAGAGACTTTATATTCGTTATAGTTTTATAGTTTACTTTTGTCGCTGAAATTTTCAATATCTAAAGAGATGATTCTTAAATTAAACTAAAAAATTAGAAAGTTATGAAGTGAGAATTGAGAAAAAACTAAAATAGACAATAAGCAGGGGAATGTTTAGAAAACATAGTAGATGAATAGAGTTTATGATCCTTATTAAATGACTTAGCTTTAAAAACTAATTTAGTGATGAACTAAGTACACAAATAGGGAGAGAGATTCTCTGATCTTTAATAGAGAGAAAGAGAGAAAGTCAGCTATATATCCTACACATTAATCACTTTTATAATCAGGGCTCAACCAGTCATCTATATTTAAGGATGTGCACGATTAGATTCATTCTGTTCGTAAAATACTTTATAATCGAATCAAATTTATCGTTAACTAATGTACTGAACTAAACCTAACTAGTAAAACATAAGAACCGATCCGACGAGAGAGACAGAACAGAGGCAGACGAGGGGAGGCAGATCTAAGATGAGGGAGGGACGAGGGAGGCAGATTTGAGATGAGGGAGAGACGAGAAAGAGTCAGATCTGAGACAAGAGAGCCAGATCTGATACGAGAGAGGCAGATCTGAGACGAGTGAGGCGAGGTAGACGAAGAGAGGTAAATCTGAGATGAGAAAGGCAAAGGAGACGAGGGAGACGAAGATAGGCAAATCTGAGACGAGAGAGGAGAGAGGCGAGGGAGACGAGGGGTACTGACTTGCTGCGGAGACTTGGGTTCTTTGGTCGCTGCTTGGGGTTGGGGAAGTTGGGATGATACTCACATTCAGGTTGTGGAGGAAGTAGAGGGGAATCGAAAAATTAGGTTATGTAGTTTAATACACCGAACCAAATCATGTTTATAATCTTTAAAGTGAGATAATTATGTGAATCATTTTTAAATTATTTTATTTATTTCATATTTTATAATTATAAAAATACTCTTGAGTCTGTTAATGGTGCATTAGTAATGACAAAATTCCTCTTTTTGTATTTCTCGAAATAATGTATCTTTTGAACAAATTTTTTATTTTTTATTTTTAGGCATGAAATATATTGAATTATTTCATCGTTAATATATAGATTAGAAAAATTCAGTCATTAACCAATTAAGGAAAGAAACATGTTTTTAGTTCACTTATCATATAGAGACCAAAGAAATAATATACTAAAAGAATCTAATGGATAAAAATATATAAAGGATGTTATTCTAGTATAACTAACTTAATTGAAAACATTTTAGTGAGTAAGATTTATAAAAAAATATATATAAGTTATAATGTAGTTTTTTTATTTTATTTACTAATAAAAGTATATTATTTTTAAAAAAAATAATATGAACAAGTAATAAAAAATCATTAAAACAATAAAAACGTAAATGCAAGTTTAACTAATCTCAATTACTTTACACAGCATTGAAGCACGTGCATGACCTCATGCATATTTTCAAAATTCATACAACCAACAAGTGAGTAGAAATTCATACATGCATAGCTTGATAGGATATGAAGAATATTATGCATTTATAGTAAAAGGTCGTTTTCAATCCTTGGCTATATTGTTCCTCTTTAATGTAAGTCTCATGCCTCCCTAATAAAATAAAATAGTATGAAGTCCACAAAGTTTATTCATTAGAGTCTACATTTTTCCTAAACTTGGATCGTATTTAATTTAATGGACATCTCTTGTCATAGTAGGTTATTACCAGCAAAATATGGAAACCTTAACCCTAGCAAATTAATACCTAGTAAGGACCTTGCCTCAATGATTAGGTTAAAACGAAACTCATTAAGTAATGGAATAAACAAATGTTGGGCACTAGATTGGAGACGGCATGAGTTGGTTGGATCAAGAGAAGGTGCGTGCAAATCGTAGTGGATTGGGAGACGTCACGCAAGTTACAGGAATTACGATTCTTCCTCCGATTAGTCCTACTTAAAAAAAGACTATAGGCGGTTAAACTCAACTTATATCCATGAACTTTACCCAATTGACAATTTATACTCAAACTTTTAAATGAGTATCATAAAATTTTAAAATAGGCATATTAGGCCCTCCAAAATTTAACTATGTTAGTTTTTAGCTATACACATCATCTCTAAAAGAATGAATAAAGATGTCATTACTTATAATTAAATATATAATTTAATCATTTAAATTTTTAAATAATCTAAAACGGGTAAATGTTTTTAGATTTGGATCACCTCCTGCCTAGTGATCTAAACATGAAGTGAGGTTCAGTTGATCTGGGTCGTCCGTTTTTATAACGGACGATCCAGATTTCTACCTTTTCACTTTTTACTTTTCTGACACTTTTGTATTTTTTTCCCGTAGTCAAATCTAGGCCATCCATTTTTGAAATGGGTTCCTCAGATGAAACATAATCCTCTCATGTTTTGAAAATAGGAGAGGATCCAAATTCATTTTTTTCATAATTCAAAATTTAAAATTCTTTTAGTTTAGTTATTCACAAGTTTTAATAATATTAAAATAAATATAATTGATGAGTATTATGATAAATGTAGTTTATAATTTTTGTTGAATTTTTGTAACATAATTATTTTCATAATAATTATTATTACCAACTATTTAACAAAGTTTTTCCAATGATATATTTGCCTAAAAACCCTTAAGATAAATAATGGATGTAGCAGCCATCTCGTGTACGGTTAGATAATTTTGTGTTTTCATTTGATACTTAGGATTCTATTATTAGATATCATAAAGAATGAATAAACAATATCCATTAAAATTCGTAAACACATATCAATTAAAATAAATATTGTTGATGAAAAAAAAATGTGTCGGCATCGAGTGTCCAGACAACCGTCATGCGTCGCTCGGTGATTCATCTAGAGGTCTGCATAAATCAAGAACGGTCGTGAAAATAGTAGGCAGGGCATTGGGGGTGCCCCACTAATGCACTCGGACGTCAAGTTAGTAGAGTGTTTAGAGAAAAGTAGCAGTGTGTAAAATTGCTTACAATTTAGTGAGCATAATATATTTATAATGATTTTCTATATCAGTCAAATGCCCTAGTTTAGTGTATCTTCCTCCTTATTCGAATAGTGAATAGAAATATTCTTGGAGAATATTCCCTGATCAGGATATTTTAATTTTCATAATATCCTCTTTAACAACTCTTAAGATTGCCTAATAGATTTATTGTGTACCAATTATTTTCTTGTATGACTGATTATCATATCTTGTTGTGTCAGAAAAATAATATCAGCTATCTTGAGTAGTCATGATCCTAGGTATGAGACGACATCGGTCATCCACATGACCTCAATAGTGTAAGTATATGTGAGGTTGTGTCGATCGATCTGGTCGCGGAGGGTGTCCCGGTCATCATGGTGACTTCGGTCACGGAGGAGTCCTCGGTTTAGACTTAAGTTGGACCCTCCCCTGGAATGGGAGTATTGAGTCTTGCTCGAAAATATTATTGAGTGGGCCTTAGCCCATGTGTTTTTTCTCTCCTATAGTTTGCCCCCACTTGTTGAGTCTGGAGCAGAGTGATAGAGTCGGGAAGTATATTCTGGAGGTAGCCATGAAGTTTTACTCAAGACTCCGTTTGTGCATTTAATCGAGTGTCGAGCATATGTTATGGTGTTGTGGTCACCAAGAAGTGGAGTTTGTGCCCAAATATCTAAGCATTTGGTGTGGGTTCATGATGGCGTCTTAGAACATCTTTTGTCTAAGTCGATTTTCTTCATATTTGTCAATTTACTCTTGGTAAAAAGATTATCATCTTGATCAATATTGAACTTTTTCATGTAATGATGTACGTGACTATGTCAGAACCTGAAGCTCTATGGTTCAGGTTCATGTGAGTTTCTTCGAGTAATCATTGGGATTGATTCCCTATGATTTTCATCTGACGATCAGACTGCTTGAGTTGGATCGATGATCATCACAATTGAATTTTTACACCATCGTCTGAATACATCGTGAGGGCTTGGTGTTAGGATTGAATTTCTTTGATTTGATGTAAGCGAGAAGACGACCAGTCCGTTAGGATTGCTTCACTATGAAGTTGACTTGACGTTGTGACGTTATAAGGTCTTTCCAAGGATAGGATTTACTTGAAATTCTACGTTGCATTCTCGTGTTGATTCATGCTTGACCATGTATCCCATATATTACTTTGGCATCCCATGTCTCATGGAGGATGATGGAGTTGTTACACTCCATGGCGTGCATCTTCAGGGTTCTTCTTACCATCCAGAGTTACATTACTCTTAAGATTGTTTGACAGATATATTGTGTACCTATCATTTTTTTGTATGACTGATTATCATATCTTATCGTGTTAGGAAAATAATATCAGCTATCTCGAGTAGCCGCGATCTTGGGTATGAGAAGACCTCGGTCATCAACGTGACCTCGACAGTGTGATATAGGTGGAGTTGTGTCTATCGATCTGGTCGTGGAGGGTGCTTCGGTCATCATGATGATTTCGGTCCCAGAGGAGTGGTCGGTTTTGACTTAATGTGGGCCCCTCCTGAAATAAGAGTATTATGTCTTGCTCAGAAATATTATTGTGTATGCCTTAGCCTAGATTTTTTTTCTCAAAATATTAATTTACTGAGAATAGATACAAAGTAACAAAAAGTAGAAAAATATAAGCTATATACGCATAATTAATTAGAGGTAATCATACAATAAGCACATGCTTACCAATAAATAAGATTGAAAACCATATTTCCAAAAGAAAAATGGGAAGAGGGTTAACTGATTTCACACCTTCTAAAGTACTCTTTTAGTCGATTTTTAAAGTTAATAGTTTTGAGTAAAATTTTACACATTTTTTTTCTATTTTATAAGATGAATATTATTTCTATACTTTTTTCTTAATATTTTTTTCTATGTAGATAGTTGAGTTAGTTATAAAAGAAAAGCAATTTGTTGCATAAAGTAAAAATGAATGAAACAAGTGAATACCATTTATCACTTAGTCCTGTTCAAAATTCAATGAATTATTATTATTTAAGAATGTTGATTTTGTTTAAGTTTTTCCTAACTTGAAATTTCATATGTTATCTAAAGTAGTTTAATTTGTAATATTTAATACAATAATTTTTAAATAATAAAAAACTTCGCATAATTTTAAGATGCTCTCGATCCAAATCGCTCATATATTTATCGATTGTTTAGTTCGTGTAATCTAAAATAACAGTCGTAATTCAATTGCTGGTAATCTAGTTACGTGCAATTCAATTACTTATAAAATTTGATTGTGATATTTGATTATACATGGTAATCTATGAAGTGGTGGGTGATAATTTAAATTATTATGTTTGATATAAGTTAAATTCCATTCTAAACTTGTGCAGATAACAAGAAGTTACATAAGTACACTTTTAGTTATATATTTTTTAAATAAATATTAAGAGTACAATATTAACATTAATTTAATATTAATTTTTATTTAAAAAATAATTTTAATTAAATTAATAAAAAAAATTTATCAACGAATGTACTGTTCACTCCATCTCAATATGAATTAATTATAAATAAAATATTCCTCCTACATCATTATGGTTGTAGGGTTGTTAAGGATGTTTATGTTAGTGTAAATAATCAATATTCTATTGATTCCTCACGAGAAGAATAGCTCTCTACACAAAATCTGCAACTAATTAATTTTCCTTCATTATCATTAACTCAATATTCTTGTATAGCTATAAATACTCCCATGGGCCATGTGAATATCATATGATGATTTTGATTTTACATATTAAGGTCTCGTTTGACAGTTAAGATAGTACTATATTAAATTTATCAGACTGTATTGTATTATACTGGATTAATTAATACTGTCCAGTGTTTGGTGTTGTATTAGTTAAAAATTTATACAATGTTTGGCACACCATAGTACTAGATTGTAAAACTGTTTGTCATGATTTGATCTGGAAGAAACCTATTTGAAACTCATTAATATGTTATTTTATATTTTCAACTATAAAATAAATTATCTCATTCATGCTACTAAAAAATATAATAGATAAATTTAAACTTATCCAAATAATAATAATCTCATTCATTCTCTCATTTTCATGTTCATCTCTGACGAGGAACGGTTCCATACATTTTTTATTTCAGTTTTTTAATTTGGACTCAATATGTGGCCTAACCTTTAACCCAGACTCGGAACACTTTTCATTCAGGCTTTTCTCAATGAACTTTAGAGTACAAGGTTTAAAGAACCATTATTATAACAAAAGTATCCTGCAACTACATAATCAAGTATGTCCAATAATGCCTCTTACTCCATTTTGGTCCAAGAATGTCTAATATTTCTTCATATTATTTGCTCATTAATTTGGTTGTGATCTCAATCCATTCTTGATAAAGCATATCTCAATCAATAATAAAGAAAAATACTTCAAAACAAATATCAAACAATAATAAAAAGTAAATTTGAAAGATAAATAATTTGTTTACAAATCATACAAACGTAGCATATGAAACTCCTTATTTCGATTTAACAATTCCCACTTTCTAAATTAATCAAAATCAACAGCACAAAATTCAATTCTCCCATTTTACTAGAGTTCATCTATACACAAAAAGCCCCAAAATAACCTATCACACAAGACTCGCGCTAGCAAAAACTCTCACATGCAACTTGACAAAGAGGATCAAGAGACAGAGGGTTGAGAGATATGGTTGAGAGAGAAAGAGGGTCGAGAGAGAGATTCAAAGAAAATTTAAGATTAAACTCTAGTAATCTAGCTGAAAAAAGCTTACCAAACAGAATACAATCATATTTTGGCCCCTGGACTTGTCCGTATTATTAAAAGTCTGATAAAAATGAAAATCATTTTTAAATAACTTTGCTCACTCGTTATTTTATAATTTTGGATCATCATTTGAGTCCATTAATGGTACATTATTATTTTTTATTTTTCTTATAATGGTGGTGTATATCTTTATGAGACTTTTTATTTATTTTCTTCTTCCTAATTTGAATTTATTTTAAAGACTAGATAATATTTCAAGTTACTTCATTCTTTAATAAATATATTAAAAAATTCCATCATTTAAGAAAAACAAAACATGTTTTTAGTTTATTTGTCACAAAAGATTAAAAAATAATATACTACAAATATGAAACTAAAAAATGTAACATAGACTATGCGTATATGTTATCATAACATAAATAACTTATTTTGAGAAATTTTGGTGAGTAAGATTTGTAAAAATCAAAATATTATTTTTTTATTTTATTTACAAATAAATATATATTTTTACTTTTTTATTTAAATAGACAAATAGTATATAAAAAATAATCAAAATATAATAAACATATATATTACGTGTACCGCAAGTTTAACTTAATTAGTTTAATAAAATTTAACAAAAATATTTAATATAAAGACCAAGTTTTCCACGTCCTATTAAGACTTGCATTTCTATTCTACTCTTAATCTATGAATATGTGGGACCCATTGAACTAATTTAAGGGCATTGTTATTAAAGAACTGCAAAAGTTTTTGTTTTTTTTTATTAAAATTACCTTACAAATTTTAAAAGAATTGAGAAAATATTATTTAAACTTATAATATTTAAAATAGGAGTGTGGTGGATTAATTAACTGCGTCAATTTAATTTGTCAAAGAACTGCAAAGCTAGCTAACTAAATTTTTTTATAGAGTAAACCCTATTATTTATTAAAACATTTTATTTCTTCTAGTCATTGATCAACATGAATTCAATACGTCAGGAAAAAATTGTGGTACTCTCATAGTATACAATTTTTTCATACTCCTTCGTACTAAATCTTGACATGTGGTTCACTTACTAATTCAGTTAGATTAGATCTTCAAGTTAACTTTTACGGTGACATGAGCGAGGCTTCCACAAGTCTAGTAACCTCATTTATGATTAATTACAGTCATTCCTATTTTACTATATGATTAATGATAAACTCGCTTTCTTTTACCAAGTAATATAGTTAAACAAAAAACTGTGTACACTGTATTTCATGTGCAGACACTTTTATAGCTTTTAAAATAAACTAATAAATAATGAATAGAATTAATTATGCATGCAAATCATATATATATATATATATGTATATATGCATTTGAGAAATGTGGATTTGAAAATATTATATATAATATTTTGGGAAAACAGGGGAATGCTGTTTAGGGAAAACAGGAGAGTAATTAAGCTATAGTTAGACTTAAGTATAGGTGATTTGTTGAGAAGTCATTACAAAGATGATTAATGTATAGGATATATAGCTAACTATCTCTCTCTATTAAGCTCATCTATAAATAAGCTATCAAGCCATTGTTTCAAGTTTGAATTACCGTAGACAAATTGAAACTGAGGTGAAATGTCCATTAAAGAATTTGTAGTTTTCTTTTTTCTTTATTTTATTACATCTCTTTATTCATTATAATTTTGTTGTGTGCAGAACATATTGATGATGCATGATTGTTCTCCGCCACCTCTTTCCCCCATGGCTCTTGATTCAATAGATCCACTTGAGCCACACCGTGACATAATGGGACTTGTTGCATTTCTCGGCTTTGTAGTTCTTGTAGGAACAATAATCTTTTTTTTTCATGTGATTCTTGGTTGGCATGCAAAACGTCAAAGAAATATGAGGGCCAGAACTAGCTCAGCCCTCTACACTATATAGATTTTAAAATATGTTTTAGAAATTCATAGTTGTAAATTTTAATTAATATAATTTTCAGATGAAATTATCTATTAATTCCACAAATTAATAGATATCATGTATTTACTGCTATGGAATTCCCTCAGTCTCTAATCCCATGTGAAAAATTAAATTGTTAACAAAGTGTTTCTTTATCTGTTATTTTTAATCTTTTCCGATCTTGCTTATTGTTCTTCTTCATTGGTGTGTTTGCGTGTGAGAGTCAGATCTTATCCTTCTACAATGTCCACTATGTAGCGGTTAAGGCAACCTCATTCACCTCTTTCTTATCTTTACCCCTTCGATTCCTGCATTTAACAAATATTTTCTTATTGACGTTACGAATCGAGCTGATTTTTTCCGTTTGATCTAAACCCTAAGTTCGCTTAAGTATCAAAGAAGTGCTTGATTCATGGCATGATCCATTTTTGGGAGTTAGAATTTTTCATGGCCTGATGGAAGTTGATTGGATCATCTTCCATCACTCCAATGTCATCATCATGTTCTTGGAGAAGGACTACAAAGTCATCTAAAATTGTCTTTCTCCTCTCTCTCATGGATCTCCTTAATGACATTTGTTCTTGAGGTTGTTAAGTTTGATCTTCAAGAATAATTTGAATGATTCTACATTGTCTTGAAGTTTTGGACTTACTGTTTGGTCATTGTTAGGAATAGAAACCTGATCATTGTCAAAAGAAATTATGGGAATAGTAACAGATTCCTATTCAAAAACAAAGTCTCTAACATTATTTCTCCCCCCAAACTCAATATCCTCAAAGAACATTGCGATTCCCGTTTTGAAAATTGATCTGCTTGTGGGATCATAAAACTTCTAACCCTTTTATCTCTTAGAGTATCTAATAAAGTAACAACTAATAGTTCTACTATCTAGTTTCTTTTCATTTGGCATGTAAGGCCTCGGCTCATTTTGACATCCTCAAATGTGAAAATGTTTCAAACTAGGTTTCTTACCCGTCCAAAGCTCATAAAGGGTCTTGGTTGTGGCCTTAGTTTGCACTTTATTGAGAATATAAGATGCAGTCTTTAATGCTTCTCCCTAGAGAGATTCTGACAAGGTAAAGTTAAAAATCATACTCATAACCATGTCCTTAAGTGTCCTGTTTTGTCTTTCAGCTACACTACTCATGCTAGGATATTCTGACATGGTGTACTGTGGGACTATTCCACACTCCTCTAGGGATTTAGCAAAGGGCCTTGAACATTGTTCACCTGATCTGTCGTATCTGTCATAGTACTGACCACCACAGTCAGATCTGACACTTTTAATTCTTTTGTTGAGTTGGTTCTCAACCTCAACTTTATAAGTTTTGAACACATCCAGTGATTGAGACTTCACATGAATGAGATACAGGTATCCATAACGTGAGTAATCGTCTATGAACGAAATGAAATATTGTTAGCCATTCCAAAAAGTCATAGGGAATTGTCCATAAATATCCATGTGAATTAGTTCTAAAACATTTGTAGCTCTGTTGGCACCTAATCTCTTTGTGTTTGTATGTTTTTCCATTATACAATCAACACAAATCTCAAAGTCTATGAAATCAAGGGAATCAAAAATCTCATCAGACACAAGCCTATCAATTCTACTTTTAGAAATATGATCTAAGTGCTTTGCCATAATGAAGTGGAATTCTCATTGGTTAAGTTACGTTTTATGCCACGTTAACTCACATGCAAGGTCTCATTAAATGAGGCAACTATATCATGCAAATATATGTTATTATATAAAGATAAAGAGTTTGTCAACAATATTTGAATTCAAATATAGATTAAACTGACCATTTTCAAATGAACAATAATCACCAAATTTGTCCAAAGCAGAAATAGAAACCAAATTCCATTTACACGGCAGTACAACATAAGTCTCTTTTAAATCCAAATAATATCCATTCTTTAATAATAACCTAAAATTCCTATAACCTCAACCTCTACTGATTTGCCATCGCCCACATAGATGAATCTTTCAACATTATTTGACTTTCGATAGCTCAGGCAACCCTGTATTGACACACATATGTGAGTGGTAGCACATGAATCCATCCACCAAGTCTGTCTTGGCACTAGAGCTAAATTAACCTCAGAGTAAACAAGGGTGAGAAGTGCACCTTTCTTTGCACGCCAAGCATGATATTTAGTACAATCCCTCTTCATATGTCCAATATTCTTACAAAAGTAACATCCAAATTCTTCACATTGATTTTTTTCCCGTTTCTTTTGGCCTAGAGCATTTGCAGGTTCCTTATCCCTTTTCCTTTTCTTATTCTTATCTTTAAAGGTACTTTCCAATTGAACACTTTCGATCTTTTCTTGCTTTAGCCTTTCTTCCTCTTGCACATATTGACAAATGAGCTCATTTGGAAACTATTTGTCCTTTTAGTAGTTATAACTCACCTTAAATTGATTAAATTGTACATGAAGTGAAATCAAAACTAAAAAAACGAGTAATCCTCAGACAACTCTAGCTTTAGTGTCTTTAGTTTAGAAGCAAGATGAGACATCTCCATGATGTACTCTATTATATTTCATTTTCCTTTATAGTTCATTGAAATCAAGTTTTCTAAAAGCGTACTTGTTTCAGCCTTATCATTTTTAGCATAACGTTTTTCAATTTCCTCAAGAAATTCTTTGGCAGTGGTAACCTTTTCAGATATAGCGCTCCAGCACACTTAATGATCATGAGGCTGATGCGATTTGAACGATCCCACCTTTCAAATTCTCGTTTAGCCTCAATAGAAGTTTCATCCATAAAATCAGCATGTTGTTCAATCCTGCAAGGTCTATATCCATGCAGTCGAGAACGATCATTACATCCACTTTCAAATCCTTGAAGTGGGTCCCATTTAACATAGGGATTGAATTAGTATTGGAAAATATAATAAAAGCAGATACATTAAGAACGAAACAAATAAAACAACATGTTCACACAATAATCCATATTAAACAATCAACAAATTCAAATATTGGTGGGCCTTATCACGAGATGCCTAGCACAACATTAACATCTAGTCTTTGGATAAAGATAAAAACTTGTAAGTGGTACTCTTGGTGTAGTAATCAAATATTGACAATTAATTCAATCCAAAGATAGACTGTTGTTTGGTAACATGTTGGACCGACTTATTATTCACATAAAATACCTTATAATTGTTATATATTTATTACCATAAGTATGCACGTAAATCCACCAAATATTGACATTCCTTTAAGCCAGTCAATATATGCATGGTCTACATTTATACAATCATCTTATTATTTAAAATAAATTAGTCTCCACAAGAGAGGTTATTTTGATAACATGTTATTTCAATCAATTTATTTTAGAATATCAAACATTTAAAACAAATAATAAAATTGTCTAATTAAAAAATATTTTTTTAATAGTACCGGTATTACGGTACTGAACCTGTGAAGTAGGGGATAAATTTTGGTTACTGTACGGTGCCACAAAGCAGCGAATAATTCCCTGTATTGGTAGCTACCGGAAAGCAGGAATGATCCCTGTCCCTATACGGTACCGTGAAGCAGGGAATATTTCCCTGCCTCTGTCCGGTAACGTACATAGGGAATAACTTCCCTTTCTCTTCCAAATCGTGTCCTGCAATAGGAGACGATTCCATTGCCTTTTTGAAACGTTTCCTTTTTCAGGAAACGGTTCCTTGCCCCTGCAACACAACTTTTCCAAATTGCAGTTACTTCCCCATGGCCATGGCGTCTGCCATGGCTGTTCGAAACCCTTCCCTTTTTTTTAAATCTTTAGTCCTTTATCCTTGTCCATTAACGCAGGAAAAGAAGAAGAAAAAAAACTCTATCATCAAGGACTTGAATAATTGCAGCAGAACAAGAAAACAATCCAATTGCACATCCAAAATTCATAAAACTTAAAAATTTAACAAATAGAAAAGAAATTTACATGTGCAAAGAAAAGCTTACTTATTGAATCAGAAAAAAATAACATAAAACGTATATCATAAAATGTATATTGAACGAAAAACTGAATTCCAGACTAAAAATTTCATAATCGAAAACTTAAATCATGAGGAGAAAACTTGATTCTGAATGATCTAACAATATCACTTGTAGGAAAATCAATAAAACCAAATTTCAGGGAAAACATTATTCAATCAAGATTCTCCATGTCAAATTAGAGAAAGAAAACAGAAGCATTCATTGACCCGCAGAAATATATAATTATTGGTTATCGATTTTCTGATTCAATGAGGTTTTTCTTAAAGAAGAATCTATGTATTCTCGTGATGTTGAGATGTCAGAGAGAATATGTATAATAATTGTACCTCTTGAAATATCTTTATTTATATATAAGAATATATTTTCCATATTTTTATTTTCGTCCATTATAAAATTAGAAATATAGAATTAGGTCTCTACACATAATAAATTCATACCATATAAATGCTCTAAATTCAATCACATTAAGCCTTTATAAGATCACTTTAAATGGACTCAACTTTACAATAGTATTTAATTACATATGTAAGACCACATGATTAGTTATTTTCCAACAAAACATCGTTTTCCTCGACATGGAAGAGGATTGTAATTCGTAGAACTGTGTAGCATTGATCTTGACTGAAGGAATATGAACAGGCAAAATTTCACATGACACGTGGAAAGATCTAGACCGAAAACTCCATCGAGGAGAAGATAGAGTGAGAACCGTAGGATCAACTACGCGGTTATTAAGAATATATCAATTAGACAAAAGTACATGGATTGTCGCCGTGACAATTCAAAAAAAAGCTAACCAAGTCCATTGGATTGATCAGACGGTCAAGATTTACTTGGTTGTTATTGTTGATAAGCTAGATCTAAGAGAATATTCTATTGATCCTATTTTCAGATATAATTAGATAAACTGTATAAGATTCTGTGTGACTGAGTGAATGCCTATAAATAGAGGTATATGTAATGACATACAAAAAAGAACAACACAGAGAGCTAATAGACACATACCTCCACAAAATATAAGAGAATATTATAGTTCTTCCCGTTGTCTTTCTTCCCTTCAATGGGTTTTCACGTAAATCATGATTTTTCTATTCTCTCATTCTCTCTTTAAATTATTATCTTTATGATTCTTTCATAAAAGATTTCCCCATACCGAAAGAATCTTTTACATTTTTTTTTGCTTTCATTGAGATATGAGAAAAACTTTAAGAAATCCCTCCCTTAAATGCTCAAAACCAAATCAAGCGCGCTTCTAACAATGGTAACCAAAGAAGAAATGAGTGTGGAAGTAGAAACGAAAATGACTACGGAACCAAAAACTAAACAAATAACGGTAAATTTACTCATTCTTATTCGATTGATTTATTTTGTCCAATTATTATTAAAAAATTACTATCAATACAATTTGTGGAATTGAATTATGCAAATTCAACAACTACCACGAGGGGCCGGCGAAACCCACGAACTGCCACCCACAGACTGCAGGACGATCGAAGCAAAAAAAACACTCATAAAGATCAGATCTGAAGAACTCATAAAGCTCAGACTAGAAGAGCTCATAGCTTAGACCAGAAAAGCTCAGAAGGTTTAGAAACACTCATAAAGATCAGAACAAAAAAGTCATAAAGCTCATACTAGAAAACCTCATAAATCCCATACCAGAAAAGCTCAAAAAGTTCAGAAAAGCTCAAAAAGTTCAGAAAAGCTCAAATCACAAAAGCTCATAAAGCTAAGATCAAGAGAGATCAGAAAGCTCATAAAATAAAAAAGGATTCAGAAAGTTGAAGTCAGAGCTTCACAAAATTTAAAGTCAGAGTTTCAGAAAGAAAAAGTTGAAGTTCAGATCAGAGAAGCTGCAGCTCTTTAGAAAAGAAAACGAGTGTTAGAATTTCAGAACATAAATCTGATAAGATTTCAGAAAAGAAATTCGTTAGAAAAGATAAAATTGTTAAGGAAAGAATTTCAGAGCAGAAATTCCAGAGAAAAGAAGAGTAAAGAAGATCACGTTCACTTCATTCGAGAAAGCTGTCACTTCAGAACTGGAAAGCTGCCACTTCAGAAAAAGGAAAGCTGTCATTTCATTACAGAACGGGAAAGCCAAAAAGACAACCGTTCAAATTTTTAGAACGGAAGCCTACGCCTCGATAACCGTTCAAATGGAGTTTATGGGAAAATAGAAGATGTACAAACAACGAGAATGAAAACGTCCTTACAACGGGAACAGAAATGTCTTAACAGCAGAAGCGACAACAGGAGCAAAAATAGAAACTAAAATGAAAAAAGCTAGAAGAAAAATTACATGGCGAGTCACATAATCATAAAGATATGAGAGTATGCTTCATGGAGAATTTTACGAAATTCAAGTTGAGCTCCATGTCAAAAGTATGGTAGTCTTCATATTGGAAAATAAACTTAATTACGTCTTTCAAATTTAATTTTTTAACTGAATTAGGCAGACATACATTGCATATAATATATAATGAGAAAGATGTATATGTCTACTATTTGAAGAAATTTGCAGAACTTGTTTTGGAGCTGATAAAAAAAGTAATGACGATTCTCATGGAGACTGCTTAGGAAAGTGGGTTGTGCAGAACCTTAAATTTGGAAATTAAACTATATTGACTGGGGGTCAACTGTATAACGAATCTTATATCAATGAAAAGATTCATAAATCTACTTTGTAAAGAATTTTACAGAAATTAATTTGAAGATCTTTATCAAAAGTGATGGTAGCTTTAGTTGGTGTTATTTAGGAAAGTAAACATATGAAAGCTTTTTAAATTTAATTTTTAGACTATATCAATTTTGATGATATTAAGTAGAAAAGAATATATCATTAGAAATACGTAGATGTCTAATAATTGAAGAATTTTGCACAACTTTATTTGAAGCTCTTGAGGAAAAAGTTATGACGATTCTCATGGAGGCTGCTCAGGAATGTGGATTATGCAGAATGATCAATTTTGGAAATTAAATTGTATTTACTGGAAGTCAACTACATAGTGAATCCTACATCATAGGAAATATATAAAATCCTACTTATTGGAGAATTTTATAGAATTCAATTTAGAGATTTCGATCAAAAGTTACGGTAATTTTGGTACATATCAGTCAGGAGAAGTAAGGCTATTCATGTCTTTAAAATTGAATCTTTAGGCTGCTTCGTTTAGACAATATTATATGACAACTATATATTGTTGAAACTGATATGGATGTATACTTCTTGAAAATTTTTGCAGAACTTGATTCGGAGTTTCCGAACAAACGTTATAATACTTTTCATGAAGGTTGCTCAAGAAGATAGATTATGCAGAATAGATAGATTTGGAAATTACAACGTCAATTGGAAGCTAATTACATGGAAGATTATGTGTCATCGAAATCATATGAAAATCAACTTTTAGAAGAATCGCACGGAATTCAATTTGGAGCTCTCAATCAAAACTTATGACATGATAACATACAAGCTGTCAACTCTCTCTTCTTCGACAACGGAAATTAGAGTGTAAGTCCTTGAGATGGGAAATTCATAAGTCCTACTCTAATAAGGAACTAAGAGCGTAAGTCTTTAGGAGGGGCAATTTATAAGTCCTACTCTAAGAAGGAACTAAAGGTGTAAGTCATTGGGAGAGACAATTCATAAGTCTTACTCTCAGAAGAAACTAAGGGCGTAAGTTTTTAGGATGAGCAATTCATAAGTCTTGCTCTCTGAAGGAACTAAGAACGTAAGTCCTTGATAGGGGCAATTCATATGCCATACTCTCAAAAAGAATTAAGAGCGTAAGTCCTTGGGAGGGACAATTAATAAGTTTTACTCTTAGAAGGAACTAAGGGCATAAGTCATGGGAGGGACAATTCATAAGTCTTACTCTCAGAAGGAACTAAGGGCATAAGTCCTTGGGAGGGGCAATTCATAAGTTCTACTCTCAGAAGGAACTACGGGCGTAAGTCCTTTGGAAGGGCTATTCAAAAGTCCTACTCTTAGAATGAACTAACAATGTAAGTCATTGGTATGAGTAATTCATAAGTCCTACTCTTAGAAGGAACTAGGAGTGTAAGTCTTTGAGATGGACAATTCACAAGTCATAATCTCAGAAGGAACAAAGAATGTAAGTTCTTGGGAGAGGCGATTCATAAGTCATACTTTCAGAAGAATTTAGTGGAATTAGTCCTTGAGAGGGGCAACACATAAGTCCTACAAAATAAAAAACTGCAAAGCAGAGTAAAGGAAATGAAACAGGAAAAACTCTATCGGTGAACTGGTAGTAAATCAAAAACGGGGTCATGGTTCCACTGAAGGAGCCTAAGTCCTTTGGCGTGTCTACGAACGTTGTTCTCAGAAGGAAATCAAACCGGGGTCATGGTTCTACGAAATGAGCCTAAGTCCTTAGGAATGTCTATGGATGCTGTTCCCAGAAGGAAATAAAAATGAGGACATAATTCTTTATTTGAACCTATGTCCTCCTCTCAAAAGAAAATGACAGTTAGTAATTCATTCTCTTAGAATAAAGACGGGGCCATGATTATTTATTTGAACCTAAGTCCTNACGAATGTTGTTCTCAGAAGGAAATCAAACCGGGGTCATGGTTCTACGAAATGAGCCTAAGTCCTTAGGAATGTCTATGGATGCCGTTCCCAGAAGGAAATAAAAATGAGGACATAATTCTTTATTTGAACCTATGTCCTCCTCTCAAAAGAAAATGACAGTTAGTAATTCATTCTCTTAGAATAAAGACGGGGCCATGATTATTTATTTGAACCTAAGTCCTTGAGAAAGCATGTATATCATAAGGAAATTAAAGTCTTATCCTCGGGAAGAGATTTCATAAAAGAACATAGTTATTCTCAAGAGAACTGAGAACCAAAAGTTTCCTAAGTATTTAAGAATGAATTTTGTTGAAAGCTTGAAGTCGACACATTACCGGATTTTGATCCTCAAATTTTACTAAGTCTTTGACTAAAGTACACCAAAATGGAGTTCAATAGAAGAAAAATTGCACAAACAGAGTAATTCATATTGATCGAAGTAGAAGTACAAAAGGAAAGTATGAAATGAAAGAAGGAAAAAGAAAACAAGGAAACAATAGAAACTCTACCAACAAATGCGGAACATCAAACTCAAACTCATGTGATACAATTATGAAATGACACATTCTCTCCTCTTCAATAAATTATTATGTTATTGTTCTTGTACAACATTCTTGTCATAAATCTTAACGTACGAGAGAGGGAAAATAAAAAGAGGAAAGGAAATGGGAAAAACTCTGTCAATGAGTCTGACGTGAAAGGAACAAAAAGACGTAACAACAAATGAAGAAGTAATAATCATCATCGACAACAAACTGATAAAGAAATTGCTCAACAACTACAAAGCATTTGTGAACGGGAACAGAAAAATGTAATGGCAGAAAGAAAAGGAGAAACCACAACTGACAACAGACAATGGAAATGTTACATGGAAAAACAACGATGAATGTTTTCAAGAAGCGTCGGAACATGAAAAGATTATCATTATACATCAACGAATAAAATTTCATTGAGTGTAATGGGGGTCAATGAACAGGTAAAATTTTATATGACACGTGGCAAGATCTAAGTCGAAGACTCCATTGAGGAGAAGATTGAGCGAGAACCGTATGATCAACTAAGTGATTATGAAGAATAGACCAATCAGACGAAAATACATAGATTGCTGATGTGGTAATTCAAAGAGAAGCAAATCAAGACTATTGGATTGATCAGACAGTCAAGATTTACTTGGTTGTTATTGTTGATAAACTAGATCTCAGGAATTTTTTGTTGATCCTATTTTCAGATAGAATTAGATAAACTGTATCAGATTCTGTGTAACTGATTGAAAACTTATAAATAGAGGCATATGTAATTACATAAAAAAACAACACAGAGAGCTAATAAATAAATACCTTCATAAAATGTAAGAGAATATCATAGTTTTTCTCGTGATTTTTCTTCATTTTAAGAGTTTTTCCCATAAATCATGATCTCTCTATTCTCTCATTCTCTTTTTAAATTATTACCTTTATAATTCTTTCATAAATGATTTCTCATAAGGATATAATCATTTATCAAGTTGATTATAAAGGTCTGGACTTGNAATGATTTCTCATAAGGATAGAATCATTTATCAAGTTGATTATAAAGGTCTGGACTTGATTTATCAGATTCCGGCGCTTGGAGTTGCGAGGGAATGGTTTTGAAGCTGAATTTTTGTGTTGAGGAGCGGATGATTCTTTATTGGTCCAAAACTCTACAGAGAGGATCTGATTCACTTTTCATTTCTTCTTAAACCATATGGGCTAGAGTTGTAGGTAGTTCAATTTGGTGTTTGCTGTGCTTAGACTTTATACTTGAAAAAATCAATGGTTTATATCTAAGCTATTTTAATCAATTTTAAAAAAATTAATTATTTTGTGTGAATCGAATTCCCGGATTTATGTGTTCTCGGACATGTATTTTCACAAAATGGTATGATCTGTCATTTTTTTCCACTTCTAGGATTCATGGGCCCAACTCGCAATCCATAAGAAATCAGTGATAAAATTGATGATCTTTTTATCAACAAAAGATCTTTTATTATAAACGTCACAGTAAATTAAGTTTATGTACAGTATGTTAATTGATCTCTGCATGTCAGGGTTTGGTCAACGAGCCGAACCGGTCTGAAATTAATGACCTTAGCTCTCTCCAGCTCGATGAATCAGTGATCAGTCAAACTTTAAGTAGGGGACTTGAAAGTTGATATTTTATAAACCTAAGAAATTGAGCATTTCAAATCTACATATACACTTAAAAACTTGTAAATTATGTGTTTAGTTTGTAGCAATAAATGGGAGTTTGAGAGTTAGAAAGTTAGAGACTAAGTCGGTATAACAGACGGTTTTCTAAACTGTCACAATTGCTTCCTCATATTCCATAATTAGTAATTGTAACCATTGATGATTTTTTTATAGTATGTGTTTGAATGAATAATTTTTGAGAATTCGTATATGTTGGGTGCTATTGAACCTTTTTAACCTCAAAAACTAGTTTGAAAGGTGAGATTTTTTCTCACACTCAAAAACTGACTACTAGTCCCTTCCACAACCGATGTGAGATACGGGTAAAGCGAGTCAACGGTTATCCGACTTAGGTTCCGATGGTTGGTAAATTCGGATAGAGCGAGTTGATGGTTATCCTACTCAGGACCCGATGTGTGAAGGGTCATGAGTCGGATAACCCAACAATCTCCTACATCACACATCGAAACGAGAAACCAACAACTCACTTCACCTAAATTTACCACACATCAAGTTATGAGTTGAAGGGCCAATAACTCGCTTCACTTAGATTGGGCTGAAGATTTGTTAGATAAATCTGGATTTGGCTCTAATAACAATGTTGAGTGCTACTGGACATTTTCGATCTAAAAACTAACTTAAGAGATGAGACTTTCACTCACACTTATAAACTGATTTCAAATCCCTTCCACAATCGATATGTGATAACCCCACAATTTGTCGGGTTATCCCTCCAATACGAGGAGACATTGGTTTCCTTATTCTTCGGCCTAAGGAAGCATTGAACCTAATTATTGGACTGCTAGATTTGACCATTTTCTAATTGAAGTCAGGTGTATGGTATTATTGTGTGTGTGTAAAACACACAATTAAAAACCAATTGTGAAAAGGTTTTTTACACACGCTAGACTTCATAATTGAGATTGAAGTCTAAATTTTTGTGCTGCCGCCATAAAAGAATTTGGCTGGGATTCTCTTTCGACCCATTTAGGTTCAGACGCGAAAATAGAGAGAAAGAGGTGAGATGAGTGGAATGAAATTTTGACAAAATTAGGGAAAAATTTATCACGTGATTACGATAAATTTTTGCTTTCATTGTCTTGCTAATCTAGAGATCTTTTCATGAGTTAATCGCAATAATCTTCAATGGTATTTTCTCAGTTATTTTTACCGTTATGATTTTGATTTACTTTATTTGACGGGATTTATTTTGGTATATCCACCGTTATTGGTGATGTAGTTCAAGTTAATTGATTTGTGTAATCCTTTAATTTTATCTAAAGAAGAATTTGCTGTAACCCCATTATTTTATAGTGGAGATTTAATTCGGAGTTCGTCCCTTGATTTTTCCTTTCACACTGAAAGTTGTCCATGTTAAATTTGGTGTTCATATTTTTCGCTTCCTATATTAAATTGGTTATTAACTATGCTTAGTAATTTACTTTGATATTGATAATTGGTTATCGACTACGTAATATTAAACTGCGATGTATAGGGATTTTGAGTTAAAATCCTAACAAGTGGTATCAGAGCCTGGTTGGCGTAATTAACAGTTCAGAGTAGTTATGGATTTTAATATGAGCAGAATGATTAGTCTGAATGGAACTAATTAACAAATGTGGAAAGGAAAACGGAGGATATTCTTTACTGTAAAAAGTTTCATGCTCCATTTAAAAGTGATACTCCGAAGCCATCGAATAATAAGTAAAGAGGATTGGAAGTTGCTGAACCGGCAGGTCATTGGTTACATTAGACAGTGGGTGGATGATAACGTTTATCACCATACAACGATTGAAACCTCTGCACACTCATTGTGGAAGACGTTAGAAGAGCTGTATGAGAGAAAGATAGCTGAGAATAAAGCTTTTCTGATACAAAAGCTTGTGAACCTAAAATACAAAGAGGACGCCTCAATCGCGGAACACTTGAATGAGATTCAGAGCATCGTCAATCATCTTTCTTCGATGAAAATAGTTCTTGACGACGAGCTTCAAGTCTTGTTACTTCTCAGTTCTTTACGAGACAGTTGGAAAACATTGGTAGTATCACTGAGTAATTCATCTCATGATGGTCAAGTATCTATGAGCTTGGTTAAGAGTAGTTTATTGAATGAAGAAACAAAAAGGAAACCATTGGATTCTTCAATCAGAGGCTTTTGCTATGGAAAATCGGGGGAGAAATCAGAGTAAATTCAACAGGAAATGGGTTCAGTGCTTTTACTACAAGTAGAAGGGGCATAAGAAATCTGAGTGCAAAACATTGAAAAGAAAATAACAAAAGGAAAATGGTGATAATAGTAACGATTCAACAAAGACAGTCGCAGCGATAAGTCAAGATGTGTTTGTCATCTCACTAGAGAACTTAGTGAATGGTACATGCCTAGACATAGATTGGGTAGTTGATAGTGCTTCCACAATACATGTTACCTCCAAAAGGGATATCTTCTCATCATACATATCAGATGACTTTGGTGTTGTGAAGATGGGGAATGATGGTACCTCTAAGATTATAGAGATTGGATATGTGTGTCTAGAGACAGATATCGAGTGCAAGCTAGTACTCAAGAATGTGAGAAGTATTTCAGAAATCTGTCTGAACTTGATTTCTACAGGTCAGCTCGATGATGAGGGTTATCACAATTATTTTGGTGAAGATAAACAGAAACTCATCAAAGTGTCCATAATAGTAGCTAGAGGAAGGAAAAAGTCTACGCTCTACATGACATTTGTGAAGTTCACCAATGGTTAGTGAAAGTAGTGGAAGAATATCACTAGTGAATTACCCTACATGAAACTATGTGATCCTGCTGAGAAGAATATTTTCAGAAGCTGAAATGTGTAATTTCTCGATGAATATACTATTGCAGTTTTGGTGATAGTTGAGAAGCTTCAACTTGATGAAATTGAGTTAAATCCAGTTCTTACATCTCCAGTGAATGGTGATGGTAGAAACACTAATGGTGATCGTGATTATGAAAGTGTTATTAATAAGTTAGCAGTACAGGATGCTCAGCTAGTTTTAGCGCCACCAGTTGATGTGATAATTCAGCGACGGAGGTCTAGTAGAGAGCGACAATCCTCTATTAGATGTACTCAAGGTGATAATGTAATTTCTATTGACGAAGATATTCAGAGAATTACAAAAGGACTGAGACAGATAGCCATAAAAGAAAGTGGGTAAGAGCCTTGCAGAAAGGGATGAAAGCTTTGTATGAGAATTGCACTCGAAAATTGGTGAAGTTGTTGAAGAAAATCTTGGCTAAGAAGAAGTATCACGTATGCGGAAAGACAACGGGTAAAATAGATTCCTCCAACTAGTCGGAATGAGGAGTTTGTTTGGTTGTCTCTCTTATTGGAGGAGACATTGACTTCCTTATTCTTCGGCTCAAGAAAGCATTGACCTCAACTATTGGGCTATTGGATTTGACATATTCTAATTGAAGCTAGGTGTATGGTATTATTGTGTATGTGTAAAACACACAATTAAAACCCAATTGTGAAATGATTTTTTTCACACGCTAGACTTCATAATTGAGATTGAAGTCTCAATTTTTGTGCTGCCGCCATAAAAGAACTTGGCTGGGATTCTCTTCGACCAGGTTGGGTTCAGACGTGAAAATAGAGACATGGTGAATTTTTTTTAAAGTTATTGTCGCAACATTCGTGCGACGCGGAGTGACGATTAAAAAAAATTATTTTTTAAGGAAAAATTTGAAGTCGCCACCAATCATTTTAGGGTGTGATTGGTCACCCAATTTTAAGATGAAAATTTTTGGTCTACGAAAACTTAAAGTTGGTTCGGGAGTCATTTGTGTGTGGGTAAGATTTTAGCACCCCACAACACCCATTATAAAATGGTTACCAAATTTAATCAAATACTATCCATTTTTTTATTTTATGGCAAATGTTAAAGAGATTTATTTTTGAATGTCCCATATGAAGAATTTTGTATCATAGAAATGAACAAAATAAATTACTTTTAATGGGTGGTTCAAAGATCATTGAAAAAAAATTAGTTTTTTTGTATTCTCATATTTTAAATCAAAGCATTATTAGAGTTATTCTCGGTATCCCAAGAATAACTCCTCACCTCAGTAGTTCGAGAAATTTGGTATCCCAAAAATCTCAAAGTCCATCGTCGGCCTTTTTTAGTAAAAATTAAATAATAGAAGTAACAAAATCTAAATCTAATTATTAAAATTATAATCCACACATACATGAACATTAATTATAATAATAAGGGAATAATGCAAGAATCGCATTATAAGCATGACGATGCAAAAATGTTAAATAAATAAACATGTAAAGGAAATTAATGTTAATAATTACAATAAAATGGAAGTAAAAGAATAGAGATAAGTTATAGGATGTCAAATTATAGAAAACATAAAATGTTGAGATTATAAAAATGCAAGAATAAAGTAAAAGAATATATTATGTAATAAATTATTATGCAACGCAGCTCTTGCTGCAACAGAGGAAAAGTTCATCTGTTGCACCCTGTTTTTGTTTTTTTTTGTTTTTTTAATATAATTATATATTATAATATAATATAATAGTAATAATAATATTATTATTAAATAAATAAATTAAAAAAAAATGATGAAAAATAATCAATATATTTTTTTAACATAAATATATCTATTTTTTTACTACTTAGTCTACTAATTATCATTTTTCTTTCCTTCCCTCATTAGTCATTGCTAATCAAATAGCAAAGGGGATGATCGTGGATGATAATTAGTTCAAACAAGTGTCATAAAATGATGAACATAATATTTTAAAAAAAAAAAAAACCTTGTAGGAAAATTGAAAGTTTCACAACTTAAATATTTGCATAATCTTGTATAGAGGTTCTACTCTCTATTTTATGCATTGTTATGTGTGAGAAAATTATCCTAGGGGATCTTTGCATCAAATGTACACTTTCAACCCATTAAAAGGGTTGATTCACATTTGGTTAATTTTTCCACCCCTCAAAACTTTATCATCATCCTCATTAATTAAGTTGATGACAAAGACATCTCAATATCCAACTTGTAAAGAAATCATCAAAGCATAAAATTAAAATGTTAAGATTTAAATGAGGAGAAATGATAGGGAATGAACAATCCACTTATGTATATAAAAAAAATATAAAAGATATCAACTACATTCATATGAAGAAAAGAGATGAATAAAATATATTATGAACAAATGTACCAAACAAATAAGCTACCTTGAGAAGAAGAAATGGAAAGAAGATGAAGATAATAGAAGTATGGAACTTCTTCCTCTCTCTAAAATCACCTCTCTTTCCAACCCCTCTCTTTCTCACTCCAAAAAATGACTTCCCCGTTTTTTTTTTACTCCCCAAAAGATCTCCCCTTAAGTGAAGACTTCACTCCTATTTATAGGCAAAATTAGAGTTTACCTTTTTTTACTTTTAGTCTTTTTTCAATTTTTATTTTTTTAGTCCTCTTTTTTCAATTTTTACTTTTTAGTCTTTGGATCACTTTTCTTATTTTAGTATTGGATTAGTTTTCAAATTATACATATAGTCTTGGATTATTATAAGAGCCAAAATATAAAGCATGTATATTTCATGTATTATGCCGGATAAAATACGGTATCAACAGTTACGTTACAAATTCTAAAGGAAATGTGAAGATATGACTCGAGCTTAAAATCTATAATGTATGAGTGTGAGGGCGCTTAATTAAATACACCAATCCAATTTGTCGAGAAAAGGGTGAGATGAGCGAAAGGAAATTTTGAGAAAAATAGAAAAATTTATCACGTGGTTACGATAAATTTTTTCTCTCATCGTCTCAGTAATCTGAAGGTGTCTCCATGGGTTCATCGCAGTCATCTTCAATGGTATTTTCTCTGTTCTCTCTACCGCATTGTGATTTTGATTCTCTTTATTTGGCGGGATTTATCTTGGTGTATCCATCGACATTGGTGACGTAGTTCAAGTTAATTGATTTGTGTAATCCTCTAGTTTTATTTAGAGAAGAACTTGGTACAACCCCATTATTTTATAACGGATATTTGATTCGGAGTTTGTTCCGTACTTTTTCCCTTCACACTGAAGGGTTTTCCACGTTAAATTTAGTGTTCCTATTTTTCGCTTCCTCTATTAGTTTGGTTATTAATTGTGCTTAGTAATTTACTCTGATATTGATAATTGGTTATCGACTACGTAATATTGAACTGTGGTGTATAAGAATTGAGTAAAAAAATTTCTTATTCACAGTCAATAAATGAGTTAAGGAAAAAATAACACGTGGGGTAAAATAGTAATTTTACATCCTGCTATTGTTACTGATATTCACGAAGGGTAAGATGTTAATATTCTGTGTACCGTGAAATATAAGTGTTTATTTACATCGACATAAAATGTAACGTACATGAATAAAGAGTTGATTTGACATTGAATGATTTTTATGTGTTTAAGAAGCAGTTGATCTGCTAAATGAAATGAGGGTTATTAATGTAACTGTACATTTTTTCAATGTTTTAGACGGTACTTTTTTCTCTAGGTTATTTTTTATGATGGTTGGAGAGTGGACCAATTTTTACGTTTCTTCTTGAAAGTGGCCTGTTTCTAATGAAACCCCCACCAAAAATTAGTTCTAGCCCATATTCTCTCCCAACATGTGATAGGTATGTGATACGTCAAAAGGAATAGTATGAATATTTAAAGTTAAGTATTGAGAGAGATATTTTGCTTGTTAGTTTGAGCAATCTTAAATAAATAATTTAATTTATACAATGTAGAGCTGAATAATAGCATACATAATAGAATTTAAAACCGAAAAAAGACAGAAGTAAAAATATTTAGATCATAGAAATTTCAAGTTAATAAAACATAAGATTTTCCAACAAACAAAGAAGTTGAGAATTTTAAATTTAAAA
>QANY01007839.1:619212-899542 GCA_003255025.1 Datisca glomerata
GATAATTAGTAAATAAAAAATTAATTAATTAATAGATATAAATTTAATTTATCAATTTAGATTGATGAATTTGGACACAGTATTGGCTCTAAGGGGAGATGAAAATTTTGGCAATAGCAATATAAGGAGGGTGATTTTCGGTAATTTATAATATAGGATTCTCTATGTAAATTCCGTAACCGTTATATAAGAGATGGAATTAGGGTTGCCTCTTATGTGTTTTAGCATAACCCTAAGCACAGTGTGTGATTACACAGAGCTGAGAAAAGAGTTTCTCTCCCTCCCCCCAGTTGCTACCGAAATATAAAAAGGAGAAGGAAAAATCTTATTTTTTTTTCTAGCTGTTTTGAGAGCCCACACTCAGTTCCTGACGACATCCTTTCAAGACATACTTATTAATCCTACGTGTGGTTCCTTGTGTGAAGATTAATTGAAGTCCTCAAATCTCAAGATCGAAGAATAGGAGGCAATTAATAAGATTCCACCAAGTTTGCTTTTCTCCGATACAATAAAAGGTATAAAAGTTGTTTCTACCTATTCTTGATATGCTTAACTGAATATGTAAGATTGATTGTGTGTTTTTATATTTAATGTGATTAAATATTTATTTTTGAAACTTTTTTTATATTTCGCACCGAACGTTTCGTGGTTCACTAATTTTTCTTCAAATTTTTAAAACGTGATCCAAGAATTGGTATCAGACCACTACTACAAAATAAGGTTTAAATGACGGGTAAAAACCATCATTATAACCCTATATTGATGGTTGACCGACAATCATCTACCGGGTTGTCATCTGTAGTCATTTTGAAAAAAAACTGTCGATATAGGGTATCGAAAAAAGCAATTAGATGACGGGGATTATCCGTCATAATAGGTGCCAGAAAAAGAATTAGATGACGGGGATTCTCTGTCATTAAATGTACCCTAACTCTTTTTAAAAACAACTGTCATGGAAAGGCATTGCCTTCCCATAACAGCCCTTCAACATGTTCCAGTTTTTTTGTCACTTTTCTACTATGATGTTATTTAATATTTTTTTATCAATATTTTTTATCGGTAAAATTATTGAAATAAAATTGAGAAAAACAAAAAGGAGGCATGATAATTAATGTGTTTTTATATTTTTCTATTCGAAAGAAAAATGAACCAGAAGAGTGTAAAATCTTTAATCGTAGAGAGAATTTTATATGTGGTAGCAAAAATGGGAATATGAAGGCATGTAACAAAGCATTTCCTAAACATAACCTTGGAAAAAGAGAGAAATTTTTATTAGTAGTATTAGGGGGAAAATACAATTAAGCAATTTATGTGCCTACCAGCCCAAGTCTGATCCATTCTTCCAGCATTTCGGTGAATAAAAGGCTTGCTTCATGTGCCTTACCTAAAAAAAATTTAAACAGAATATTGTTTTAAAGGGACTATGGAATTTAAAGAAATAGTGATTTCTCTTCATCGACCTTTATTGGTTATTTATTCTGGGAAATGAATACGGAAGAAAATTTGACATACAAATGAAACACAGATATTATCAACACTGATGGTAAGTTGTAACTGATATTCCTTTTATCTTTCTCAATCACAACTAATTTATAAGAACTCAAATAGCCATTCATTACCTGGATTTGGTGGGTGTGAAAGTATTGATGAACTTGATACTATTGAGTTCATAACATTTTAACAACTATAATCCAATGACCAGAGTAAATTTACTGCATAAATTCCTAAGGAGAGTTACTCGTAAACTATCAAAAAAGGACTCGCATGTTTGGTTCCCTAAGCTATCAAAGATGTCAACCATGCCTTTTACTAATACAATCTAGTAAAGAAATACTACAAAACTAAGAAAACATGAGCAATGGATCATCCTCAAAGCACTTAAAGTAATAATGTACATATTTCCTTTCTTAATCTAGAAATAAAAGCATACCAGCCTTCTCATAATAGCTAATCAAATTCATGTATGCCTTCTCATCAAGAGAGACACATGAGCTACGAGCTTCATTGAACATCTATATAGCCTTCTCCAGATTTTGTCCTCATCCATACACAACTACCACTACTGAATGGGTTAGGGTTATTTAGGGGAGTATATACAATGAAAATTTTCCTTGAACACTAAAGAACACATTTAGTTTAACAACTTTAAACATTTAAACTACTCAAATAGATACCTCCCTACACCAACATTGTAGAAGAGGTCAATTCTAAGTTCGAAATTGTATTTCATATAAAGTTTGCAAAGCCTGATTATACCAGAATCATATTGCACAAAGGCTCCCAAACTACGGTCCAGTTCATGTTTTCTACAATATTATGCAACAATGAACTACTTAAACATAAACTCCCAAGACCAAATTTAAGAAGGGTGACTTTAATGTTGTGACAACAATTACAAAAATCTAACTGATGCTTGATTACAAATACACCATCAACAACTTCACCTTAAAATCTGAATAAAAATTGAAACTCCCAAGACCAAATTTTACAGGTGCTGAAACTGGTTATAAGATGGCATTTACAATTTACAAGACATGGTTAAAATAAACAAGATCTATGATAAATTGGTGATCTTGCATCATATTTCATAGAATTTTAGCAATTATAGGGGAGACAAGACGATTATACATTTTATCTAAAGAAAGTACAATGTTGAAACAAATAAAGGGTAAATATAAAAACTAACTCAAAATAAGTTACGATAAGACATATATAGAGAATGGGAGAAAATGAAGAGCATAGTAGTATTAGGAAACAAATTCGTATTGATATCAATTCTTTAATTGAATGCCTCGGACATTAAGTCGGGAGGTCGTCACAACCAATTCATTAACAACTTACACATTTAATATGTAGATGCCTTTATGAATGATTATGTTATAGGAATTTCAGCCAAAGCAAATGACCAAGACCCCAAACTACACTATAAAACCATATAATACAAATTTCTCGTGATAACTGTTGAAGTCGAGATAGTATTACATTCTGATTCAACGATAGGGAAGGAAAAAGTATTCCATTATGCACTATTGATGGTAGTCATTATATGATAGTCAATGCTTTTGCAACCCTCTTTTGAACTGAAAATGCTTCCTCTTGATTTTCCTCAATATTATTGAATTCCAGGTTAACAATTTCATTGATAAAAAATTTTAGATGGATTTTACATCCAATAGTGTGTTAAGACAAAGTTTTCACCAGGATTTTATGCAACCAAAATATAAGGATTTTAGAAATTGGTATTTCGCCAACTATAATCCTCAACAACTCTTAGATTTGAAGAACATGTACTACTTCTAGTTAGAATAGGATCAACGCCTTCAGTCTTTCCCTGAATGGTATTACCAGTTGACCCAAAGAGTCAAAATAAAGGATGACCAACAGTTACAAGTTCTGACCAACATACAGAAAATGTGGATCACCACAAATGGTAGAACCTACCAAGCTATTCATCCACCACCCTTATCCTTAGAGCTTGCTCCAGGACAAGGTAACCAGAAACCATTGGTCATTAACCCCTATACTGAGGTTCCAGACAAGACCAACCATGAGGACACTGTTAAGGTAAAAGACATTCTACCCTTATCCAAACAGAACAATTACACCAATATATTCCTTCAAACTGTAGGAACACAGTTAACTAGGATTGAGGAACAGGTTTCTCAAATCCAGGAGATACAAGCTAAAACTCCTCCACCAGAGAAACCCAAGATCACTATTGAACCAGTAACTCTTCAACCTCCTTTACATGTTCAGAATTTTAAATTAAAATCCAGTAAGAGGGAGGATGATTTCATGGAAACCATTATAGATAAGATAAAAAATCTAAAGATCTCTACACCTGACAAGAGCTCCACACCTGAATCATCTTCAGGACAGTTGAACATGATGAATCAAGATGATTCACCTAATTCTGAAGAACTTGAAGAGTATTCCCTCTCTCAAATCTTAAATATTCAGAAGAATTTTGATCCATCAATAAACTCTCTTCTGGCCATTCTAAGAGGCCTACTACTCGTATGGCTTTAACTGGACCAAGTAGGTATTATTATCCCAGACTTACTCCCCAAGATATCTTGTATGAATTAGACTTTCTTTATTCTCAGAAATCTTATCATGGCAAAACTATATATGAATAGAACATAGATGGAAAAACAGAATATCAGGTCTTCGAGACCATTCATCGGATGATCATGTACTCTTCTGTGTGTAAGCAGAATGAGAATATAGATCACCAGATCTGCAGGTTCCCGGTCAATGGTTTCACAGGAACGCTAAAAGGTTGGTGGGATAATTGGCTCACTGAAAGTCAACGCCAAGAAATCTTAAACTCTTTCAAAATTAATATTGACCCAATTACTGGTACCCATACTAGAATTGAAGATGCCTGTTATACCCTAGTTCAATCTATTATTCACCATTTCCTTGGCCCAGGAATTGTCAATACTGATAGACACAGAGAACTTCTCCAAAATCTAGGATACCCCTCTCTGACCCACTTTAGGTGGTACAAGGATATCTTTCTAATGAAATTCATGCAGAGAAGTGATGCAAACAGTGAACATTGGAAGGCAAAGTTCATTGATGGCCTCCCAAGTATTTTTGCTGAAAGAGTAAGAAGAAAACTCCGTGATAAACATGATCAAATGGATATTCCTTATGATCAATATACTTATGGACATCTTATTGCCCTAGTCATAGAAGAAGGACTGGAATTATGCAATGATATGAAACTACAACATATGATGAAAAGTCACAATCTTGACAATAGAAAAAAATTAGGCGAATTTTGAAATCAATTTGCCTACGATACTAAAATCCATTATCCAACTACTTCTTCATCATCAAAACCACATAGGACTTCCTCTAAGCCTTCTAAACCGCAAAAGAAATACTTTTCAAAAAAGAAATTCAGACATAAAGAGTCCAAACATAGATCTCAACCACACTAGAAATCTCATAACAGTAAAGTCAAAATCATTTGCTATAAGTATGGATTAACTTGACATTTTGCCAAAAAATGCCTGTCTAAATTCAAAAGAAAACTTCATGAGTTAGCTCTCGATGAAAAGATGCAACAAAAGATTCTGAACTGCCTCTCTAAACACAGTTCTACTACCAGTTCAGATGATGACGTTGCACACATTTCTGCATCCGAGTCTGATTCATCTACCACTTCTGAACAACCTGATCAACCTTGCTGCAACTCTAAAACATGTAATGCCATAACAGAAATCAACTATTGGAAGGCAATAGTTGAGATGAACGGTTTAGATCTGAATGGACCAAGTCTAAATGTCTTTACTGACACTCAACGATCTCTTCTTGCCACAGCCGATCAAATTACTGATCTAGAGATGAAACTCAAGTTCTTGGAAACCTGCTACAAGGAATATTCCACTCCCGAGATAAAACCTGTAGAAAATTACAGTATGAAGGAACTGTTAAACCGTATCCAACAGGATTATATACCACATAAACCTATAACCATTTCTGATCTGAAAATGAAAATTAATATTATCAAATCTTAAATTCAACAGTTAAAGACTGCAAATCAAATCCTTTCTCAAGATCTGAATCGCCCACAACAGTCTACAGCCAAAGGGAAAGCCCATGTAGACTTCCCAGACTTGCTTCCTCAGATCAGCCAGGTCAAAGTCAAGGTCAACCTTTCACCTCACCAGATCAGCAATCTTTTAGTCAAAGTCAAGGTCAGACTTTGACTTCCCCAGATCAGCCTTGTCAGATCTTACCAGATGAGACAAAGAAAAATAATCCGTATTTATTTCTGCTGAACCAGGTCACCTTTCAGAAATGGTACACAAAGATTACCTTAGTAATCAAACCTGATTTTATCATTACTGACGCCATTGTCTTAATAGATAGTGGTGCCCATATGAATTGCATTCATAAAGGCTTAATTCCTCTAAAATATTTTCATAAAACCACTCAATCTCTCACAAGCGTCAGTGGGAATTCCATGAGAATTCAGTATAAAATACCAGAAGCGCTTATCTGCAAACAGGGAGTTTGCATACTTGTTTCATTTGTGCTCATTAAGAATATGACACAAAGTATTATTTTAGGCAACCCTTCTCTCAATTCAATTATGCCTATCACTAGAATTAATACCTCTGGTATCCATACCGTAATTGATATTGTTAACATTACTTTTGAATTTATCACCAAACCATACACTAAGGAAGTAGATATCATCAGACATCTGATTGATAATAAGACAAATCAGATTAATCTGTTACAGAAAGAAATACACTTTTTGACAATGGATCAACGTATTCAACAACCCGCAATACAAAAGAAAATTCAAACAATTCTTCATGAATTCCAATCTGAAACTTGTAGTGATATCCCTAATCCCTTTTGAGCTAGAAAGAAACACATTATATCCTACCAAATCTAGACCCAGCCAAATGAAAAAGGAATATTTGGAACTCTGCAAAACTGACATTGAATCCCTGTTACAAAAGAAATTAATTAGACCCAGTAAATCTCCTTGGAGTTGTACTGGTTTCTATGTAAATAAAAATGCTGAGATAGAAATAGGATCATCTAGATTAGTAATCAATTATAAACCATTAAATGATGTTTTACAATGGATCAGATACCCAATCTCGAATAAAAAAGATCTACTTGATAGACTTTATGATTCTGTGATATTTTCAAAATTTTATCCGAAATCAGGATTTTGGCAAATCCAAATAGCTGAAGCAGACAGGTATAAAATTTCCTTTACAGTACCTTTTGGCCATTTTGAATGGAATGTTTTACCATTTGGTATCAAAAATGGTCCATCTGAATTTTAACATATCATGAATGATATTTTTAATGCTTATACTGCATTTATTATCTGTTACATTGATGATGTCTAATTTTCTCATCATCCATAGACCAACATTTTAAACATCTTAATATTTTTAAGAATGTTATTATCCGCAATGGTTTAGTCTTATCTGCCACTAAAATGAAATTATTCCAAACAACAGTCAGATTCTTAGGTCATAACATTTCCAATGGCACTATTATTCCCATTAACCGTAGTATAGATTTTGCATCTAAATTTCCAGATGAAATTAAAGATAAAACACAATTACAAAGATTCTTAGGAAGCTTGAATTATATCTGTGACTTTTATCCTCAAATAGCTCAGGATACTGCTCTGCTGAATAAGAGGCTTCAAAAGAAACCTATACCTTGGACATCAGATCTGACATTAGCAGTTAAGAATATTAAAGCTAAAATCAAACAATTACACTGTTTAGCTTTACCACATCCTACATGGCATAAAATTGTAGAAACAGATGCCTCTAAACTAGGTTATGGAGGTATTCTGAAACAGGTAAATCCCCAAACTCAGAACGAAGAATTATTAAGATTCACCTCTGGTACTTGGAAAGGACCAGCAAAGAATTATCTGACAATTAGACAAGAATGTTTAGAAATTGTAAAATGTGTATTAAAATTTCAAGATGATCTGTTAAATCAACATTTTCTTATCCGTGTTGACTGCTCTGCTGCAAAACAGATTTTCAAAAAAGATGTACCAAACCTTGCATCAAAATAAATATTTGCATCATGGCAGAGTATTCTAACTGTATTTGATTTTGATATTGAATATATTAAAGGTGAACAGAGTTCTCTTCCATTTTCTAACCCGTGAGTGTTTACAGGGAACAAACTCCAATAATGAGTAACCGAGGAAGAGGCCGCAGCTCTCGCGGGCGCGGACATAGCAGAACAAATCTGCAATACCTGAATGATGGAATTTTCTGGCCATCATAATTCCCCAATGTACAAGAGGCTACTCGAAAGAGTACAAAAGAAGTCCTCTTGACACCAGAATAGTATGTTCCTAACCAAATATCCGAGGAAACAATCCTCATAATTGAACCGAATGATGAAAAATGGATGAAAGATCTATAGGAGATAAAAACCCATTATCTCTCCACACAACAGTATCCAACCAGATTTGAACACTATAGATACATTTATGAAGTTATAGTTGTTCAATATGGGAGCATGGAAATCAGACATATATTCCATGACTCTAACCGAAATACCAGCCCAATTACTTTTAGTAAGGCTGTAATCCGAAATTTCATCTCCATCAATCAATGGGGTTTACATCCCCATACTACCAGAACTATGGAAATACATCAGAAAACCATAAGATACAGTTATTGGGATTACATAGAATCCTTTACAAATACATTCTATTATCAAAATCCGATACATAACCATACGTGGTTTATCTGTATATGCCCTGAAGTATTAGACGTTGGATTACCAAATTGGTTCCTCCTTTGGTGGGATAAATTTGGTCTTACGTTTGATACTCTACCTGAAATCCTACAAACTGAGTTTAAAGAATGGCATTCACAATATGCCCTAATCAATAAAAATAGTACCATATCCAAAGCATTGGTACATTTTATCATCCGATTTAATATCCCATGGATTTGGAAATAGGATCTTAAATGTGATTACCAAAATGGAATACCCGTATTAAAACGTATATTCTTTACTAAATGGTAGGATAAAGGAATGAACCCTCACTTAACTGAATTAATCAAAATGATTAAGACCCATGGACAAGCCTGTTATGAAGCAGTCCCTAAACATTTACCAGTCTCAACGAGCAATCCATTTTTACATGCTTAGAATCTTATTAAACAACAGTTTCCTCAAATCAGTGAAAAAGAACTAGCTGTAAAAATCATGGATTTTGTCAAACACCAGTTCCTACATGTGTTTGGCTGTGACACATCCTCCATGGCCACATCAAGTACCAACCCAAGTCCACAAAGACAATCACCAGTATCTCCTAGTACTGTGCTAACTATTGATCTTAGCTTTGAACTCACTCAGCACAATGCCTTCAGCATCCTTGCTAGCGAAAGTCAAGATCCCAATGATGACTTACCAGATCTGTCACCAGATCTGTCACCAGAAGTGGACCCACCAGAGTCAACTATTGCTAACTTTTGGGACTCGATCTCAGATTAGCTAGATAAAGACAATAAAGGAAAAGGAAAGCTAAGCTAATATAACCAGACCAGCTGTCACGAAAAAGCAACACCAGACCAACTGTCAGACCTCAAGCAGAAGCAACCAAAACTTGTCACAGTAGCTTCTCCAAATCACACAAGTGGATGATGCTTATAAAGCCACGCCATACTACTTATCATAATAGACACTTGTAATCGTGTAATAATTGTGTGTAGTTACTTTAGTTTACTCTAGTTACTTTTGTATTTGAGTTAAGTTACTTTCCTGCATTATAAAAAGGGCCTTTCACCCTTGTTGAGTAGCAGAAGAATAATTTTCCCTTTAGTGTGAATAGAATGCTCATGTGCTGAGCACTTATGTTTGCCTTTACACTTTCTCCCTAAATTTTCTCTCTCTCATCTCTTACCTCCATTAATTTCCTGCTCACACCTGCACGTACATAACGTTGTTATGCTTAGGAGCTCCAGTGCTCCCTAACCGTAAGTTTCTCTTTTAATTCCCACAATAGATGTTCATGAGATCATGTATGTACTCATGTAAACTTTATATAACCATGACTATAAGCTCTACTAGTCATCATCATGTTGCTAACTCGAAGGCGCTCAATGTATAACTATTAAGGCTGAGGAAGCACTCACTATAGACTACAGTAAGTGTAGGAAACAATCAATGAACACTGAGTGGGACGTCACCCAAGTTGCGTCTGGGTACGGTCCATTGAGCAGAGATTGAGTTAGGACCGTTGAGCCCTGTAAAACGTTGACAGACGTACTCAGTTTGAGTAGTTTATTATCTGGACTGACTGGACCTATACTGTTTATCCCCCTCGCCTTATGGGTGCGCGTTGGTTATATATATATATATATATAAAGTATATGTCAAACACAATGTTTTTGTTAATGATAAAAATGATTGGATGCGCATGTGTTTGCTTTGTGTGTGTTTGCTTACTGAGTATATTTTATACTCACCCTGCTTTATATTAAATTTCATATGATGAATGATAGTGATGAATGTCAAGGGTCTGATTAGTCTTTCTGGCATGAGACGAGAAATTGAGTGTATTTAGTTGAACAACTTACTATTTTAAACTTCATTTTCATTTTCTGTTCATGAAAGATATTTGAAATATTATTTAAGCTTAATGAAGTTTTTCTATGAATTTCTAATATTAAATTTTAGAAACCTGTTTTGAGTTTTCTCTAATAAATTGTGTTATTTCATTAAATATCACAAATCATGAATTAATTTTAAAAGAAAATTTTTAACCTAGCTTTCACGATATTATAAATATTATTAAAGTAACCTCAGTCGATCTTTGAGGTGTTACAGTTTGGTATCAGATGGTGATGAATATTTTGGTACCAAACTGTAACACCACGACTAAGCTCGCTTCTAATTATGTGCTAAATTGTCTATTATTGATTTAATTGTCATGCTTATTTGATTTAATATTTAGGTATGATTTTTATATATAATATTGTTCTTAAATCCAAAAGCTCGATTAAATGAATCTAACGGTATTTTTAGTTTGTCTTATGGAGCTAAGATGAAAAAGATACATGAACTCTAAGATATTAGTAATTTGGGTAATATTGTAAATCGAGTACAATAAATATTTTTGTTTAAAAAAAAAATAAATGAATAAAATATATATAAAAATAAGAAGGCGTACGCATCGCCTAGGGTTTTGTGAGGGAGGAGAGAGAAAGGGAGAAGAAGGAAGAGAGAGAAAGGAAGTTGCCAGAAATTTCCATTGGCCATAACTTTCTCTCTGGTGGTCTGATTATGACGATTGTGGTATCAATGGAAATCACTCGTCGTCAGATTTCTATCAAGACCAATTTCAGATCCATCTGATCAATGATGAAGCCACAGAAAAGGAAGTAAATTTCAGCAAGTGATGATTTTCGACGTTTTTAGCCGGCCATCACCATCAACAGAGTCCTCTAATCACCCTCTTCCACATCCACCCTATGTTTGGAATTAGTTCCTTCATTTAGGTGTCAGAGTAATTAAATATTAATAGAATTTTTTGAGTTTCTGATAAGGATATCTCTGAGGTAAGCATAATTTTATACATACATAATTACTTGTCATATCTGAAAATCATGATGGATGAATTTTATGTTGTGCTCTTTTTATTTTCACCTATGTGATGATTTGATTGTGATTAAATTCTTGATTGTATATTATTATGTTATTTATGATGAATATGTATTGTATTGTTAATGAATGTGTATAAGTACAAATTTACACTTTATGGTTTAAAATATGAATATAATTAATAATAATAAAATCTTAAAACACCCTTAAAACACCCGGTGTGTGTTTATGCAATGAAAGGGGTGAGTGGGAAATGGGACGCGGGAGGGATCACGGACCCGAAAATATTTAATGTTAATGTTAATGAATGATCGTTTATCTTGTCCAGCGATACCAATGTGAATGAATGACATCACCAGGTACCGGTAGTCGAACATATTCCGTAATAATGGCTCACTGTGTCTGATTGGCTAAATATTACACAAGTGAACTTGCGATAATGAAAGAAAAGAACGCAATAAAGAACACAAAAATGTCTAAAGTTTGCATGGAAGGACTTTAATGAAAGATATAACACTAATGCAACGATAACATTATAATAGTATATTTCAACCACAAAAGATTTTAAATGGATGGATGCGCATGTGTCTACTATATATGTGTAAAATTTTACTTATTGAGTATACTTTATACTCACTCTATTTTATATTAAATTTTCACATGATCAATGATGGTGATGAATGTGAAGAGTTTGGTTAGACATTCTGTTACGAGACAAGAAATTGAGTTTATTTAATTGAGTATTAATATTTTAAAGTTGAATTGAATTTTTTATTTATGATAGATCTTTAAAATACTATTTAAGTTTAAGGGAGTTTTATTTAAAAATTCAGAATATTTATTTTAGAAAAGTGTTTTGAGGCTTTCGATAACAATTGTGTTGTTTCATTAAATACAACCAATCGTGAATTAATTTTAAAAGAAAAAAAAATTGACCTAGCTTCCACGTTATTTATGAAAATTATCGAATTAACCTCAGTCAGTCTTCAAGATGTTATAGCTTGGTATCAGAGCTCAAGGTTTTGAGATTCTGTAGACTTTTAAAAAGTATTCTTTTCAAAGGTGATTTTTGATAAGTCTGTGCTAGGAATTAAAATGTTGTGTGTGTCTAGCCTCATATTTTTTTGGGTGTGTTTTAATTTTAAGGACAAAACTATTTCTAGGAGGGGAGATTTGTAACATCACGACTAAGATTGCTTCTATTTATGTGCTAAATTGTATATTATTGATTATTTTATTGATTTAAAATTGTCATGATTATTGGATTTAATATTTTTGTATGATTTTTATATGCATTATTGTGCTTTCGATGAGATGAATCTAAATGTATTTTTAGTTTGTCTCATGTAGTTAAGATGAAAAAGATACATTAAATCTAAGATATTAGTAATTTAGGTAATATTGTAAAATTGAGTATAATAATATTTTTGTTAAAAAAAGAAATGAATAAAATATATATAAAAAGAAGAAGTCTTATGCGACACGGAGGAGAGAGAAAGGAAGAAGAAGGAAGAGAGAGAAAGGAAGAAGAAGGAAGAGAGAGAAAGGAAGAAGAAGGAAATTTCAACTGGCCATAACTTTTTCTCTGGTGGTCCAATCACGAAGATTTCAGTATCATCGGAAAACTCTTGTCCTCAGCTTTTTATCAAGATCAATTTTAGATCCATCCAATCACTGAAGAAGCCTCAGCAAAGGATGTAAGTTTTGGCCGGTGATGTTTTAGCCGTCCGACAGCTTTTCCGGCCGCCCATCACCATCAACGGAGTTTTCTAACCACCCTCTTCTACATCCGCCCTATGTTCAGCATTAGTTCTTCCATTTGGATGTCGGAGTAGTTAAATGTTATTAAAAAAAAATTGGTTTCTAATCAGGATATCTCTGAGGTAAGTGGAATTGTTTGTCATATCTAAAAATCATGATTGATGAATTGTATATTGTTGTGCTCTTTTTTATTTTCACCTATATAATGATTTGATTGTGATTGAATTCTTGAAGGTATATTATTATGTTATTTATGATGTATATGTATTGTAATGTTAATGAATGTGTATACGTACAAATTTAAACACTATAGTTTATAATATGAATATAATTAATAATAATAAAATCTTAAAACACCTGGTTTGTGTTTATGCCATGAAAGGGGTGAGTGAAAAATTGGTTGCGGGAGGGACCGGCGGACCCGAAAATGTTTAATGTTAATGTTAATAAATGATCATTTGGTTTGTCCTTCGATATCGATGTGAATGAATGATACTATCAGGTATCGGTAGTCGAATAGGTTCTTTAATAATGGCCAACTACGTCTGATATGCTAAACATTACACAAGTGAGCTCGCGACAAATGAAATAAAATAATGCAATTAAAAACGTAAAAATGTCTAAAGTTTACATGGAAGGACTTTAATGAAAGATGTCACATTAATGCAACAAAGTTAACGTATTATAATGATTTATAATATTATATGTTAAGCACAAAAGATTTTAAATGGATTGGATGAGCACGTGTTTGTTATGTATGTGTAAAATTTTACTTACTGAGTATATTTTATACTCACTCTATTTTATATTAAATTTCCAGATGATCAATGATGGTGATAAATGTGAAGAATTTGGTTTGGCGTTCTTGCACGAGACAAGAAATTGAGTTTATTTAATTGAGTAAATTAATATTTTAAAGTTGAATTGAATTTGTTAATTTTGAAATATCTTCTAAATACTATTTAAGCTTAAAGAAGTTTTATTTATAAATTCATAATCTTTTATTTTAGAAAAGTATTTTGAGTTTTTGTCTAACAATTGTGTTGTTCATTAAATACAACAAATCGTGAATTAATTTTAAAAGAAAAAAAATTTGACCTAGCTTCCCCGTTATTTATAAAAATTACCGAAGTAACCTCAGTCAAACTTCGAGGTGTTACCGCTCGGCCCAAATAATTTATAAGGATTTGGGATTTTATTCCAAACCCTATCCAATCTCTAAAATTAATTTTATTTAATTTGGTAATGTTTCAACACTAATTAATTGTATTTATTTTATAAATTATTTTTAAAAAAAATAAATGATTAATTTACTTGGTAATTTATTTATCAAAGTAAAAATTATTGGGAAATTAAATTTAAACTGAAATTTGAATTTTAAAATGGGACTGGACTTTTGTAAAGAGTTACAAAGTGGTGGAACCTCCTGAAGGAGAATGAGCAAATTACAGACGTCATGAAGATTAATTTTTAAATTATTGTAATTTATCCATTATTCTTTCTATAAGTTGTAATTAGAAATGAGTCATAGAGAGGTTAATTTTGAATGGTTTATTATTGTTAATCTTGTATCATCATATAACATGCCATATAAAAATTGGGATATGCCAATATCAAAATATCATGTAGCATGTACATGTATCATTGTAATTTAAATTTATAATCGGTTATGATTTAAATACAATGTGAATTTTACAAAAGTTATAAATTTTAAATTTTGAAAGTTATAAATTTTACAAATAATATTTGAAACTTGCTTTTTCCAAATTAATAAAGAGTTAGGTTTTTTTAAAACAACGAAAAACCCATTTGTCAAAAATAAATAAGTGGGAGGGTTTTTTTACGTTGAAACATTTCCAAAGTCCCCAACGCAAACTTGGTTGTGGCATGAGAAATGGTTTAGAGTTGTCCTAGCGGTCCTTTTATTCAGTGTAAGAAACTTGGGAATCATGTCATTTTGACTCATCAAGTTGCTTGAGAATCTAAAGCTTGTAAAGGAAGTGGTGAGGTAGGATCGTTCCTAGATGGACTGATGGTTCATAATAACTTTTAAAGTTGAGGCATTGGTTAAAAACTTATGTGGAAATCATATTAGAATCCTTCATAGGGGCTAGTCAATAGGGCTAAGGTGACCAAAATCATTGGTGATTGGTTAAGCTAGATGTAGTGAGATCTTGAGAAGCGTTAACCAAACGAGAGGAGTCTCGATGCGTTAGGAGGTAGCTTGGGCGTTGCCATTAGATGAGATAAGCTATTGTTATTGATCGTAACATCATGGAAAAAAAATACTTTTATTAGATTTTTAAATATTTAAGTATTTACATCATGCATCATACTTTCCTAAATGATTGATTATTTATTTATAGGTCGTTATCCACACTCTCAACTATCTTAAACAAGAACAAACTTACTTGTAAAAATTACGTGGATGGGAAACGTAATCTTGATATCATGCTAACAGTAGAAAAGCACAAGTTCATGTTCACCACCCTTTGCCCCCTTGAGCCTACTGCTAAATTGACTCAAGAGAGAAATGATGTTTATGCTTCTTAACTGCGTTATGATGAGATTGTCATGTGTTACATATTGGCCTCTGTTGACAATGTGTTGCAACAACAACATCAGAGCATGGAAACCACTACTAATATGATGTTGAACATCACCAAAATGTTTAGAGATTAGGGTCGTCAAGCCAAACAGGCAGTTGTGCAAAACTTCATGAACTACAAGAAAAAACCTAAAACTCCTGTGAGAGGGCATATGATGCTGATCATTAGTTATCTGAATGTGATGAAGATCATGGGTGCTTATATAGATGGCGAGACTCAAGATGGAATGGATGAAAGTCATCCGTAAACCACCTTACAATATGGGGATGCCCAACACATGTTCTAAGACTGAAAATAGGCAAGTTGGGCAATCAACCAGAATTATGCATGTTTATAGGATATGCTAAAGGAACAAAAGGGTATGACTTTTATAGTCCAACAAATAAGAAATAGTTGTTAGCACGAATGCACGTTTTCTTGAAGAATACTATATAAGAAGTGTGAAGTCATGAAGCTTTCTTGTGTTAGAGGAATTATTGAGTGGGAGGACATCGACTCCCCAATCAGGAACTGTTCTTGATTCAATAATGGAAGAACCATAGCAGAAGTCAAAGCCTATGGAGCCTCCACAGAGTGGGAGCGTTGTAAGACAACCTGACAGGTACATGTCTAATGGAGATGCCTTAATAGCAATTTCAGATAAGGATCATGATGAACCTGTCTCTTACTCACAGGCCATGGCTGGTCCTAAAGCAAATCTATGGTAAAAAGCCATCAACGTGGAGATACAATCGATGTACTCCAACAGAGTCTAGAAACTTATAGGTCCTTTTAAAGGGGTAAATCGGTAGGGTGTAAATGGATTTATAAGAAAAATAGAGGTCTAGATGGGAATGTGGAGACATTCAAAGCTAGGCTAGTAGCCAAGGTTTGAGAAATGCTGAAGTTCATTTATGGACTTAAGCAAGTGTCATAAAAGATCCAAACACATGGTGCAGTCTCCCAAAACACCTCCAGAAGAGGAAGACATGAGAGAGATTCCCTATGCCTCAACTGTAGGAAATCTCATGTATGTGATGATTTACACTAGGTAAACATTTGTTACGCAGTGCGAGTGGTAAATTGTTTCCAATCTAATCCTGGACTCGAGCATTGGAATGTCGTCAAACATAACCTTAAGTACCTTAGGAGAACAAGGAACTACATGCTTATGCATTCAGGAAATGACCTGAATATGATGAGGTATACTGATTCTAATTACCAAGCATACAAGGATTCTAGGAGGTCCACTTTAGGATTGGTTTCAATCATGAACGGTAGAGCAGTTTGATGTAGAAGTATCAAGAAATCTTACATTACTAATTCTACCATGGAAGCTGAGTATGTGGCAGCTTGTGAAGCTGCAAAGGAGTTTGTATGGCATAGAAAGTTCTTGAAGACTCTGGAAGTCGTTCCAGAAATTGATGAGCCCATGACACTTTATTGCGATAATAGTAGGGTTGTCTCGAATTCGAAGGAACTAAGGAGTCATAAAAGATCCAAACACATGGTGCGCATGTATCACCTAATTAGAGAGATTGTTCAGAATGGAGATGTTGTAGTAAAACACATATCGACGATCAACACATGTCAGATCCATTCACGAAGACTTTAAATAGTAAAGTCTTTGATGGTTATCTGGAGGGCATAGGGATACGAGATTGTACATGCCTACTTTAGTCTAAGTGGGAGATTGTTGGAATTATGTCCATAAAGTAGGGTGTAATAATTATTTATAATTATTTAGTTATTTCTCTGACATTTTGTATTACTGAATTTAATGAATGAATGAAAGTTTTTCTATTAATTAAAGTGTGTTTATAAATTACTGAAGTCCTGGAACTATTGTCAACGTAAGAAGAGTAAAGACATAAAGGTCTTCCAGAGAAATAGTTCAGAATGTTATTCGTAGTCTTAAGATCGACTGAAAAATTGAGTCTAATTACGACTGTTAGGTTCAACCAAAAGATGTCGGTGTTGGGGCATGGGAGTGGAGACTCTAACGGTTGACCTAGACATGTTATGGAACATGTTGAATGAACCAGTAACAAATCAGTTTAGAGAAAAGTCATTTATCTAGCTCTAAATCTAATAGTTATACCTTAAAGGTATTTTCATTATTACCTTAATCCTGACTCGAGTACGAAACATGACCTAGTTATTTGTCTATGATATGACAAACGAGTGAATTCAAATTACCGGACAATAGCTTGACGGTTGGGATCGTGATTCAACTATATTGGAGTTACGTGATTCGTAAATATGAAAATTTATGGTGAGATTGCAAATGCAACAATATCATCTTATGCTTTATTGATGGGTGTGTGAATAAATTAAGCTAGCCATGTATTCTATGAAATGAATCATTGAGTAAGGCATGGTGAACTGTACGAGACAATTCACTGTTGTGTCTTTCTTATTCACAGTCAATAAAGGAGTTAAGAAAATAATAACTTGAAGGGTAAAATGATAATTTTATATCCCTCTCTTTTTACTGATATTCACGAAGTGTAATATATTAAAATATTCTGTGGACCGTGAAATAAAAGTGTTTATTTGCACCGACAGAAAATGTAGCATGCATGAATAGGGAGTTGATTCGACATCAGACCTATAGTGGAGTCGTACGATGTCAAGATTAAATAGGTCAGAAAATTATGGACATAAATTAGCCGAGTATTTGAGTTTTATAGCTTTATTCATTTGGGTCTATTCGGTCTCACGAGTAGGTCATAAGGCCATGATAGAAAAACAACATTAGTTGGACCAAAAACTGCAGGCCAACAACTTTTCTCCTTCGTTGGTCTCTCTCTAATTGAATTTGGCTAATCCTCTTCTCTTTCTTTAATCTCTTTCTCTCTTTGTTTTTGTCTCTCTCTCTCGTCCTTGCTTTGTCTTCCTCTCCCTATTTCTTCCCCTCTCTTTTTTTCTCTTCTCTTTTCCTCTGCTTCTCTGTAACCCTTTGTTGCTCTCCCCCCCTCCCTATGTTTCTCTCTCTCAGCTATCCCCTTGTTCTTTCTTCATTCCCTCACTTTTTTGTTTTCCTTCCCCTCCCTATTTCTTTCTCCTTCCCATTATCTCTCTCTATCGTTATCTCTCTCTCTGACTCTCTCTGCATCCTTCTTTTCTCTCTCTCTCTCTCTCTCTCTCCCCCTTTGCTTCTGCCATCACCGATGGTTTATCACCGAGGCCCCCTTTCCCCTTCCCTTTGTTTCCCTTTCTCTCACCCTCTATTTCTATATCTCTATCTCTGTCTTTCTCTGCTTCTCTCTACATCCCTCTCTCTCTTCCCCTCTCAGTTCCCCTCACTGTTTTCTTCCCCTATTTGTTTCTCTCTCCTTCTCATTCTCTCTCTCCCCCCCTATTTTCTCGTGTTTTCTATTCTGCAACTGGGTCTTGCACCCAATTGCTCTGTTCTGAACTGGTTTAGCTCACTCAGACAGGTTTGAATCTGTCCATCAGATAAAATTGAACCGAACCGGTTCAGCTTACTTGGACTGGTCAAAACCGGTCCATCATATAAAATCAAACTGGACTGGTCCGAACTAGCCCGGTCTGAACCATTTGACCCGAAGCTTTATCTTTTGACTCAGGACCCGGTATATTGTTTTTCGACCTCATTCTAACCGTTTTGTACTGTTTTAATTAAATTTATATTTTCTATTTTAGGATATAAAAAATGTGTTTATATTGTTTTATTTCCAAACAATTTAATGATTATATTTTTTCTGATTTCAGGTCATTAATTGTTTAATTCATTCTTCCGCTTTAAGTAAGTGGGCTTATATAATGGTGCGACTCCCGTTGTTATAAATGTTTATGCTTTGTGTAAGTGAATTTATATCGTAATGTGACACATGTGTGATATATATATATATATATATATATATATATATGCTTGAGTAAGTGAAATTACATTGTAATGTGACCCACCACGTGTGATAAATATAATATGTGTTATTCTCATCAACTTTTGTTGTCTATATAAGCATATTACTTTCATATATATGTTTGTGTAGATTGACTTATATAACGATGTGATTCTGATATTATAAGCGTATCATGTATTCATTATCTGTTTAAACATATTTCAATAATTATTATATTTGGTTAACACTTTGGTAATTGATTACTGTTCAGTTATTAATATGATTATCATGAGATAAATGTCTGAGTACGACTGATTTTGCATAGTATGTTAGCATGTTTGATTCTGTTATATGTATCAGTATGCATTATATGATTAATTATTGTCATACGTTGGATTATGCAAGTTATGAGGTTAATTCATTTAAGTGGTAATTTAGAAAAATATGAACTTTAGCATGACCTTTAGTTAACAAGAAATCATGACTGTTCACGTTATGTTCTGTTAAACGAATGGGGTGTCATCTGTTCACGCTTTTGTCACACATAGGATGCGTCATCTGTTCATGTTTTGGTCATTCATTGTGTTTCATCTGTAAATGTTTTCCGTCACTCATGAGGTGCCATCTGTTCATATTTTTCATCACCTATGAGTGCCATCTGTTCTGTCACCCAATGAGTGTCATCTGTTTCGTCGCCCGATATGTGCCATCTGTTTCGTCACCCTATTCGTCATGATGTGTTTCAGTTACCGAGTGATCAGTTCTGATTAGGTTGTTAACTAGAGGATATGACAAGCCAAGATATGATTAAGATTGTTTAATGATTCTGTTTGAGACACGTGTTATCTGCGTACTATGTTAAGACATGTCATGATCAAATATGTTACTTTATTTCATTTATGTTAAATGTCAAGTTCAGTTATGTTATGTCATGATCAAGTACGTTACGTTATTTCATTTATGTTATATGTCAAGTTTAGTTATGTTATGTCATGATTGCATTTATGACATGTGGATGCATGTTATTATGTGAGTTTTCTTACTGAGTATTTTAAAATACTCATTCCCCCACAGTTATTTATGATGCAGGTGGTGATGGCGAGCAGCATGAGTGGGAGACTGCCATAACCAGTTAGATCAAATGAATTTATGTTTTCAGTTATGATTTGATTTAAAACTTAGGAAAATGTTTTCTGTTAAACTTGGTTATTCAAGTAGTTTATTTTACGATATGATTTTCTACGAATTATGATGAGTGAAAGTTTCATGGATTATGGATTTCAAGTTTTGAAGTTATCTCATAATTTAATTCAGTTTTTTGAGGTTTTATTAATTATGCATTTAAGACACTTTATCGCTTCCGCTATTTTATGATTAAGATTCCGATCATGGATAAGTTTAATGCTTCCGCTATTTAAGGTCAGGGTTTTTCCCATCATGGGTAAATTACGAATTTTCAATTTGGGAATTTTCTCAAAATTAGGGTTTGTTTTGTATTGGAGATTTCAAAATTGTGAAATTACTTGTATGTTTAACCCTCAGAGATCGGGGCGTCACAGTTTGGTATCAAAGCCAGGTTAGAGATTTATCTCATGATATTATGTTGTTAACTAGAGGATATGACAAGCCAAGATATGATTAAGATTGTTAAATGATTCTGTTTGAGACACGTGTTATCTGTGTGCTATGTTAAGCCGTGTCATGATCAAGTACGTTACTTTATTTCATTTATGTTATATGTCAAGTTCAGTTATGTTATGTCATGATCAAGTACGTTACGTTATTTCATTTATGTTATATGTCAATTTTAGATGCACAATCTATCTCAAAGGCTTTATCAAAGTTAGGCAAACATAACAAAGGTGCATTATGCAAAACGAGTACTTCTTAATATTAGCATACAATTGATGCTCTCTCAACACACTAAAATATCATCAAAGTAAACTACCATAAATTTTCCCATGAAAGAATGCAAAACATGATTCATTAATATCATGAATCTCCAATAAGGGCTGTTTTGATGCAAGATTCCAAACCAATTGCATATTTTAGTGAAAAGCTAGCTAGGACAGCCTTAAATTATCCTACTTATGACAATGAGTTTTATGCATTGGTAAGGGCTCTTCAAATGTGGCAACATTACTTGTGGCCAAGGGAATTCATCAATCATTCTGACCATGAAAGCTTGAAGTTCTTGAAATCCCAAGTTAAGCTTAAAAAAACATGCTACGTGCCTGAAGTTAATAGAAATATTTCCTTACGTAATAAAATACAAACATGGAAAGGAAAACATTGTGGCTGATGCATTGTTTAGGAGGTACGCATTACTTACTTCTTTGGAAACTAAATTGCTTGGTTTTGAATTGCTTAAATATTTGTATGCTTCTGATTCTTATTTCAGCCAAGCATGGAGTGCATGTGATAAGAGTGTGTTTGGTGATTTTTATAGCATGAAGGTTTTCTATTCAAGAAAGATAAGTTGTGTGTGCCTATTTGTTCTGTTCGTGAGTTGCTTGTTAGAGAAACTCATAAAGGTGGTTTGATGGGGCATTTTGGTGTGCTTAAGACTTTAGATATACTGCATGAGCATTTTTATTGGCCTTATATGAAGCATGATGTGCAATCTGTTTATGAATAGTGCATTACATGTAGGCAAGAAAAATCTAAAGTTAAACCACATGGCTTATACACTCATTTACCCATGCCTAACAAACCTTGGATTGATATTTCTATGGATTTTGTTTTAGGATTGCCAATGTCTCAAAGTGGTAAGGATAACATATTTGTTGTTGTTGATAGCTTTAGTAAAATGGCTCATTTCATTGCATGTTCTAAAACCAATGATGCAACAACACATATCACGGACTTGTTCTTTAAAGAAGTCGTTCGATTGCATGGTTTGCCTAAAATAGTTGTTAGTGATTGAGATGTTAAGTTCTTAACTCATTTTTGGTGCACTTTGTGGAGCAAATTAGGAACTAAACTCTTGTTTTCTACTGTTGCACATCCTCAAACGGATGGACAAATTGAAGTAGTTAATAGGACACTCACTCCTTTGTTGTATGCTATCATATAAAAGAACTTAAAATAATGGGAAAAGTGTTTGCCACACATTGTGTTTGCATATAACATATCTGTTCATTTTCACCTTTTGAAGTTGTTTATGGTTTTAACCCTTTAACTTCGGTGGATATTTCACCTTTGCCTACTAATGAGCATGTTAATCTAGATGGTAAGAAAATGGCAGATTTTGTGATGGATTTACATGCTAAGGTTTGGGCTAACATTGAGAGGAAGGATGAATAATATGCTAAGCAAGCCAATAAGGGGTGTTTATAGGTTGTTTTTCAACCTGGAGATTGGGTTTGGGTGCACATGCGTAAGGAGAGGTTTCCTACGCAAAGGAAATCAAAATTGCAGCCTAGAGAAGATTGACCTTTTCAAGTCTTGGAACGAATCAATGATAAGGCCTACAAGCTAGATTTGCCATTCACCTATGGTAATGTTATTACAACCTTTAATGTGGATGATTTATCTTTGTTTGATGTAGGTGATTCGAGGACAAATCCTTTTGAAGAGGGAGGGAATGATGGGGATCAAGATGCTGATTCTGAAGACTCGCAAGATTCATTATAAGGAATTGGCAGTCTAATGACTCGAGCTAGAACAAAAATGATGAAAGAGGCTTACAAGTCAAAATCATGGGCGTGCATGACAAAGAGGATGAAAGAGCTTTAAGGCTTGGATTTGGAAGAACAAGGATTAGAATCCATGACATGAGACCCAATTAACTGTTTATGTGTTTTATGGGTTTTGGGATTAAATAGAGTTTTATTTTTATTTTAAGTTGTTTGTTGGGTCTTGGACTTTGGACTCATTTAGGTTTTGGGTTTATTTTATTTTATTTATTTTATGCTTATTTCATTTTAGGGTCATTATATAAAGGCTCATATGATGTAAAATTAGACACTTTTAGTCATTAATATTATTCAACGAGCTTTTGTTTTGCGTTCTTGTGTTCTAAATAGAATACATAATTTTGACTTATCAAAATTCGGCATTCAAAATTTGGCTATAAAATTTATAAATATGTATTAATATAATAATAGGGGTAACATATATTGTAAATGATTTTTTTGGTATGGAGAACCCTTTACAAAAGAATCATAAAGATAATAATCTAAAGAGATAATGAGAGAGTAGAGACACCATGATTTACGTTGAAAACTCTTAAAGGGAAGAAAAACCACAAGAAGAACTATGATATTCTCTTGTATTTTGTGGAGGTTTGTGTTTCTTAGGTCTATATTGTTTTTTTTATGTTGTTACATATGCCTCTATTTATAGGTTTTCAATCAGTTACACAGAATCTGATACAGCTGATCTAATTCTATCTGAAAATAGGATCAACAGAATATTCCACTGAGATCTAACTTTTTGACTTTAACAACTTAAGTAAATCTTGATCCTCTAATCAATCCAACAATCTTGATAGTTTCTCTTTGTATTGCCACGTTGGCAATCCATGTACTTTCATTTGATTAGTCTTTTCTTCATAACCGTCTAGTTGATCCTATAGTTCTCGCTTTATCTTCTTTTCGATGGAGTCTTCGGTCAAAATCTTGCCACGTGTTATGTGCAATTTTGTCTGTTCATTGGCCCCCATTACACTAACCAGAATTTTATTCATTGAGGTGTAATGATTTGTCTTTTCTTATTCTGATGTTATGTCTGCCCATTTCAGTTTTCACGTGTTTCTTGAAAACATGCGACATTGTTTTTCCATGTAACTTTTTGATCGTCTGTTGTTAGGGGTGGTTTCTCCTTTTCTTTCCATCATTACTTTTTCCTATTCTCGTTCACAAATGCTTTGCAGTCGAGCAATTTTTTATCAGTTTGCTGTCGATGATGTGTACTTCTTCTTCATTTGTTGTTATGTCTTTTTGCTCCTTTCACTACAGATTAATTGATAGAGTTTTTCCCGTTTCTTCATTTTTCATTTTCCTTCTCTCGTACGTTAAGATATATGTGACAAGAATGTTGTACAAGAACAATAACATAACAATTTATTGAAATGAGTAAGGAGTGGGTGTACCATTTTATAATTGCATCGCATGAGTTTGAGTTTGATGTTTCATATTTGTTGGTAGAGTTTCTAGTGTTTCCTTGTTTTCTTTTTCCTTCTCTCGTTTCGTATTTTTCCTTTGTACTTCTACTTCGATCAATATGAATTACTCTGTTTGTGCAATTTTTCTTCTATTGCACTCCTTTTTGTTGTATTTCATTCAAAGACTTAACAGAATTTGGAGATCAAAATCTGGTACTTTGCCGACTCGGGAACTGATTTCAACGAAATCCGTTCTTAAATACTTATAAAACTTTTGGCTCCCAGTTCTTTTGAGAATAACTATGTTCTTTTGTGAAATCAGTTCCCGAGGATAATAATTTAATTTCTTTATGATATGCATGCTTCCTCAATGACTTAGGTTCAAATAAAGAAAACGGCCATGTCTTCGTTCTGAGAGAAGGAATTACGAACTATCATTTTCTTTTGAGAGGAGAACTTAGGTTCAAATAACGAACCATGACCCCATTTTCATTCTAAGAGAAGGGATTATGAACTACCATTTTCTTTTGAGAGAAGAACTTACGTTCAAAAAAAGAACCATGGCCTCGTTTTGATTTACTACCGGTTCATCGATAAAGTTTTTCCCGTTTCCTTTCCTTTCCTCCGCTTTGCACTTTTTTATTTCGTATTTCTCCATTTCTCCTTTTTGGTTTCCTTTTTCTTCTTTTAATCTTTTCCTTCTTTTTCTCGCTTCTTTTTCCTTTACTTCTGGCCTTCCTGATCTAAAACGTTGAAACTGTGGCCTTCCTTTACTTGGCCTTTTTTTCTCGGCCTTTCTTTACTCAGCTTTTTTCTTTACTGGCATTTCTTTACTCAACTTTCCTTTCTTGACCTTTCTTTACTCGGCTTTCATTTCTTGGCCTTTGTTTACTCGGCTTTCCTTTTTGACATTTCTTTACTCAACTTTCATTTCTTTACCTTTCTTTACTCGGATTTCCTTTCTTGCCCTTTCGTTACTCGACTTTTCTTTACTAGCCTTCATTTACTAAGCTTTTCTTTTCTGCTTTTCTTTACTCAACTCAACCTTTCTTTTCCTTTTTCTTTACTCGACTTTTCTTTTATGCCATTCTTTTCTCAGCTTTGCTTTTTTTATTTTCTTTACTCAACTCTTATTTTCTGTCTTTCTTTACTCAACCCAGCCTGTCTTTTCACTTTTCTTTACTCGACTTTTCTTTTCTCAGCTTTTCGTTTCTGCCCTTCTTTATTCAGCTTTTGTTTTCTACCTTTATTTACTTAGCTCTTCTTTTCTACATTTCTTTACTCCACTCAGCCTTTCTTTTCACTTTTCTTTACTCCACTTTTCTTTTCTGCCTTTTTTTTCTCAGTTCAGCCTTTCTTTTCACTTTTTTTTACTCCGGTTGTCTTTTTCTTTTCTGCCTTTCTTTTGTCAGTTGAGTTTTCTTTTCACTTTTCTTTACTCGACTTTTCTTTACTCATCTTTTCTTTACTGGGCTTTTCATTTCTATCTTTCTTTACTCAGCTCAGCCTTTCTTTTCAATTTTCTTTACTCAGGTAAGCTTTTCCTAGAACAGATTTATGTTATGAAATTCTTCCCTTCTTTTCTTTTTTTGAGTTATCCATTCTCTTTCGTCTATTCTCATCCTTTGTCCATTGCGACTTATATTTTAATTCCTTTTGGGAGTAGGACTTATGTGCTGCCCCTCTCAAGGACTCACGCCCTTAGTTCCTCTAGGAGTAGAACTTATTAATTCCCCCTCTCAGGGACTTACACCCTCAGTTCCTTTTAAGAGTAAGAACTTACTTATTGCCCATACCAATGACTTATGCCCTTAATTCCTTCTGAGTGTAGGACTTATTAATTACCTCTCTCAAGGACTTACGCCCTTATTTTCATTGTCAAAGAAGAGAGAAATAGTTGACAGCCAGCCTGTTATCATGCCATAAGTTTTGATTGAGAGCTCCAAATCAAATTCTGTGAGATTCTTCTAAAAGTTGATTTTCATATACTTCCAATGATATATAATCCTCCATGTAATTAGCTTCCATCTGAAGCTTTATGATTTCCAAATCTGTCTGTTCTGCATAATCTATGTTTCTGAACAACTTTCATAAAAATTATTATAACTTTTGTTCAGGAGCTCCGAATCAAGTTCTACAAAATTCTTCAAGAAGTATACATCCATATCTTTTTCAACAATATATAGTTTGTCATACAATATTGCTAAAATGAAGCAGCCTAAAGATTCAATTTGAAAGACATGAATAGTCTTACTTTTCTAAGCAATATGTACAAAAATGACCGTAGCTTTTGATCATAATCTCAAAATTGAATTCCATAAAATTCTCCAATAAGTAGACTTTTGTATCTGTCCAATGATGTAAGATTCTCTGTATAGTTGGCTTCCAATAAATACATTTCAATTTTCAAATTTGATCATTCCACATAATCCATTTTCCTGAGTAGTCTCCATGAGAATCGTCAAAACTTATCCCCAAGAGCTCCAAATCAAGTTTTTGCAAAATTCATCAAGCAGTTGTCATCTATATCCTTCTAATGATATTTTTTCTATTTAATATTATCTAAATTGGTGCAGTCTAAAAATTAAATTTTAAAATCCTTCATATGTTTGCTTTCTTGAATAACACCAACGAGAGCTGCCATAACTTTTGACCGGGAGCTTCATATTGATTTCCATAAAATTCTCCACAAAGTATATTTCTATATCTTTCCGATGATATATGATTCTTCACGTAGTTGGACCCCAGTCAATGCAGTTTAATTTTTGAATTTAAGTTATGTATAATCTATTTTCCTAAATAATCTTCATGAAAATTGTCATAACTTTCGCTCAAGAGCTCCGAATCAAGTTCTGAAAAATTCTTCAAGATTTAGATATTCATATCTTTCTAACCATATATAATATGCTATGCAAGTCTATTTAATTCAGTTAAAAATTAAATTTGAAAGCGTCATTAAGTTTACTTTCCTGTACGAAGACTACCATACTTTTGATCAAGAGCCTAACTTTAATTCCGTAAAATGCATCATGAAGTAACCTCCCATATCTTTATAATTATGTGACTCGTCATGTAATTTTTTTCCAGCTTTTTTCATTTCAGTTTCCATTTCCATTCCCGTTTCACTTTTGTTATTAAGACATTTTCATTCCCGTTGTCAAGACATTTTGTTCCCGTCGTCAAGGTAATTATATTTGTGTCATCTATACATTCCATTCCCATCATCACGACCTTTCTGTTTCCGTCATCATGAGATTTTTGCTTCCATAGTTACAACCTTTTCTTATATGACTTTATGACATTTCCGTTCACATCATCATGACGTCTCAGTTCCCGTAGTCAGGACGTTTCTATTCTTATTGTTTGTACATATTTTATTTTCGTTATAAAGTCCATTTGAAGGACTATCAAGTCGTAGCCTTCCGTTCTAAAAATTTTAATGGCCGTCTTTTTTACTTTCTCGTTCTGTAATGAAGTGGCAGCTTTCCCATTCTGAAGTGGCAACTTTCTTGAATTTCCCATTCTGAGAGGTTTGAGTGTGGTGTTATATGATTGGCCTCCTTTGCTTTGCCTTCCTTTTCTTGACTTTTCTTTACTCGACCTTTCTTTACTTGACCTTTATTTACTTGGCTTTTCTTTACTCGGCCTTTTTTTGCTTGGCCCTTCTTTACTTGATTTTTCTATTATGAAATTCTTCTTTCTTTCCTTTTTCTTTTTTATTTCTTTAGTCGAAGCTTTCGCGGTAGTGACATTTTGTTGGCTATGATATTGTCCCTTGCGGTTGGTGACGATGGTGGCCATTACCTCAAGTTTCCATATTCAGTTCCCGACTAATAACATTAATTTTTTTTAACCTTGTTCTCAACTGTTTATTCATTTTTGGTTCCATATTGCCTTTTCCGTTTCTGCTTCCAACACGTTCCACTTCTGGTTCCGTTGTTGAGGGGCTGTTTGGTTTGGTTTTGAGCATTTTGGGAAGGGATATCTTGAGTTTTTTCTCATCTCTCAATGAAAGCGCCAAAATATAAATGATTTTTTCTCATCTTTCAATGAAAAGCACCAAAATCTCACATAACACGTGGCAAGATCTAGACCAAAGAGAAGATAGAGCGAGAACCGTAGGATCAACCAGGCGGTTATGAAGAAGATACTAATCAGACGAAAGTATATGGCTTGCCAACATGGAAATCCAAAAGAGAAGCTAATCAATTGATCAGACGCTCAAGATTTACTTAAGTTGTTAATGTTGATAAGTTAGATCTTAGTGGAATATTCTGTTGATCATATTTTCAGATAAAATCAGATAAACTATATCAGATTCTGTGTAACTGATTGAAGGCCTATAAGTAGAGGCATATGTAACAACATACAAAAAACTACACAGACCTAAGAAACATAGACCTCTACAAAATACAAGAGAATATCATAGTTCTTCCCATGATTTTTCTTCCCTTTAAGGGTTTTCCGTGTAAATCATGGTGTCTCTATGCTCTCATTCTATCTTAAATTATTATCTTTATGATTCTTTCGTAATGGGTTTCCCATACCAAAAAAATCCTTTACACATATAATTATAAAATACAACAAATCAGTGATCAATCAAGTCAAATAAACGTAGTTTGCATTCCTTTCAAATTTATCGTTGGCCTTCATCTCTTTTCAAAGATTTAAATATTGCAGTTAGAAACTTCTTTTTGACAGTTTTAGTTGATACTCGTAAGTCTGTTCCAAGGTGCTTTTGGTATCAAAGACCTTTGCATTCTTAACAAGGCAATATTGAAAAAACTTAAAGAAAAAGTAGTGAACCACGAACGGTTCGTGGAAGGAATATTAATTTTTTTCAAATAAATATTTAATCACATTGAACGTAAAACCACACAATCGATTATACATGATCAGTTAAACATATAAAGAATAGGTAGAAACAATTTTATACATTTTGTTGTATTGTAGAAAATGTAACTTGGTGGAATTCTATTAAATGCCTTGCGTTCTTTGATCTTAAGATTCAAGAACTTCAATTATGCTTCACACCAATAACCACTCGTAGGATTTAGAAGTATGTCTCGCAATGATGTTGTTAGGAGCCGAGTGTAGGCTCTCAAAATAACTAAAGAAGAAAAATCAAACTATTTATTCTCCTCTATGTATTTCGGCAGCAACTATGGGGAGAGAGAAGCTCTTTTATCAGCTCTGTGTAATCACACACTATACTTGGGGTTATGTCAACACACTTTGGAGACAACCCTAATGTCATCTCTTATATAATGATTACCAAATTTACACATATACCCTATATTATAAATTTCCAAAAATCACCTTCCTTATACTGCTATTGCCCAAATTTACATCTCCCCTTAGTGCCAACATTGTGTCCAAATTCATCAATCTAAATAGATAATTAAATTGATCTTTATCAATTAATTAATTAATTTTTTTATTTACTAATTATCTAATAATTAATCCTTGGTCCAAAACACAGTTTTGGTCTAATTGATGTTGTTTTACATTTTTTTCCTTATGAGCTACTCTTGAGACCGAATGGACCTACATGAATAAAGCTATAGGACTCAAACACTTGGTGAATTTATCTCCATAAATTTTCAACCTATTTAATCTTGTTATCATACAACTATAGTATAGTTTTGATGTTTAATTAGCTCTCAATTCATACACGCTACATTTTTCTTATGGTGTAAATAATCACTTTTATTTCACGGTCCATGTAATATTTTAACGTAATACCCTTCTTGAAAATTAGTAACAAGATAGAGATGAAAATTACCATTTTACCCCTTTAGTTATTTCCTTAACTCATTTATTGACTATAAACAAAAAAGACATAACAGTGAATTATCTCATACAGTTCACCATGTCTTATTCAATGATATATTTCATCAAATATCTGGCCATGTTAATTTATTTGTACACCTATCAATAAAGCATAAGGTGATATTGTTACATTTTCAATCTCGCCACGAATTTCCAAGATCGACATCATTTGGTTCAACCTAACATTCGTAATCAAATTCGATTGCCCAGTCAATACTAAGAGTGCGAATAACATTCTGAACTATTTCAGAAGAGTTTGTCTAGAAGACCCATTTTTCTTTACACTTCTTACGTTCAGAATAGTTTCAGGACTTGAGTAAATTATAAACGCACTTTAATTAATAGAAAAAATTCCATTCATTCATTCATTAAATTCAGTAATACAAAATGTCATAGAAATAATAATCATAGATAGTTATTACACCCTATTTTATTAACATAATTCCAACAATCTTCCACTTGGACTAAAGTAGTCGTGTACAATCTCATATCCACTCGCCCTCTAGATGACCATAAAAAACTTCTTTAATGGATATACCAGGTTGTTGGCCGTCGATATATGTTACTACAACATCTCCACATTGAACAATCTCTATAATCAGGTGATCTTTACGCTCTATGTGTTTGGATCTTTTGTCGCTCCTTAGTTCCTTTGAATTCGTTGTAGCCCATTGTTATGGACTTGTCAGCTTCTGGAAAGACTTCTAGAGTCTTCAAGAACTTTCTAAACCATACAACTTCCTTTGCAGCTTCACAAGTTACCACATACCCAGCTTCTATGGTAGAATTAACAATGGAAGATTTCTTGATACTTCTCCATACAACTACTCTACCGTTAAGGATGAACATCGATCTTGAAATCAACCTCCTACAATCCTTGTTTTCTTGGAAATCAAAATTAGTATACCCCGTCAAATTCAGGTCAGTACCTGAATACACAAGCATGTAGTTCATTGTTCTCCTAAGATACTTAAGGATATGCTTGATGACATTCCATGCTCGAGTATAGGTTTATATTGAAAAAGACTCACCACACCCACCGCATAGCAAATGTCTAGCATAGTGCAAAGCATAATATACATGAGACTTCCTACAGCTGAGGTATAGGGAATTTTTCTAATGTCTTCATCTTCTTGATGAGTCCACGGAGACTGCTCCTTGGAGAGGCGGACTCCATGCCTGAGAGGAAGATATCCATTCTTTGAGTATCCCACTCTAAAGTGATCCATCACCTTATCAATATAAGATGCTTGAGATAGTTTCAATTGTATATTCTTCCTATCTCGAAAGATCTGAATACCTAAGGCAATGACAGCTTCTCCAAGATCCTTCATATCACATTGCTTTGCAAGCCAATTTTCCTACATCATTCTCAATGAGTAGAATATCATTCACGTATAAGACTAGAGAAACCATTTTTCCTTCATGTATCATCTTATACACACAAGATTCATCCACTAACCATTCAAAACCAAATTTCTTGACAGTTTCATCAAATCTAATATTCCATGACCGTGATGATTGCTTAAGTCCATAAATAGACTTCAATAGTTCGTAAACCTTACCCCTTTGGCCTTTCTCCATGAACCCATCTGATTGAACCATATAATTGCATTTTTCTATATTGCCATTCAAAAAATAGTCTTGATGTCCATCTACCAGATTTCACAATCGAAGGCAGCAGAAATGGACAAGAGGATTCAGATGGATTTATGCATGGCCAGAGGTAAGAAGGTATCTTCATAGTCAATACATTCCTTTTGGGTATAGCCCTTGGCTACTAGCCTAGCTTTGAATGTCTTCACATTCCTTTCTGGACCTCTAATTTTATTTTAAATCCATTTACACCCTACGAGTTTTACCCCTTTAGCAGGATCTACAAGTTTCTAGACTTTGTTCGAGTACATTGATTGTATCTCAACGTTCATGGCTTATTTTCATAGATTTGCTTCAGGACCAGCCATGATCTGTGAGTAGGAGACAGGTTCATCATAATCCTTATCTGAGACTGCTGTTAAGGCATCTCCATAAGACATGTACCTGTCGGGTTATCTTATAACCCTACCCACTATGTCAAGGCTCCATAAGCTATGACTCCTATTGTGGTCCTTTCATTATTGAATCAGGAGCAGTTCTTGATTGGGGAGTTGGTGCCCCCCCCCCTCTCAATAATTTCTTTAGCATAAGAGTGTTTCTCATATACACACTTCTTATATAGTATTTTTTAATAAAACGTGCCTTCGTGCTAACAAATATTTTCTTGTCAGTTACACTATAAAATATGTACCCTTTTGTTCCTTTGGGATATCCTACAAACGTGTATAATTCTGCTCGACTGGCTAATTTGTCTGTCTTTGGTCTTAGAACATGTGCTAGGTATCCCCATATTCTAAGGTGGTTTACGGATGACTTTCATCCATTCCATCTTTCATATGACGTACCAGGCACCATCTTTGACAGATCTTGGTTCAGAATGTACGCTGTTGTTTTCAAGGCATATCCCCATAATGAATTTGGAGAGATGACTAACTCACCATGGATCTAACCATATCCATCAGATTTCGATTCCTTCTCTCTGACACACCATTTTTTATGGAATGCCAAGTGTTGTAAGCTGAGAAAGAATACATTATTCCATAAAAAAAGTCTTTGAACTCTCCTAGCAAGTACTCTCCACCACGGTCGGATCGCAGTTTTTTGATTTTTTTTCTAACTGCTTCTCAACTATAGCCTTATACTCTTGAACTTTTCAAAGCTTTCAGACCTTTGGTGCATTATATAAACATGTCCAAAACGTGAGTGGTCAACAGTGAAGGTTACAAAGTATTCATAACCTCCTCTTGCTTGAATATTCAATGGCCTACATACATCACTATATACGAGTTTGAGACATTGAGTAGCTCTTTCACCATTTGCTGAAAATGGTCTCTTGGTCATTTTCCTTTTATACATGATTCACATGTGGGTAGTGATCCCACACTTAAAGTTTGCAATGGACCATCCTTTGCAAGTCTTTTAATCTTGTCCAGGATAATATGGCCAAGACGTAAGTGCCACAAATAGGTTAGATCGCCAGAGTCAGACTTAACCTTTTACTATCCCTTTGTAAATCTATATTTACTTCAGTGTCATATATCATTGGAATTATTGGTTTATATAGAACCGTTTATTTATCATTTGTGCAATAGTAATTAAGCAATCATTTCTAAAAACACCAATATCTTTATCAACAAAATTCATAGAGAAATCGTTGCTAAATTAAACTAGCTACTAAAATAAGGTTCTTCCCAAAAACCAGGATATAATAAATATCTCGCAAAACCATAAAACTGTTATCAAAAGACAATTTAATAGTTCCAACTGCTACAGTCGATACTAGTGCTCCATTTCCCCAACGAAAGCTGAACTCGCCATCGTCAAGCCTTCTAGTTTTCATGACCCCTGGTAGGGAACAACATATATGGTTAGTGGCTACAGAGTCAACAATCCATGAAAAAGTAGAGTCAGCCACATAACATGCCTCAATAACAAGTATTATATCTTTGGATTTTAACTCCTTGAGATAATCTGGGTAGTTGCATTTCAAATGGCTAGCGGTTCTACAATGATGACACTTGTCTTTCAATTTGTCCATTTTTGTAATGCCATTTTTAACTGATTTTGAGTTCTGCTTCTTAACCTTCTTCAGACCACTCTTATGTTTCCTTTTGGCGCCAGAGGTGGAATGCTTGCTTTTGGTAAAGTTTGTCTATCCAGTCTTCCTCTTACCCTTCTGAAACAGGGTCTCAGCAGCTTTTAATTCCTTCATTAGCTTAGAAAGTGAGTACCTCAACTTATTCATCGAATTATTAAGTTTGAAGTTCTCAAAAGTTTCAGGCAGAGTTTCAAGGATCATATAACCTTGAGTCTCATCATTTACCTCAGCACCCATGATCTCCATCTGATTTAGATAACTAATGATCAACATCATAAGTTCTCCGACAGAGGAGTTCCAGGTTTCATCCTACAGTTCATGAAGTTTCACACAGCTGCCTGTTTGGCTTAACGACCCTAATCTTTAAATATTTCAGTGATGTCAACATCATATCAGAGGCAGCTTCCATGTTCTGATGTTGTTGTTGGACCACATTGCTAACAGAAGCCAAGATGTAACACCTGGTGAACTCATTAGAATGCAACCAAGAAGCATAAGCATCATTTTCCTCTTAAGTCGATTCAGCAATAGGCTGAAGGGGACAAGGGGTGGTGAGCACAAACTTGTGCTTCTCTACCGTCAGCATGATATCGAGATTACGTTTCAAAGATTGTTATCATTCTTTTCTCGATCCTCATTTTTCCTCCCTGAACCAGAACTTTCATAATCAGAATATTCCTCATCTTCTTCCTCAAGCACATGTCTTGTATTAGATTTAGAACTAGTAGAGGATTGCAAACGATCAAATCTCGCATTCAGCAACTTAAATTGATCATTAAGAACCTTTATAAATACCTTCATGTCGATGTCTTTTGGTTCTCCGTCGCTACTCATGTTGACAATCTAAAAAAAGGATTATTGTTCCTCACACACTCCCTCACGTGTTTACACTCAAATAATATTCTTAGCACTCGTTTCACCCGTCTGTCACTCTATTTTGGATTTTTCTCAAGATGATCTCCCACTCTTGCCTTTTACCACTCAAGCCATCCTTCTATATGTTCTTAAGAGAATAAAAAATCAACAAATCCTAAGGAGCAAATGTTAGATGGTGGAAAATCTCAAAAATCAGAATTTGAAAACTTAGTTGAAGCAAATGGGAATAGAAAGAAAATAAATTAACGTTAAGGATCTAAGAAAATAAGAAAACTTCAAAAGGAAGCAAAATACATGTGAAAGAATTCCTTAGAATACTCAGTTGATGAATGAAGAAGCAAGGAAAACAGAGCATCCTTCTATCTCCAACAATCTCCTTTCTTTTTTCACTTTTTTTTTCTTTTTTCTTCGCTTTTTCATTTTTTTTAAGATAATTAGCTGCTAAAAAAATAAATGAAATTCAAATTCAAATGAAGTTCAAATTTAAATTTTTGAACCAAAGATAAGGATAAGATGAGATGATAATATTAAGATGATAAGTTGATAAGATGATAAAATGAGATGATAGGATGATAAGATGATAAGATGAGACAATAAGATAGAGATAAGATGTGATAAACAAAGGGATTTCGAAATTGAAGTTTGAAATTCTGAATTTTAGGGTAAAACTGCGCAGAAACTTAAAGAGTTCGAAAACAGGTGAAAATGAAGGAATTTGGCTTTAAACTTTGAAAGAACTATGTAGGGCGCGAAAATCAGTTCGATTTGATATGCAATATATAACTTGTTTTCACTCTCGTATCAAAAGTTATGGCTATTTTAAGATTAGTCAACAAATTCATGAAAAAAACTAGATTATTTTGTTTTGTTTTTTTTACTAAATCGAAAGAAAAAGAAATAGAAGGGAAAGGAAAACGCAAAAATGAAGATAAAAAACAAAGAAGATAGATAACCTGTTTCTAGAAACCAATACTCTGATACCAATTAATAAGAACCCACTATGAGACCTGCCCTAGGAACCCTTGGACAACGAACAAGAAGCGAATCGGAAGCTAGGAACAAATCGAAGTTGATCAAATTAGAACCCTAAGGAAAATTAAGTCCTTAAAACCCCAATCTTGAGACTCCATAAGGTTGATCACTCCCTTGATAAGTCAAAATTATGTATTCTACCAAGAACACAAGAACGTAAAGCAAAAGCTCACTGAATAATATTAGTGACTATAAGTGTCTTATTTTACATCATATGAGCCTTTATCCCTAAAATGAAATAAGCATAAAATAAATAAAATAAAATAAACTCAAAACTTAAATGAGCCCAAATTCTAAGACCCAATAAACAACTTAAAATAAAAATAAAACTCTATTTAAGACCAAAACCCATAAAACACATAAACAGTGAGTTGGGCATCAAGTCATGGATTCTAATCCTTGTTTTTCCAACTCTAAGACTTGCACATAAAGATAAGTGATTACCCTAGGTGACACCTTGAAATCTTCTAGAAAGAGCCTATTTGTCATGCAAGTCCATGATTTTAACTTGTAAAGCCTCTTTCATCCTTTTTGTTCTAGCTCGAGTCATTGGACCGCCAATTCCTTGTAATAGATCTTGCGAGTCTTTGGAAATAGAATCTTGATCCCCATCATGTCTGGAATTTTCTATTAGGTCCAAAGGAATCCCCGAAGTCCTCCTCTTTATATTATCACGTTTTAGATTGCCTGGCTTTCATTTCAAGGCAAACTCTGATTCTTTCTGTTGGTTTCCTTTTCATTTTCTCCATTCCCAAACACTCCAGGAGAAATATAGTACATACTAGAAAACCTTCTTTTGAATTCTCCAAGATTTGTTCATCTACATAACTTCCTTTTCAACTTCTCCAAGATTTGTTCATTCGTTTAATCCAAACAGGTATGCTTCTTCTCTCATGTTATAGATTTCTAAATCATTTCTTCATCTTTTTCTAGGGAAATGCTCTAAAAATAACTTCGAAGGGGTCTTTAACAAATGATCATGTTTATTGTTGTAAATTTTGGTGAAATGAAACTTAGTTAGATCTTTCTGTGAATCTGATTGTTCATGTTTTGTTTTATTATAGATTTGTTACTTTTGTTTAAAGAACACGCCATCAGTCACAAAATAGACCCGATATGACAGAAAGGAAGAAAAATGGCAGAAGAACATCGATGTCAAGCACCGAAGCTTTACGTCAACAACTACGGGTTTTTTGGAAGCCCAACGACCCAAAATCTTTGTTCCAAATGCTACCGCGAAGAATGCATTTAACCAAACCTTAATCTCGTCAACCTCCTCCTCATCGTCATCCTCCACCATCGCTAGCACCACTGTCATCACTATCTATTGGAAAGGATGGAGAAGAGAAAAGGAAAAACAAATAAAAAGAAAAGTGAATGAAAGTGTGTGTTGAGTACTAGTGTAGGATTTAGTCCCACATTGGAAACTCTAAGAAAAATTGTTGGGTTTATAAACCCAGCACTCTTGCCTTAGGGCTAACCTAAGTCACCTCGATTACCGAAAAGCTGCCACCATCGTAGAAGGATTTCAAAAGTTATCTGAAGCACAAGCGTAAGGAGCTTAGCATGAAAGATTTGATTGTCCAGCTGAGGATAGAAGAAGACAACCGGGGAAATGAAAAGAAAGCAATGTGGGTGACCTATGGTATGAAAGACAACGTAGTAAAAGGCAACAAATCCAATCAGCCTAGCAAGAAAAGGAAGACATCGCTGAGCAAAGGTAATTCAGAAAAATGCATTAAGGGCAATTGTTGTGTGTTCTTGTTTATTCAAAGGCAACATACAGAAGGAAGGTCTTGATTATTTTAATACATATTCTCTGGTGTTGAGAATAAACTCCATTAGAAGAGGAAAACCCTTCTGGTTGTTCCATGTACATTTATTCCTCCAAATGTCCATTTAAAAAGGTTGTTTTCACATCCATTTGATGTACTTCAAGATTTCACAAAGTTGCAACTGTAAGCACCATCCTAATGGAGTTTATTCTCAACACCGGAGAATATGTATCAAAATAATCAAGACCTTCCTTCTGTATGTAGCCTTTGAATACAAGTCTAGCCTTGTATTTATCAATTGATCCATCGACTTTCATTTTTCATTTGAAAATCCATTTGTAGCCCAAAGGTTTACAACCAGGTCGAAGATCCACTAGTTTCTAAGTATAATTTTGCAAAATGGAATCAATTTCACTCTTAATTGCCTCTTTCCAAAAAAGACCTTCATTGGAGTTAACAGCTTCATTAAAAGTTCTTGGTTCACTTTCAATCATATAGGTTAGAAAATCAGGACTAAAAAACTTTTATCTCCAAGCCCTTTTACTCCTAGGTTCTACCTCGACTTCTTCATCTTTGTCTTCACTATCTTCTTCATCAATAGTCTCAAGAAGTCTTTTTGAAGAGCATGACTCTTCCTTGGATTTGTAAGGAAATACATGTTCAAAGAATGATGCATTCTTAGACTCCATTATCGTGTTCTTGTGGATCTTAGAACATGCACAATGAATCGATACACACTATTACTATTTGCATAACCAATGAAAATGCAATCGATAATTTTTTGTCCTATCTTCACTTTTTTAGGTGTAGCTACCATTACTTTAGAGAGGCATCCCTAAATTCGTAAGTATTTTTATGGAGGTTTTCTACATTTCCATAACTCATATGAGGTCTTATCCTTTTTCTTTTTGGGTATCTTATTTAAAAGATAGTTAGCCATCAAAACGGTTTCTCCCCACATGTTCTAAGGTAATCCAGAACTGATCAACAATGCATTCATCATTTCTTTCAAGGTATAGTTTTTGCACTCAACAATACCATTGGACTGAGGTGAATAAGGTGTTGTGGTTTCATGTATAATCTCATGTTGAGCACAAATTTCAATAAACGGCGATTCGTACTCACCACCTCGACTTCTTAGTACCGTAATTTTCTTATTCACTTGATTCTCAACTTCATTTTTATAGAGAATGAATTTTTCTATAGCTTCATCATTTCTCCTTAGCAAATATACATAATAGTATTTTATGCTATCATTAATAGAAGTATTAAAATACTTACTACCACCTCTTGTTTGTAAAAATTTAAAATCACATATATCATTATGAATTAAATCAAGTAGTTCGATGTTTCTTTTAACACTTTGGAATGATGACCTCGTTAATTTTTCCCCGACACAAGTTTCACACTTGTGATTTTAATCAATATGAAATGTTAGTAAATGATCCAAGTGTTAGCCCTATATTTCTATAAGATAACTTTTGATGATAACAAAACATTGACGTTGCTAATAAATCTAATCAAGTTTCCAGAGGCTATTGGCAAATTTACCACAAGGCATTTCAATTGAAGATCATGAAAATATTTATTTTCATAGTAGCTCATAACTCATGAAGATTGAAGATCATGAAAATATTTACTTTCATGGAATTTTTATTAGAAGCTTACTCATTTTATTTGCCTTTATTTCAACTCAATTTATTTAGGGATGCCAATCCTTAAATTAAGTCTCCATCCATAAAAAGTCTAAACCCCAAAAATCATATCTCTCTTGCACAATAGACAAAATACATGAGATGGAGATAACGACAAAGCACAAACAAAGTAAATTTCAATTTCAAGTAGATAAAAAGAGATGGAGCTTACCCAAATAATTTTTTACCATATTGTGTTATTTTGGGTAGGAGTTTTCCTTGCCTTTTTGGACAAGGATTTTTTATCCTTCTTATTAAGGATGGAGTGTCATTTCATTTATCTATATTCAAAATTTGAAAATTTCCCTCCTAAACCCTAGTCTCCATCTCCTCTATAAATACACCCCATTTCTATTCATAACCAAGAGACTTGCTCTTAAAACTCTCTCAAATCTCTCTTAATATTTTGAGCTTTATACTTTCAAATTTCTTGAGTGAGCAAAATTAGTTTTTTGTGAGCTTAGATTGGAGATTCTACTCTTTTGAGAGAGTTATTCTAAGGGGTCACTTAATCTCGAAACAGATAGCCTTGTGAGGTTTAGTTGGCACTCATAAAGCCAATTGGGTTTATAAGGTTTGGTCTTCACCCTTAAGAAGCTCGTAGGATTAAAAATCTTCAAGAGGGGCCTTGGAAGGTGGACGTAGGCATAGGATGTCCCGAACCACGTAAAAATATCATGTGTCTATCTTCTTCTTCCTCTTCTCTTTTTATTTTATGCTATTTATTTTCCGCACTTCAATTCCTCGAATTTAATTTTCGCAACTTAATTTCCACACTTTAAGTCTCCGTAATTATTTTATTTGCTTGCTTTATATTTCCGCATTTATATTCAAGCATTATTTACTTCAACACTTTTATTTATTACTTATTTATCTTTTCAAGAGTTAAACTCGTGGAACATTGAAGTTCATTCTTGAACGTTCATTTTCCACTTGAGTGCAAAAATTTTTTAATTTGAACACGATCACCCAATTCACCCCCTCTTGAGTTGCCATATCGATCCTACAATTGGTACCAGATCTTGGTACTTTATGCATAAGACTTAATCGTCTTGAGTTATGGCATCCATGAGTGGTTCTTTCATTGAAGGTCAATCTACTACAAGACCTCCATTTTTTAATGGTAATGATTATACTTATTGGAAAGCGAGAATGAGGATTTATATTCAATCGATTGACTATGACTTATAGGATGTTGTTGAAAATGGTGTTCACATTTCATTCAAAACTGTGGATGGTAAAACTATTGCCCAGTCAAGTAGTGAATGGACTGATGATGATAAAAATAAAAATTCTTTAAATGCTAAGGCTATGAATGTTTTGGTTTGTGCTCTTGATAAAAATGAATTTAATAGAATTTTACATGTGAATCCTCTAAATCTATATGACACATGTTAGAAGTCACACACGAAGGTACAAATCAAGTTAAAAAATATAAAATTAGCATGTTTGTTCATAGTTATGAATTATTTAAAATGAAGCATGATGAATCCGTACATGATATGTTTACTCGTTTCATCGATATTATTAATGGCTTGAAATCTCTTGGTAAGACTTATTCTAATGTTGAAATGGTGAAAAAAACTCTTAGGTTTCTACCAAAGAATTGGGAGGCCAAGGTGACCGCCATCCAAGAAGCCAAAAATCTCAACACACTTCCTCCTAAAGAACTTATTGGCTCATTGATGACGCATGAAATGAGGCTAAATGAAAATGACGAAGAAGATACATCAAAGAAGAAGAGCATTGCACTAAAATCAATACTTGAACAATCTGATAGTGAGTAGGATGACTATGATGAGGAAGATGACATAGCTCTACTCGTTAGGAGATTCAAGAAATTCTTAAATAGAAGGAAAAATGTTGTAAGAAAAGATGATTAGAAGATACCTCGTGACACCCTCACGTGCTATGACTATAAAAAGCCCAGACACATGAATGCTATAGTGAGTTTGAAAAAATTCGCTTAAAGTACAAAATTATGAAAAATGGCTTTTCAAAACTTCAAGAAGAAAATGAGTCTTTGAAAAATGAGAATTTGAAAATTAAAGTAACCTTACATGTTTTGCATTGAGACCTTGTTCAAAGCCAAAATAAAGAAAATTATTTAAATTCAACCATTTTTAAATTTACAAATAGAAGAAACAATCTTGACAAACTTCTTGGTAAGAAAAGGAATGCTTCCAATAAAAGGGGATTAGGATATTAACCTTTTCAAAACAAAAAATATCATAAAAATATTTTTAAAGCCAACACAATATCCTCCTATCATTTGTCACTATTATGGGGTTCAAGGTCACAAAATTTATTCATGCTTTCATAAAAAGAAAGATATTTTTCATGAAAGAAATGAATGGATTTTCTACAACACTAACTCTCAAGGACCCAAAAATATTTGGGTACCAAAAGCCAACTTTTAAATTTTTATGTTATAGGTACCATTGAAAAAGAAAGATAATTGGTATCTTGATAGTAGATGCTCGAGACATATGACCAGTGATGAATCAAAACTTACTCAAATTTGTCGAAAGAAAGAACATGTGACCTTTGGAGATGATAAGAATGGTAAAATCATTGGTATTGGTTCCGTAAGTAATGATTCTTCTCATGCTATAGATAAAATTCTACTTGTAGATGGTCTAAAACATAATTTACTTAGCATAAGTCAACTTTGTGATGAAAACTATAGAGTAATTTTTGAAAATTATAGATAAAGTGTCAAATAAAATTTTATTTGTTGGACAAAGGGACCAAAATGTCTGCACTATTAATCTAAGTGATTTCCAAAATTATAATGAAATGTTTTCTAGTTCTTGACAATGACAGTTGGCTATGGCATAGAAGACTCGGGCATGCTAGCATGGATTCATGTTCAAAACTATCAAAAAGTTATTTAGTAAAAGGTCTTCCAAAAATAAATTTTGTGAAAGACAAAATTTATGATGCATGCCAAATGGGTAAATAAGTTAAGAGCTCTTTCAACTCAAAATATATGGTGCCAACCACTAAACCATTTCAATTACTACACATGAACCTATTTGGTCCTTCAAAAATTGCAACTCTTGGGGGTAAATATTATGCATTTGCCATGGTTGATGATTTTTCAAGATATACTTGGGTTTTATTTCTCAAAAATAATGATGAAACTTTTAAAGCATTTACAAATTTTTGCAAACTACTTCAAAATGAAAAATATTTTACAATTTCAAAAATTAGAAGTGATCATGGTGGAGAATTTGAAAATAGAAACTTTAAAACTTTTTGCGATAAAAATGATTTTTCACATGATTTTTTTACTCCTAGAAATACACAACAAAATGGTGTTGTTGAGAGGAAAAATCGATCCCCATAAGAAATGGCAAGAACAATGATAAATGAGAATGGCTTACCTATGTATCTTTGGGTCGAAGCCGTTAATACATCTTGCTATATTATGAATCGCATTTTACTTAGACCTATTTTAAACAAAACTCCTTATAAACTTTTGAAAAACAAAATTCCTATATTCATTATTTTAAAGTTTTTGGGTGAATGTTTTATTTTAAATAATAAAGACAACCTTAGTAAGTTCAATTCTAAAACTGACTTAGGAATCTTTTTAGGATATTCCATATCTAGCAAAGCATATAGAGTTTATAATAGAAGGGCATTAGTTGTGGAAGAATTCATGCATGTTGTATTTGATGAATCTATTCCCTCTAACATATTTTATGATCAAGATGATGAAATTATAAGAAAGGTAGAAAGGATTAATATCAATACTAATGAAGGATCAAGTAACTCTTCCCAGGAAAATGTCAAAGTACAAGATTGCAACCAACTTCCAAAAGAATTGAAGTTTGTAAAAGATCATCCAAAGGAGCTCTTAGTAGGAGACATATCAAAAGAGGTAGAGACCTGCTCTACGCTTCATAGTATTGGTAATGTTGCTTTTATTTCTCAACCTGAGCCTAAATCTTTTATAAAAGCCGAAAAAGATGAATATTGGATAGTTGCTATGCAAGAAGAACTTAATCAATTTGAAAGAAGTAATGTATGATAACTTGTGCCTAGACCCTCTAAGCACTCGATAATTGGTACTAAGTGAGTGTTTAGAAATAAGGTAGATAAAAATGGTATTGTTACTAGAAATAAAGTTAGATTAGTGGCGTAAGGATATAATCAAGAAAAAGGTATAGATTATGATGAAACTTTCGCTCATGTTGCTAGACTTGAGTCAATAAGAATGCTATTAGCCTTTGCATGTTTCAAAGATTTTGTTTTATATCAAATGGATGTCATGAGTGCCTTTTTAAATGGATACATCATGGAGGAAGTTTATGTAGAACAACCTCCCAGTTTTTAAAGTTTAAATTTTCCAAATCATGTGTAAAACTTAAAAATGCTCTCTATGGACTAAAATAAGCTTCTAGAGGTTGGTACGAAAGGCAAAGTAAATTTCTCATTGATGATGGATTTAACATGAGTAAAACAGATAACACCCTCTTCATAAAATCAAAAGGTAATGATATCTTAATTGTCCAAAGATATGTAGAAGATATAATTTTTTGTGCCACTAACAAATCTTTTTGTAAGAATTTTGCAAGCTCTATGAGCAAGGAGTTTGAAATGAGCATGATGAGAGAATTGAACTTCTTCCTTGGACTACAAATTAAGCAAATGAAGGATGAGATCTTTATAAACCAAGAAAAATACACCAAGGATTCACTCAAGAAGTTTGGTATGAAAAATTTGAAGGCTAGTAATACTCCTATGAGTATCACGACAAAGCTAGACAAAGATGAGAAAGGTAAAGACGTCAATATAAAGAAATATCGAGGTATGGTTGGATCTCTACTTTACATAACTGCTAGTAGACCTGATATCATGTTTAGTGTATTTTTATGTGCTTGTTCTCAAACTTGTCCTAAAGAATCACTTTTACAAGCTATTAAAAGAATTTTTAAATATTTACTTGGAACAAATAAATGTGGCCTTTGGTATCTAAAATGTGATAATCTTGATTTAATTGGCTATTCTGATTCAGATTTTGATGGGAGCTTAACCTACAGAAAAAAAATACTAGTGATACATGTCAATTTTTAGGACACTCACATGTTTCTTGGTTTAACAAAAAGTAAAATTCAGTAGCACTTTCAACCGTTGAAGCCGAATATATTTCTACCAGTAGTTGTTGTGCTCAAATTTTATGGATGAAGCAAACTCTAAAAGCTTTTTGTTTAGTTTTTGAAAATGCTTCTATTAGATTTGATAATACTAGCACAATTAACGTATCCAAAGATCCTATTGTGCATTCGCGTACTAAGCATATAGATTTTAGACATCATTTTATTCGAGATCATGTGCAAAAGGAGATATTTCACTAGAGTTTGTAAACACTACAAATCAACTTGCATATATTTTCACAAAACAATTAAATGTAGAAAGTTTTTATAAAAATAGGCTTGCTTTGGGAATTTAGATGTTAGTTAAATATTTTTTTCTACTTACCATGTCAAGATAAAAGTATTTTTCCTCATTTTTATTAGTTAATTTTTTTATGATAACAAATGAGGAGAAAATAGAATATGCTTAAAGGCTGTGTTTTTATCTCGATGGGTAAGCATATATTTAGAGGGAGTAAATTAAATTATTTTGATTAAATATATTTTTTGTCTCAGTGGTTTGTCATCATCAAAAAGGGGAGATTGTTAACCCTATATTTCTATGAGATAACTTTTGATGATAACAAAATATTGATATTGTTAATAAATCTAATCAAGTTTGCAGAGGCTATTGCAAATTTACCACAAGTCATTCCAATTGAAGATCATGAAAATATTTATTTTTATAGTAGCTCATAAAGCATGAAGATCATGAAGATATTTACTTTCATGTAATTTTTATTAGAAGTTTACTCATTTTATTTTCCTTTATTAAAGTCTAATTTATTTAGGGATGTCAATCCTTAAATTAAGTCTTCATCCCTAAAAAGCCTAAACACCAAAAATCATCTCTCTTGCACAATAGACAAAATATATGAGATGGAGATAATGACAAAGAAAAAACAAAGTAAGTTTCAATTTCAAGTGGATAAAGTGAGATAGAGTTTACCCAAATAGTTTTTTATCATATTGTGTTATTTTTTGTAGGAGTTTTCCTTACTTTTTTTGTCAAGGATTTTTTGTCTTTATAAATGATGAGGTGTCATTTCCTTTGTCTATATTAAAAATTTGAAATTTTCCCTCCTAAACCCTAGCCTCCATCTCCTCTATAAATACATCTCATTTTTATTCACAAAACAAAAATTCATAGCCAAGAGACTTGCTCTCCAAACTCTCACAATACTCTCATAAATATCTCTTAATATTTTGAACTTTATACTTGCAAATTTCTTGAGTGGGCAAGATTATTTTTTTTGTAAGCTTAGATTAGAGATTCTACTCTTTTGAGAGAGTTATTTTAAGGGGTCACTTAATCTCGAAACACATAGTTTTGTAAGGTTTAGTTGGCACCCATTAAGCCAATTGGGTTTGTAAGGTTTGGTCTTCACCCTTAAGAAGATCGTGGGATTAAAAATCTCCAAGAGGGGGCCTTGGAGGGTGAACGTAGGGATAGGATTTCCCGAACCACGTAAAGATATCGTGTGCGTATCTTCTTCTCCTTCTTCTCTTTTTTTTATGCTATTTATTTTTCGCACTTCAATTTCTCGCACTTAATTTTCACAATTTAATTTCCACATTTTAAGTTTCTGTAATTATTTTATTTGCTTTTTTATATTTCCGCATTTATATTATCGCAAGAATTATTTACTTCAATATTTTTATCTATAGCTTATTTATCTTTTCAAGAGTTAAACTCGTGGAACATTGAAGTTCATTCTTGAATATCCATTATCCACTTGAGTGAAAAAAGTTTTTAATTTGAACACGATCACCCAATTCACTCCCCTCTTGGGTTGACATATCGATCATACACCAAGTTATTTAATTTACGCAAAGTATCATAATTAACATGACCTAGTCTACCATGCCATAAATTGGAAGACTAAAGTAAGTAAGCAGAAGAACTAGCTTTATTAATATCAGGTTTGACCAAAGTTATTACATTGAGTTTGAATATTCCATTACTCATATAACCCTTACCAACATACATTCTGCTCTGAGACAGAATAATTTTGTTTGACTCAAATATCATATGAAATCCAGGGTTATTCATCAATGAACTAGGCATAAAGTTCTTTTGGATTTCAGGGACATACATGGCATTATTCAGAGTCAATTCCTTCCTAGAAGTCATCTTCAACACCACTTTTCCTTTGGATTTAATCCAACACATTGACCTCAGATACCACTGCTGAGAGGTTGATATCAGAAACATCTCGAGCAATGTTCTTATTCACATTAGCCTCCTTGTTTCTCTTAGGCAATCTACACTCAAAAGATTTGTGACCCAGCTTGTCACAATTGTAGCACTTGTCTTGAAACTTTGGTTTCTTAGAAACCGCTCCTTTAGGTCCCAGCTTGTTTGGACATTTCCCCTTGTTGTTGGTCTTCTTGGCATTGAAACCCTTGACCATGCTCCACAATGTTAGCCTTTGCTACACCAACAGGATTTTGCCCTCTTTTTTTTGGATAGCCTCTTATCTTCTTCGATTCAAAGTTGAATAATAAGATCATCAATGCTCATTTCCTTTCATTTGTGTTTGAGATAATTCTTGAAATCCTTCCATGCAGGAGGCAGTTTCTCAATAATACAAGCCACTTGAAATGATTCACTCAGCATCATTCCCTCAGCATGAATCTCGTGTAAGAAAATTTGTAGTTCTTACACTTGACTAATTACCATTTTGGAATCCCCCATTTAAAACATCAGAAAGTGAGCCACGATAAAATTTTTTGGTGCCCGCATCCTCAATCTTGTACTTTCATTCAAGATATTCGCATAGCTCATTTGTTATTTTCTTGTCAGGATAAACATTATACAAGGAATCAGCAAGACCATTCATTATGTAATTCCTACATAAATAATCAGAATGTTTTCAAGCATCAATAGCACTGATCATTTGGAAATCATGCTCATCGTCATTGAGCTTAGGAGCTTCTTCAGTCAAGGATTTTGCCAGATTCAGCATAATTAGGTAGAGCAACATCTTTTGTTGCAACCTTTTGAAATTTAGATTATTAAATTTCTTAGGTTTCTCTCCGTGAGAAATAGGCATAGGCATCGGTGTCATATGAGCGACAAAGGGTCACAGTAGGGTTCTACACACCCAGATTTGGCATTTGAGCCCCAAACTACCCTGCTTTTCAGCATGGTTCGCTACAACATTGTTGTTTGTTTCAGTTGTCATATTTTCTTATCTGAAATATAAATCACAAGTGTATCAATACTTTTGAAAATTATGCTATTTTCTAAAAGATGAAAAAATATGCTAATTTTTCAAAATAAACCAAATAGCACTTTTACAGTATTCAATTTCTAGGTAATTGGAGGGACACATCCTCTTAAATTCTAATTTTCTAGACAGAACTTCTATGTATAGTTACTTCCAGTTTTGAAAATTTGGTGAAAATAAAATTGTTAGGTTGAAAAAATCCAAATCAATTTCTAAAAATATTTTTTTGACAATTTTTTAAAACCAAAATAATTTTCAAAGTTAATTCTATAACGCAATAACTTGTATAAAAATAACCCTTTAAGATTGTTGAAAATAGTGTATTACATTATAAGATTAAATGAAAATAACAATAATACAACATTTCTATAAACATACATACAATTACCTCAGGTAAATAGTATAATTACGAATAACAATGCAAATACAATAATTATGAAATGTAAATAAAGTAAATACCAACATTAAATAAATCATACAGAGTAACAATATAATGAGAAATCAAACCGAGTCATGTTTGCACAGTTTCCTTAAAATAATTATGCCACCTCACTTGTCGTACAAATGTTGATAACGACATCTGTTTCCTAAGATAAAACGGTTTGAGGTAGCTGAAGAGCACCCAACTTCACCCCCTTAACCGAATTGTTATTAGAATTCTGTCACCAGAATAACAACGTAAAACCAAGACTTGGATCGAAAAACTAAACCGTTGATGAAACCGAAAATAAACCAAACCAAAAACTGAACCGGGACCGAACCAAAAATTGAATAAATAAAACTTGAAAAAAAAACTAGAAAAAATGTGGAGACTGAGAATTGAGAGAAAAAGACAGCTAGGATGCTTTTTTGGTGTATAAAATGAAGAGGGGAATACCTCCTTTTATACTACTCATGAGGGAAAAGGTATCATAAAGGCTATTTAACCCATTAAAATGTCATTTAACCCAATATAAAGTCCATAAAATGTTTTTCCTCTTAATTTGCAAAATAAAAAATATTTTGGGCCTTAGATTACAAAGAATATTCCATATTCTATGACATTTAAGCTTTCTATGAGAACAAATAAATCAGGAGTAAAAGAGAGTCAATTGGCTCATATAGAGGTGACACATATAGAGAAAATATCTAAGCTTATCAAGTTACCACCTTTAATACAAATATCGCTATATATACAACTCAAACATTTTCTTCCTTTTCAATATGAGATTTCTACAATTTTCACATATTTTTTAATTCTCATTTAGCTCACTTTGGGAGATCATATCTCATTCATCCCAAAACCAATTTTGATAAATTAATAGTCAATTTCGATGTACTCGCGGAGGAGAACTCAAATATATGAAGACCCTACACTTTTACACAGTGGGTTCTACCTAAAAATCTGTTCAAAATCGGTCTACAAAAATGGTGTACAAAAAAAACCATTTTCCAACAGATATTTCTCCCCCATTGACTTCATATCGACTATAGGAGTCAGATCTATACAGAACTTGAAGGCCTTGAGGGCTGATATTCTTATACCAACAATCGCTTCTTACACCTCTCTTCTGCAACAGAGGTTAGCGTAGTGGGATCTTTCTCTTTTGAGGAGTTTCAGAAGTTTCTTCTAATACTACTTGCTTCCTTGGAGGAGGGGGCGACTAAGTCAGTAGCAAGGGATGAAGTCGACATAAAGCTGACTGACACAACATGAATGACAAGTTCCTTCTTCTTCTTTGAAGCCTTCTTTCTAGCCTCCTTAGCATCATTGGCCTCTACCTTCCTAGCCAAGTTAACAACATGGTGCTCAACTATTTTTGCCTTCGATTCAGTAGAAAACTTTGGCGCCATATTCTTTTTTTATCTGCAAAAGAATAAAGTCAAACAAGGTTAGTGCTTAATAAAAAGGTCGAGTATCTATTAAAAGTTTACAAAACATTATATTTATAGATTAAGGATTACTTATTGAGGTCTTTTTAAATTTCTTGTACCTTCTTGGATAGACTTTCATTTCTTTATGAATAGGAGTGACCCTATCCCTAAAAGGGTCAAAGTACAACCCATCATCATAGATATTGCTTGGGGTGATCAGATTTCTATAATCTCTATTAGTCTTGTTATATTGAAAAAAAAATGTATCTATTTTGGCCAATGCATCATCTAGTTGATCTGAGTCACTAAAAGAAAATGTAAAGTGCATTCAAAATTAATGTTCCTTCGCATTAAGATTTTATAGCTCACTTAAACTAGGTAAGCGGAGAAACCTGTAAGGATTCAACTTTCGTTTTATCAGGCATTTCCAATTTCTAAATGCAAAGAACAATCTGTCTTTTCCAGTCCTTGTAATAAGACGAGGGTTTCACATATTAGACCAGAGATCCTAGCTTGACCACATATATAATAGTTGTTAGGGGGATCTTTGGTGTCTTCATGGTGTATATAAAAAACTAGCTCATCGAAGCTCAAAGGATCATATCCATATTTTTCCCACAAAATCCAAGTCCGAGTTAAGTACTTCCAGCTATTAGGAAATAACTGAGCTAGAGTTATTCTATTTCGGGCAAGAAACTCCTTCATGTAAGGAAGAAAAGGTAACATAAGGCCACATTTTAAAGATGCCTAAATAATAGCAACCCCACCTCTCTGAGGCAGCTCGGTACTTCACTCCTCCTAGGTAATCTAAGTGGTACATAGTTTGGGATATGATATAGAGCTCAGATTCCCTCCAATGCTCTGGTTCTAAAACAGGGGTCATATCGGCTTTATGAAATATAGTTGCTCCTACTTCTATGTTTTCTCCAATAAGAAATGGTCTAGAAACCTTAGCAAGGCTTACATTTATATCTTGAGAAGAGGAACTCCTACCTAAACTCCTCTCAAAAGAACCAGAAACCTAAATAGACTCACTAGAATTAACCAAATCGTTCTCACTATCGCTTAAAGAGGAAGACATCTTATAGGTCTAATAAAGACGCAAACTTTAAAAAAAAAAAGCAAAATAACAAGAAAAAACTTGAAATATGGATAAAGAAAGATCTACAAAACTCAATAGAGACTTATAAGGAGAGATTTGCAAGTGGTTGGGTAGAAAGAATCTCAAAAAATGGTTTGAGCTTTGAGAACAGGTTGCAAGGAGGTTTAATGCTTCGGAAATTCTTCAAAAAAGCGTAAGGAGATGAAGAAATTGAGTTTTTATACTTCAAACCTTACTGCAGTACTAGCCGTTCAGATCTCAATCAAGGTTGGGATCAAAGTTATTGACCAAAGAGTTTCATCCAACGGTCTGAAATCTATATTCAAAATCAATGGCCATGATTTTTTAATCGAAATACAAAAATCATCCTATCACTTTGATTTATGAGCCAATAACATCTTGCCATGTAAAGTTTGATGGCAATCATCATTACAACGCAAGGTTGTAGACGGGTGTATAAAGAAGACTATGGGATAATCATTTTGACACGTGTCACTCACGTAAGAAGCCAAGTAACACATCTTTAAAAAGGGCTTCGCTAAAGAGACATATATTTTTCCCATGTATAAACAACTCAACTCATACATTATATTATAAAGTATGACTTAGGGAGCAGCTAATGTGGTGATATTTTAGACCTTATTAGATCTCGTCACGTTTCATGAAGAAATCTAACTCGATAATCTCGAGATTCAGGTTACTCAGCTTAGAGTGAAGATCGAGTTAAAAAGTAAGTATTATTAAATGAAAAAATGAAAAAATGTCTAAATAATGATTTTAGATCAGCTCGGACGTCTGGGCCATAAAAGTTGGTACTATATGACACGATGTACAATAGGAAAAATAAAGAGCTTAGATCTCCAATCAATTGAAAAGTGTTAGACAACATTTAATGGTTTCACTTAAGACAACATTTAGGTCAATATTAATGGATTGCCTCATCAAAATTATGAGAGTTTGAACATGTTTCCTCCACTAAGCTGACATCGACTATTGACGGTGTGAAACGTACATGAACACCTCACCAAGGAAAATTGACCATTTGTTTATAGCATATAACGGTTGACACATGTCATTATTGCATTCAATGTCATGCCACCGCCTACTTGTCAAACCTCGATTAATACGAATCTAGGTCAAATTCCAAAGGTAACTCTGTTTTTCTCCTAAAAATATTCAACATACTTTTTAGCTCGACCAAATATTAATTTGATATTTGGAGGCGTTTTGATAAAGTCTCACCACCTTGGTAGGATTTGTCTGTGAGTTACCTTGCGATACTCAACTAAGATTCAACATATCACAACTATTGGAAATAAAGATCACATTGTATTCATGTTATCCCAGTTACAGGAAAAATCGACGTAACAAAGATCTCAAATGGTTCTCTCACACATAGATGACACACAATCAGAGAGCTCAAACGTCCTTTCTTTTTTAACGAGGTTTTTCAAGAAGAATACATGCATGTGTACAATATTACATTTTTTATACATAAAGGGGACCATTTGAGTCTTAGGCGGACCCCTTTTGTTTAAAATATAACTTGCATTTAAACAAGATTCCTAGTGTGCAAGACTAGAATATGAAGTGAAAAGAATCAAGTACTAATGTGACATTCTAAAATATTTAAGGGTTTATAGTAATTTTTTTGTCATAAGGAAAATGACATATGTAGCAATCAAACCCCAATTATATATAGAAAAAATATATGGGGAAACTCTTTCATTTACTTTAGAAACTCGATGAATTCTAGTCATATCACTTGTCTTCTTCAATTAAGTGGCATGAAACATGGAAATTTTCCTTTTTGCTACCTTGGTGTTTCTTTATTCAAGGGTAGACCTACGCGAGCTATTCGTCAACCTATTGCATATAAAATTATTTTTAAGTTTGCTAGATGGAAAGGTAAATCTCTTTTTCTAACTGATAGTTTAGCTCTTATCAACTTGGCCATCATTGGTTCGTTCCTTCATTATTTTATGGTTTAAAGTGGCCAATTTCTCTTCTTAAATTGATGAAAGAAAGATGCGAAACTTTTTATGAACGGGTAACTATGATAATCCAAGGGTGTTACAGTTTCATGGAAAAGTTGTTCTTTAAAAAGTTTGGGTTTGAAAGATATCAGATCCTTACTAATGGTTTACTTAAAAAGTTTTCTTGGAAGCTACTTACTTCAAATTCTTTTGTGTTTTCTTTTCTTTGTTCTGGTTGTTTCGATAGTTTGAATCATCCCTTCTCTAGATGTATTTGCTCTTCTATGTGGCCTTCTCTCAAATCTCATTATAATAAGAGAAAGTGTATGGTTAATTGGTGACAAATTAAACTGAAATTTTTGATAAGATAATTAACTTGGAGCTCCTATTGTTTATGTTTTTGGTATTCTAGACTCTATTGTTGCTTCTTTGGATGCTCCTATTTTTTTATTTTATTAATGACTCAAAATCGGTGTTGCATGAGAAATTTGAAGCTCATTTTCCTTATCTTTGCAATCGGATCGAAAAGATTGCTATATCCACAATTCTTCATTCTTTAATTTGGAGTATTTTCAAATATGGTTCTGTTTCTTGCAAGGATGCTCATTCACAGTTGTTTGAAGTTAACTCAGAGGTTTCTTGGCATCAGGATGTTTGGTATTCTTTTATACCACTTTGAGGTCTAGGTTGATTTGGAGGATTATATATAACAAATTACTTATGAAAGATAAACTTTGTAAACAATTATTTTTTCTTGCTTCTCAACGTTCTATTTGCAGGTCTTTTGCTAAAATGACTGATCATATATTTTCTTAAATGTGCTTTAGTTTCCTCTCTTTGGATAGTGATTTTCAGTTGTTTTAAGAAAGTGATGCCTTGGTTTTCTTAATCTCTCGTGAATTTTCAAGTTTCTCATATTTACTAAGAATGTAATCAGGTTGCAAACACTCTTGCTATGCATGCTTTATTATGTAGACTTTGTTATATGTTGGTTCGATACTCTAGATTTTTATAATAGTTTCATTGACAAGTATTTTGCTGAACGTTCATCTTACCGTTTTAAATGACTGTCTTATTTTTTTGGAGCCTACAAGCTCTTTAAATATTGAGCTTGCATGCCTATATTATTTTGGGCATGCGTGCTCGGTTTCGAGCCTGCGTGCCTATTTTATTTTGTAGATGTGTGCTTGATTTTTATTCTATCTGATAATTTGATATAAACTGTTTTTTTCACTTTCATTAATATATATATATATATATATATTGTTTGAGAATTTTTCTTAAGACAATATTGTAAATGATATTTTTTTACTCTGGGATCAATCCGCTTTTAAAAAATACAGACAAAATGTTCCTATGATAGCTGGACTAATAGTTAGAGTCTGCATCATTTTACTTCGAGAAAAATGAGAAATTGCAAAACACCTTATCATATTTCCTCTTTGATAAAAGATTACAAAATTTTGTTTCCCCAAAATTAAAAAAGAAAAGGTAAATTAGAAGTTACCTACACCATGCTCATTACTCATTGCCAACCCATCCCTCTCAATCTTTGATTCTCTCTTCTTCAGTCTCACCTTTTGCACTTGACACACTATCTCTATTTTTTTCCTTTGTTTGGTATCTAAGACCCACGCTTCACATGTCTTCTCCGAAATTTGACCGTTAAAAGGAAGTTATTTTTCATTCCTCGATCTTCTCCACCTAAAAGCTCAAAGACCCCATTGCTCACTTTTGTTTTTGCTCTTCTGGGTTTATTATTCCCAATTCCACCTAGGGTTTTGCTTCCTCGGTTAGGATTTTACGTTCTTACTAGTTTCGTTTCGGGTATTCAGTGTATGGATTTTTCTTCTGCTAAACCTTGAGTTACTGTTATTTGCCGACAACTTTGTTGGCTCTGTGGAAAACAGGTTCCAAAGCGTTTGTTTTGTGCTTTCCGTAGAGTTCCACTTTCAAAGCATACTTCGATGGTGAATTTTCGAAGGAAGAAGGTGATTGTCCTAGTATTGAATAATTTGGTCGAAGTGTAAACGGGAGTACTGTAGGTTTGAGAGCAGGGAGCAATGATTGCGGAGAAACCTAGTTGGGTTAAGCATGAAGGCATGCAAATTTTCTCCATTGATGTTCAACCTGGCAGCCTGAGGTTCGCCACTGGTGGAGGCGACCACAAGGTTTGTCTTTCTCGTCCATTTTGCTCTGTTTGTTATATGGTAAGTGATATAATAGGAAAGAAAGCTTTACCTTCCCAGTAAATGGGATACTGGAGAAAATTTCATCTCAGTTTAGGTTGGAAACAATGAAAGCCTCCTTTTATCATAGGCTGCTTGCATAGACTAATTCAATTTTTTTTCCTTTTTTTGTGTTCGGTCAGGATTTCTTATCCTCGGACCCGCTTCTTTGTAATTATTTTCTTCTATAATACGAATCTTGTTTCTTATCAAAAAGTAAAAAAAATAAAGGCTCCTTTTATCATCTTTTTGACTGGTCCAGATAAAATTTGGTCAAGTGGGATTGGACTTTCTGGTTCTTATCTCTTTGTTCAAATTGGCGGGGATCATCAATAAGATGGTATTTCTTGGTAATTTTGATTGAAATTTGCTATCAATTATGGGTTGTGCTTGTTTGGTTGCTGACAAATACGACTGAAGAAAAAATGTTAGGCTTTTGTCAACTCTTGAAGACAGAGTCTCCTATCTTAATGGAATGTTATTTAGATTAACTCTTGAAAACAGAGTCTCCTATCTGATGACAAGCAGGGAACTGTACATTGCTTTCGATTAACATCTCCTTCTTATCAATTATCTTCTCTACATAATAAATCAGTAAGGTAGTAGGTATTGTGGCTGACCGCTCCTAAGTTTCACTTCTAAAAGCACAGTAGTTGGCCACTTCTGTAGCATTTTATCTACTGCGCAGAGAAAGTTACTTGGTTCTCACAGTAATGGAACAAAGTTCAGTATTTTCATATGTTCTCTCTACTTTTAGATATATCATTTCTTAAATGTTTACTTTGTTACTTTTGATAAATTTTGCACATTCTTCACAAAGCACATTCAATATTTTGAACATTATCAACTCCAATGTATCTTATAATGTGGGGGTATAATGTCATTCTTGGTTTTTTTCGTTCTGCTCATGGTATTCGTTACAGAGGTGGGATTGAAATGTGGGGGTAAAATGCCATTCTTAGTTTCTTTCATTCTGCTCATGGTATTTGTTCTATAAGTGGGTAGTATTTTGGCGCTGTATTATAGGCAGGAATATCCTTGTGTAGAAAGATAGTATAGGAATAATATATTTCATGGATTTGGTAATTATGGTGGTGATGATGCTATACATTGGCAGTGGTGGCAACTGGCCAGGAAAAATGATACTGAGTGGGTATAATATCATCCTGCAATTGCAATAGAACTTGAATATTCATGTAGGCTGTTTAGATTCTGCTTCCGATTTTCATCAGATAAAGCAAAATTTCAATAAAAATTTGTTAGACAACTGCATTTGTCTTTTTGTCAATAAAAGTTAACTTGTATTACCACAAAAGACCCTGAGGGAATATATATCTCTAAGGACTAAAATCTAAGTGTAGCATAAGCGAAGAATTCACCTAGGCTTTTTCAGAATTAATGTACAAACAGCCAAGACACTCTAAAAATACCCGGTAAAACAAAACAAAAACTTCACAGAGGATTTTCTCCTTTAGAAACCCTAGAATTCCTTTCCTTCCAAATGATCCTGACCATGGCTAAAGGAATAATATCTCAAAATGCTAACTTGGGCACGCTTCCAAACATGGGAGAAAACTTAAAACACTACTTGTCATCACCTAATGAACTTGGAAGCTGCCCAAAATAGAGTTTCAACATAAACGAGCAAAAGAGCAGTGCAAAAAGTATGGTTGTCGACTCTATTAGGAAAAGAGAAGCCATTCCGCTTAAGCACATCAAGAGTGAGGTTGGCATTCCATATTGAGGTCCAAGCTAAGAGAGCACACTTGGGGGGAGCCTTGGTCTTCTGAATTTGTTTCCAAGGGGAAGACAAAATTACCGAGTTGTTGATGTCGACACATTTGTAATATGACTTAACTATGAATGCATTAGAAACATTGTGAGAATAAAGTGTGTTGAAAAGGTTCCCTAATAAGCAATCTTTCTCACCACCACGGCATGAAAGAACAAACTCCTCGGCCACTATTGTGGAATAGGTGATCCTAGGATGCAGACAAAGAAATTCTCATGACCTCTATACCCGGTTGTTTCTTTCAACTCGCCGTCGATTGAATAAGGGTTCGGAGGGGGTATGTTGTATTAAAAAACCTCTTTCCTCGCCAGTCGATCAATCCCATGAAGATCTTTTGGAGATTGCATGAAAAAATTTCTTAAGGATTTGGCTCCTTGAAGCTCTGATTCCTTCACCTTTGACTCCCAACTCCCTAAACTCAAACCATCCATCTATATACGTTTGTCTCGCATTTAGTGTACCTTTCTTCTATATACATCTATCTCACTTATATATTCCATAATGAGAGTCTGTACATCCATCTGTCTCACTTATACGATTCTTTAGCGTACAGCATTACTAAAAGATCTCATATTCTACAATGAATCTCTCCTTATACGTCCATCTCTCATGTACCTTAGTGTACGTCCATCTATATGTGAGACAGATACGTCTGTCTCTCATGCTATTGCTACCTTAGCGTATCTTTCTTCTATATACATCTATCTCACTTATATGATTCAAAATGAGAGTCTGTATTATTATACATCCATCTGGCTCACTTATACGTATTCTACAATGAATCTCTCCATATACTTCTATCTCTCATGTACCTTAGTGTACATCCATCTATATGTGAGAGATACGTCTGTCTCTCATGCTATTGCTACCTTAGCATCCATCTCACTTATATGATTCAAAATGAGAGTCTGTATCATTATACATCCAATCCATCTGTCTCACTTATATGTTCTTTAGCATCCAGTACTAAAAGATCTCGTATTCGACAACGAGTCTCTCTGTAATAGATCGAATTCTTTACAACAGTTCCACTGCTTCTTCGGAAATAGTTGCCAACTCAAGCTTCTGAGTCAGACTCAGTATTGAACAAGTAGGATATCCTCCGCAAAAGAAATATCACCACATTAAAATATCAAGCCAAAAATTCACCTTAGCACCCTTCCCCACCCTAAATCTAAAGAGCTTGGAGGAGTCCTAATCACAACAAATAATGGCTACTTTTAAAACGACTGCAGTTGTTTTAAAACAGGATTATTGTATTGTTGTTTAGAAGTGAAGATATACTGGTAAGGGCTGATGAATGAGTTGTGATTATGACATGTTTTCGTGAATGTTAATGAATTATTTCTATGGCATGCGTATTTAAATGGTCCATGTGATTAGTCGGGTGCACGAGTCTCGTGGGATAGTCGGATGTGCAAAAGTTGCTTTGGACACCCATGGTTAACTTTTGTAAAATCTTATTATTCTACAATTATCTGCAAGAGTATTCATGCAGATATTAACCCTTGGCCTTCGTTATTAGGTGCCTTACCCTAATCTCCTGTAGTTTGTATTGTGGCATTTTCATCCTAACTCATTGGACAGCGTTTATGGGCGGGGGATGGGGGTGGGTGGGGAGATGTTTGGCTGGTGGTGCGTAAGATCTGCTTGGTCGCGGTTCACATACCTGATATTTGTGTGGCATTTATTGCAGTGAAATGACTATTATATCTTTTTTCCCTTGTCACTTGGCTGTGCAGGTACGGATATGGAACATGAAATCTGTTGGCAGGAACTTGGAAGATGATGAGTCAAAACAGAGGCTTCTTGCAACGCTTCGTGATCACTTTGGATCAGTTAACTGTGTTAGGTGGGCTAAGCATGGGCGCTATGTTGCCTCAGGATCTGATGATCAGGTGATTTTAATTCATGAAAGGAAGCCTGGTTCAGGAACCACTGAATTTGGCAGCGGGGAACCTCCGGATGTTGAGAATTGGAAAGTTGCAATCACTTTGAGGGGACACACTGCGGATGTGGTAATGACATCAGTTTTACTGTGGAATTTTGAATATCTCTGGATTTAATGTTAATTGGTTTCATATTTTTTGGTTTTACTATGAATGTGTGGGCTGCTTCATGTATTTTGCGAAATTCTTCACCTAGAAAAATATTCCAGTTTTTATTTTAAAATGTTGTCTGCACTTGATATATGCTAACGAAGATGAAATAGGAGGAGAAACTCTACTTTTCTTTTGGTCCTCCTTTAAATGCATGAAAGTTTATAATATATATTGTGCTCCCTGCATATATCGTCTAATCTGTGATTTTTTCCATGCATAAAGTAGGTGGATCTTAATTGGTCTCCAGATGACTCAATATTGGCCAGCGGGAGTTTGGATAACACTATCCACATATGGAATATGAGTAATGGCATTTGTACTGCTGTACTTAGAGGTCACTCTAGCCTAGTAAAAGGAGTTACATGGGATCCAATTGGATCATTCATAGCCAGTCAATCAGATGATAAGACTGTCATTATTTGGCGAACAAGTGACTGGAGTCTTGCTCACCGAACTGAGGGCCACTGGGCAAAATCGGTACTTTTGGTCTTCAACTTGTTCAAATGATCTGTTCATGAACAATTGATATATATTCTGATGCTTTCTTTCTGCAGCTTGGATCTACCTTTTTCAGGAGGCTAGGTTGGTCCCCTTGTGGTCATTTCATTACTACTACTCATGGTTTCCAGAAGCCAAGGCATTCTGCACCTGTCCTAGAAAGAGGGGAGTGGTCTGCCACATTTGACTTTTTAGGACATAATGCTCCTGTAATTGTAGTGAAGTTCAATCATTCAATGTTCAGAAAAAATGTCACAAACACTCAGGAAGTCAAAGCTGCTCCTGTAGGATGGACTAATGGGGCTTCCAAATCTGGAGGCAAAGAATCACAACCATATAATGTGATTGCAATTGGGAGTCAGGACCGTACTATAACAGTATGGACAACTGCTAGTCCTCGTCCTCTTTTTGTTGCCAAACATTTCTTCACTCAAAGTGTTGTGGATTTGTCATGGTGTGTCTCTCAATCAACATGCTACCATTATGTAGCTTTTTGCTTCTTGTATTCTTGTCTAGACTCTCATGCAAGGTTCATCACATCTTTTCCTGTCCTCTGCTGATTTCACTCTGATCATCGTTTTCTTTTATTGGAAACAGGAGTCCTGACGGATATTCACTCTTTGCCTGTTCCTTGGATGGGTCGGTAGCCACTTTCCATTTTGAGGTGAAAGAACTTGGCCACAGGTTAACTAATGATGAACTGGACGAGATAAAGAGAAGTCGATATGGTGACGTCAGAGGTCGACAGGCAAATATAGCTGAAAGCCCTGCCCAGTTATTGCTTGAAGCTGCTTCTGTGAGGCAAACCCCTAGTAAAATAGTGGTTTCAGATGTCCACCAAAACCAGACACTCGGTAAATCTTCACTTGACATGGGGAATTCAGCAAAAACTTCTGATCCCCAAGTTAATGATGGAAAGAAAAGTGTGGGATCTGGTGGGGATGGTAAAAATAAGCCAAATTCCAACAGGATATCAAGTCCTGTGAAGCAAAGAGAATATAGGCGCCCCGATGGCAGAAAGAGGATTATTCCTGAAGCAGTTGGAGGGACTGTTCAACAGGAAAATGTAGCTGCTACTGCGCAGTCAAATGCACTTGATTTTCCGTCTCATTCGCCTGACCATGCAAAGGATGCTAATGGTCTGGGTGCCACTGAAGCAATGAGGGAAAGTTCCATTAGGGGAGCTCTTAGTAGGAGCGCTGATTTGAAGGAGCGATCTGGGGCCACTGCTAGGGCTACAATTACTGAAAGTCTGGTCATTGAGAAGGTTCCACCATCTGCAGATAGAGATGGAAGCATCAATATAGATAGTCTGAGAACTTCCAACTCAATGTCTGCTTGTACTTTTGCTTTATCAATAAAAGTATTTGATAAGAAAGGAGGGGAAGATGTTGAACCCTTTTGCTTAGAAGCTCGACCCAAGGAACATGCTGCGAATGACATTGTTGGGGTTGGAAACACATTTATGTTTAAAGAAACAGAAATTGCCTGCACCAAGGGGTCAAATACTCTCTGGTCTGATAGGATCTCAGGGAAAGTTACTGTTTTAGCTGGGAATGCTAACTTCTGGGCAGTTGGTTGTGAGGATGGATGCCTGCAGGTAAAATCTTTTTTTACCACACACAACTATTGCTGGTTTCATATTTGTTTGAATGTTGAATGTACTACTAGTTACTAGCATACTGGAAACTTCATCTATAAGTATGACAGTTAAGGAATGGTTAATTTTTCCTTTTAACCAAAGTACCGGTACACGATTATATGATTGTGCCAGGATAAGATTTGGTCAGTGAATGTAATACTTCTGGACTTAGCCTTGATAAGCACTGAAATATTGTCTGGCATTTTGCTTCTCAATCAAGACAATAACATCCAAAATCTTTTTGTCAAAATGAAAAAAAAAATCCTATTAATTCTTCATAATTTAGCTTGTCAATTTTGTTTCTAATAAAAAGAGAAACCTGACTGTAAGTTGTAAGCTCAGATATAAAGCTTGCATAAAATCTTAAGAATTTTTAGGCCATATTATTGTATCATTGTAACTTATCATATTCATGATATCCTTTTTTTCTTTGAGAAGGTTTATACAAAGTGCGGTAGACGAGCTATGCCAACAATGATGATGGGTTCTGCAGCAACATTTATAGATTGTGATGATTGCTGGAAATTGTTGCTGGTGACGAGGAAAGGAACCTTGTATTTATGGGATTTATTCAATCATTGTTGTCTCCTTCATGACTCATTAGCATCACTTGTTGCTTTCAGTCCACAATCATCTGCAAAAGATGCTGGTAAAAATGATTGTTGAGCTTGTTTTTATGCCTATGAATTTAGTATACTTGTTAAATTTCATCTTCTTTATTAGGTTCCAACGTTCTATTCTTACACAACGGGACCCTTTAATTAGTTAGTTGGCTTGTGGCCCTTGTGGGTCTTTTTTCAGGTACAGTTAAGGTTATATCAGCGAAGTTATCAAAATCTGGTTCTCCTCTTGTTGTTTTGGCCACTCGTCATGCATTCCTGTTTGACATGAGCCTTATGTGCTGGCTAAGGGTTGCAGACGACTGCTTCCCTGCGTCTAATTTTGCCAGCTCCTGGAATTTGGGTTCAAGTCCAAGTGGAGAGCTGGCTGCGTTGCAGGTTGATGTCAGGAAATATCTGGCCAGAAAACCAGGTTGGAGCAGGTGTGGCAAGTCTACTTTTTTCTGTAATAGGGTTTGATTTTTTCTTTTTTACAAACTCAAGGGGCAAGCGTAAGAAGACAAAGAACAAACACTGTCAGACAAAACAATAACAAGCAAAACACTCACCTGCATTATACATACTTGAAGACTCCAAGTAGCTATATTAAAAGGGGCTCGATTTCTATAAATCTCGGTAAACATGAATTTAAAACCAAACAAGTTTTATAAATTCCTCATTGCATGGTCATAGCTCAAATATTCAATACTTAACATTTTCCCTCGTGCTTGCGGATGGGATCATGCTTTTAACACTCTCACAAACTACAAAAATCCTTCATGACGTTTATGGAAGTTCCTTATAAATTTCTTAATCATTTTATGTCAGAAATTCCATGTGAATTTCTAAACCTCTAACTAGTGTAAATAAGTGTTTCGACGCTTTTGTTTTATATTATTGATTACCTTTATAATCATCTTAACTGTTCTCTCAGCTCTCTCACCTGTGCTTGTGTCCTTGCAGGGTTACAGATGATGGAGTTCAAACACGTTCGCACTTAGAAGCTCAGTTGGCATCCTCATTGGCTTTGAAGTCTCCTACTGAGTATCGTCAATGCCTCCTCTCGTATATACGCTTTTTGGCAAGGTGGTTCTTTATCTGGAAAATTCTTGTTGTATCTGGAAAATTCTTCCTCACTGTAACAGTACGGAACTGAGAGGAGAGAAATAGAGAGTGAGGAGAAGAGAGAAACTGAATTTTTTTCTCTCTCCTCTCAGTACCTTAATGTTACAGTAAGGAGGAATGTCTTGTTACATATGCTGGGTGTTGAAATTTTGTGTCGTCGGCCTGCAGTAGTTGCCTAAGTTTTTTATTTTGCATGAAATGATTAGTTATCAAACAAAATCTGTTGATGTTTTTTATAATAAAGCATTTGGGGTTAAATGTGTTTTCCTTTTTCCAGTTTGTAAGATGCGATTTTGCCATATGTAAGGATTGTATAAACATCAGTTCTTGATCATTCATTCACATGTTCAATAGCAGAAATATCTTTCCATTGTCTATTAGGTAATTGATATGCTCTAATGATTGCAGAGAAGCGGACGAGTCTCGTCTGCGAGAAGTCTGTGAGAGTTTTCTTGGACTCCCAACTGGAATGGCTGAAGATGCATCATCAAATTCAAAGAACCTAGCATGGGATCCTTGTGTGCTTGTAAGAACATCCTGTTCCTTTATTTTACTTTATTTCTTGGGTGTATACCTTGACGTAATCCAATAATGTTTAGATCTTATTTAGTTATATACATTTTACCAAAAAATTGTTTCATGCAATTAAAAACATTTGAATCGTCTAGTCTCACTAACCAATGCTCTAAAATTTGTCCACTTTGCACTCGGGCGTGACTCAGTGTTAAGAGAGTCTGGGATGAATATAGAATAACCCTTCTGGTTTTGCAACCTTATGACTGTGTTATCTCTTAAGTTACCCTTAATTACGACTGATACCTTTTGCAGGGTATGAGAAAACATAAACTATTGAGGGAAGATATTCTTCCGGCAATGGCAACAAACAGAAAAGTGCAACGGCTTCTCAACGAGTTCATGGATCTCCTATCTGAATACGAAAGCATTGAAGCTGATACTGACCAAAATAATCCCGTGCCAACATCATGCCCTTTGACTGGTCCCGTGAGTTTAATGCACTCCGACACTGCAGCAATGGAAGAAAATGACTCTGCCAAGATAGCAACAGATCCACAAGCAAATTTTGTACCACGTATCGATCGAGATAACTCGGATCCACCAGGGGCGGATAATCTAACCCCACAAGCAAAAGAAGCAGGTTCTTGAGTCATCCAATTTTCCTATAGTTAGTAGCACACTAACAATTCTGGAACTGAAGTACATAAACCTAAGCACATATTATGCCTTGATATTTCATCTTGCTACTACTTATCTTCACCGCCTTCATGTTCATGCCTGAGAAGGTGAGAAAAGCGCTTGCTGAAAAGTAAATTGTTTGGTATCGTTACTCCCCAGCATCTATGTGAAGCGTCACTTTTGTATGTAAGAGAAATTTACATGTGGATACACTTAAAACTCAAAACCTCGCAATCAATAGCTATGAAAGAGATGATTTATCTGCGCCAACTTAGCTTGTTCTAGTGTACATATGCTGTCGTAACTTTTATTTTATACTGGAGCATTTTTATTATCAGATAAAATAGGTTCTAAACTTTTTATCAGTACACTTCCTAACTACTGAATGTCTTTGATCTAATAGCCAATGTAGATTCTTTTTCTTGGTGTCCGAGTGTCTGGATCTCTTTATTTACACATCGATCAATTCCACGAGACTTGTACTGGGTTCTAAACATTATTTTAAGAGTTCATGTGCAAATGTTACTTTGGTGTACTAGAATATTCTCGCATCCCTTGCACGTGGTTTGTGCAACTACTATTAAATAAAATATCAATACCATAGTATGTAAAAAATTCATTAGAACATAAATAGAAAAGTAGTCTAAACAGATGAACGGTTGTGTGATATTATACTTTCTTTTAAGACATCAAATGCATCGTATAGAAGGTTACATTAATTAATTTATTCATGCAGATTTATTTTGAGATTCATTATGCATAAGATGATGTTCTTATCAACTTCTGTGATACAAAAAATAATTAACTAAAAAAATATGGTTTAATTAGAGACTTATCATTTATGCATAATTTTTCGTTTAATATTTTCAATAGTCATTGATTTAAAAAGTAGTTACGCCAGTACTGTCCAAAATGTTTCTTCCCCTAAATCTCAAATATATATAAACTAGTTCTTAAAACCTGCCTTGCATTTGATAAATTAAAACAAAAAAAATTAAACTAAAAAATAGTGTCTCAAAAGGTAAGAACGTATTAAAATATAAAAAAACTTTAACGATATAGATTATTAAGTGTTAGTGCAATTCATATATAGATTATTAAGTGATAGTATAATTCATAAAAACATGATAGATTTTGTTCAAATATATATATAGTTACTTTAAATTCTAGTGTTTTAATACAAAATATTAATTAATAAAATAATTTGATTTTTTTTTTACATTTTTTTTCATACATCCTGATTTCATTTTATACATATTAAGGTATATTATGTTAAAAGAATTTAAAGTATGCAATTGATCTCATTGAAGAAAAAAAGTTACATACAGAGTAATAAATGAAGATACAAGATGTAATTAAAAAAAAGTTATTCAAAGTGTTGCTGGATAATTTTTCATGACGCTACATAAATAGTTTAAAATATTCTATTATTATGTACGTAAAGGTCAATCTAAAAATTTCTCAAAGTGGTTTAGACAATATTGTCTAAAAGATTAAAAGTGTAATAACCATTTAATTTAAAATTATTAATATTTCATTTTAATATTTATGAAGGACAATTTAAGAATTCTATGAAATAACGAGGGACTTATAGCCAAAAATATTTCTCCCCACTTAATTACATTTATATTTGCTAGACATATTAATATTGATTTGTAAACATTCGCCTTAAGTTTATTCAGGAATGTTTCTTCAACTCTCTCTCTTCTTACAATAATAATTATAAGGTCAGAATTAATAATAATAATAATAATAATTTTGGTAATTAATAATAATAGTAATAATAATAATAATACTTATTATAAGTACTATGGTTATTATTATTTAATTTTATTAAATAATTAAATTAAATAAAAGGTCAATTTTGTTTTATGGATTAATGTGAGGATTTTTAGTCAATCAAAAGTATTTCCTTTCAAACTTCACTTATATATATAAGATGCATCGCACAAGTGTCTTTTAAAAATAACTATGAATCTTAGGTATGATTTTTAAATTGCATAATAAAATACAATACTTAAAATTAAAATCCAACATCATATCATGTGTATTGTACGATGTGATATTCACAAATTAATATAAATAATATTCAAATGAAAAGCATTATGAGTTTATGTACGAAAATATAATATGTTTATAAGATATCATGTATAATGTCCAATGACCTAATCATTTCAACTACTACCCACTTATATATGTGTCCCGATAAAGTTTTTCTCATTATTAGCTTACCTGATTGGTTTTCCCCTTTTTTGTATCGAGAGTCTTATACCAACATACTTTTATGTGACTCAAGTAACATGTGTTATATAAAAATAATTGTATAGTGATAATATAAAATTACAAAATTTAAAATTTAATTATTTTATATATTTAAAATTTTAATGCTCGAATATAATCATGTAAGATGTGTACTTTATATAGATTGATCTTCAAATAAAAATAGTTTATTTCATCCATTTATTAAATTATTATGAAATGATTATAACATTAAGAGAATTTTTTTATAAAAATTATATCAATTTATTTATCTAAACTCGTATGAATTTCATACTGTTAATGATATAATATTATGTAATATCAATTTTACAAATTACTAAAGACAAATAATGATTAACTAAAAAGTAAATATTCATTGTCTAAAAAAATCATCAATCCATATTTATGTACAGTCACATTTATAATTACATAATATTACAAAATATCAATTTATAAATTATTTATAAGATTTCATTATGTCAATGTGTTGAATGAAAAAAATGTGGAAACCCTATTTATAAATAGGCTTAAAGGCAAAAAGAAAAATTAAAAGTTTCTCTCCCTTAAACTCAATATATATATATATATATATATATATATATATGTGTGTGTGTGTGTGTGTGTGAGAGAGAGTGAGATACGTGAGTGAAGTTGCACATAGTTTGAAAATATGTTTAATATATATTTATAATATCAATATTAAAATAGGAAAAATCAAATATTAATAGCAAATTTTTACTGAGAGTGTTTCATGAGAAAATAATATGATATTTTTTCTACTTTTTCTAATGCCTTTGTATAAAATTAAAACATAATAGGAGGAAAAATATGTAAAGTAGTCATTATGTAAGATGAATTAACCATCTAAGAATGAAAAAGATTAAAATATAACTACATACTTAAAGTATGATAAAGAAATATGATACAAGTCCAATTCTTAGATTATTAACCTGGGTTTAAGTCAATTATACTAAAAGATTGTACTTTGAAATATACAATTTTGTAACTTCCATTATGAAACTCGCCAGAGCAAAACTATGGCTATTGCTAAATTAACAAAGAACAAAAGAGATTAAAAAGGAATTGAATAACCATGAAAAAGTTAATGACGTATAATTTTCATCTGCATATCTTTTCAACTCAACATCAATAAATATTCTAAAGACCAACTTTACAAAGAATAAAAGGAATTGAATAACCATGAAAGAGTTAATGATGTATAATTTTCATCAGGACATCTTTTCAACTCGACAACAAGAAAAATTCTAAAGAACAATTTTACAACAAAGAATTAGTTAGTTTTGTAAATATTCTTCAAATTCACCCATAATACGAATTCTAGAGTTCATTAATGTCATGCATGGATTATTTCAAATTCATTAGAGTGGACGAATGGATGCTTAACAATCAAATTAATGTATTTTAAATATGATAATATATATCATTTTTCTAGTTCTTTCTATATGAGAAAAACAACCAATGAGCAATAACCTAATGTACATTAGGGTATTTTAGAGCTCACAATAAGTGGATAAATATGTTTACTAAATGTATCTCCAACATTGCTCCTTTCAATATACTATATTTTGAATACATGCGTTGCACGTGGATACGTAAATGTGAAAATAATAACAATATTTTTTAAATCTCTTGAATTATAAATTGTGAATAGGTTAATGGTATTCTCTTTCTAAACCCAATTTTTTGTAACGCAAAAATATGAAGACAAATAATTATGAAAAATATATCTTTGTTTTGTTTAAGGTCGTTGAGTGACTATTGTATACGTCGTTGAGTGACTATTGTACTCGTCCTCATTGTAAAAATATGAGAAAGTATTAAATCTTATATTATAAAACATGAATTGAATATTTTTAATTTATTGTCATAATAAAGGATACATTTCATGTATAAGTATCTCTTTGTAAACAATATTTTTTGTCATTATTCCAAATTCTTTTCTATGGTTGTGTGCCTTGATTAAAATTTTTGTTGTTGTCTGAATAGTGCGGCATACAGTTGTCTGTGAGAAAAAAATATGTTGTGGAAGATATACACCAACGTGAGGGCCTGTTTATCCTTGTGCTTTTATTAATAGTCATTGCAAAACGTAAACAAACCGGGGATTGTTTCCTTTTCAATTTGAATGGATAACCTCCATAATTTGCTGGACTCAAAGGAATACGTGGAAGATCGAAGAACTTTTTTACTAGCATGTTCTCCGATAGTTATTTCTTCATGTATAATATGCTTTCCAAATCCTTTGCAACCCATTCCTATTCCATTACATAGGCAATTTAATGGGTCTAAATTGCTTAGTAATGATTGGACAATTTTTTTTTCAGAACCAGACGATGAAAGGGGACGTCATTTGGAAGCAAAGTATTAAAAAAATTTTTATGGTAATAATTATTCGTGTCGTTGATAACCTCTTCAAAACTCATGAATGTCACTTTTTCTCCATGAAACATATCTATTATTCTTTTATTTAATTTATCAACATTCTCATTTGTTATTACCAGAATTGCTCGTTTGGTTGAGTATTCAATTGAACATGCGTTGCTGTGTAAATCTGTAAAAACATTGTTAATCAACTCTAACTCAGACAATTCATCATCATGATACTTGATTACCATCAATTTTGGTAACAACTGTTAAACATTACTTAGAAGAAACTCTACGAAACTTCAATCACTTCTTGCCCTCATGTTTATTGTTAAACATTACTTTTCCGTTCTACCCCACACGTATGATCTCACCAAGCTCATATTAACTGTTTGTTGTCTTGTTATCGGTGGTACAACTGGTAGAACTTGCCTAAAATCTCCTCCAAAAATAAAAACCTTTCCACCAAATGGTTCAGAATTCTCCATTATATCTCGTAAAGTTCTATCCACTGTCTCAATCGTGAATCTCTTTGTCGATTGGTGCTTCATCCCATATGATCAACTTTGCTCTTCTAATCAACTCAGCTTTACTACTTTGTTTCAATATATTACAAATCGTTGATTCATTTATTTGTAGCGAGAGCTATCATTCGTTGTGATCTTACATTGGCAAGTAATGTACGATATAGAAAGGTTTTACCTGTTCCCCCAAGGACCATCAATAAAAAAAATACTTAGTTGACCTGTTTGAATTCGTTCAATTACAAGATCAAATGTTATCTTTTGCTCTGTGTTTAGTTTTGATGATGCAATGATATCTTCATACGATACCTCTATAGATACTTCCTCGTGTATCTCTCTTGTATTGAAGGAGTTATCATCAGATATATCATTCTTGATGGCTACAAGATCAAAGTCTTCGATTTTTCTTCTCATAGATTCTATAAAGAACTTTTCATCCTTTAATGTGCATTGTACATGTAAGTCTTCATAAGTCTTGTGCAATCTATAATCTTCTGACATTATTTCAAAGTAGAAGTCCCATAAGCATCTCATTTCTATAAGCTCACAATGTACCAACAATGTCGCAAAAAGACTTCTAAATGCATGAGGCATTTGATATGTTGACGCTTCGTCAAGACATTCATACTTTTATCAGATTCTAGAGTCCTCTTTTTGTGCTACTTCCTTAAATGTAGCATATCGAATTCCATCAACTGTTAAAAGATAATAAAAAAATGTTGGTCCCACAACATGAGTTAATAGAGACTTAAGTAATATCTTTCTCCTTCAGTTGAGTTTGCTCCATTAATCCTAGATATGACATGTCATTTCTTTCTTAGTGTACATATCTTTGATTGTTTGTTCCACACATAATGTTTTGAAAATTCCTTACATAGTAAATTTATTGCAGATTCATATCTTTTACACATCTCAAAAAGTTCTATAAGCATCATTCGTGCCACATGTTCCAAATGAATGACATGGTCTAGATTTTGATGCTCCCAGTATAAAACTAACTGTCTATTTAGAAGGTGCAATCGTAGATTGATGATAGATGGAGATATTTCATTTAACTTAAAATATATATTCTCCACAAGGCCACTTGCGCATATACCCATCTTATATCCTGAAAATCTTGTATCTCATGAATAGTTTTATCATGGCATCACGAGATATAAAAGTTACTACCTCATCATGTCCTTTGTATATGTATTTATACAAATATTTTACAGCTTTGATAGCAGAGCAAACTTCGACGTTCATATGACAATCATATCACCCAAGAAGGTATGAATTGTAAAGGACTACCCATTGGTTGTTAAAAGTTGAATTCCTGGTTTCACCTAAAAATGTTATGAGATAAAATAGATCAACTCAAATACAAAATATGGAGCACCCATCAATTTTATCTTAGTATTATGGTAAAGCTATTATATAGTGTTAGAGTGACTAAAATGCTAGTCATTTACATGTTTTCCGTTGTTTCTTCATCCATAAATTGGGTAAGCATATTTTCTTGAGTAGACTTTGAGTAGAATTGTCTAGGATAATGGAGTCGACATTTACCATTTACCATGCAAGGGCTATTTTTAATATTTTGGCCACACGGTCCATGTAACATGTGTCTGACAATAGCCTCGTGGAGGATTGGCTCTTTATATTTGTTTGAAATTTATGCTGACACATATTTGTCAAATTATTCTACATTGGTTATATTGCCACCTGATTTAAAAACTATCAACATATGTGCATGTGGAAGGCCTCTTTTTTGGAATTCGATTACATAACATACGCTGCGATGCTTCCAAATATCTTATTCTTGAAAAGTTGATCATTAAGATCATATAACTTAGCTCAAAACACTCTTGATGTCAATTCTGGTGTATCTTGAGGATATTGCCCTTTTTTCCTATTTAAGTTACACGTTATAGTTATGAACCGGTATGGTTTTCCAAATCTCTGAACCAAAGTCATTGCATCTAACTATTGGCGATGCATATCCCTAGGTACTCCTATAAATGATGTTAGAAGGACAATTCTTTTCCCAAATTGATCTCCACGTGTTTCACCTGCATTTGCAGTATCCATGATTCCTTGATACAATTCTGATCTTATATGTGATTGTTATATTATGTAAAAGTCAAGTCTTGTAGTCTCAAGCTTTATATACATATCAACCATGTCATGTTGGAGAAGTCGACCTGCTAAAAGAAGGATTGATTCTGTAGACGGCCTAATTTGTAATTTGAAGCAATAATACTCTCTACATGATCATTATTTTCATGCTCGGTGTACTAATTAGGATGATGTTCTTGAGTGTGATTCATTAATTGCATTTTCTCTTGTTGCTTCTAAAGACTTGATACAATTTATTTCGATCAAATGAGAATTGATTATGATTTTTCAATTTTATCTATGAAATTCACTATTTTTAATATTGTTCGATAATGAAGTTTGTTTCCTCATCTGCTATCAACCTCTCACATAGTAATTGATTGTGATAACCTTACATATATTGCATATTTATGATCATCTTAACACTGCATGATATTATATTTATCAAGAATTGTAATTTGACCTTGCTAATTTTTTTATTCAAACATTATGAGTTCTAGATTGTTTAGGGTTATCGCTTCATAGTGACTCTGGTTTTGTTATTGTTAATCATTATTGTTGGTTGTACTTGTTATTATTTGTACTTTTAAAATGATGATTTTAAACTTCTCTCTTTTTTTATAAAATGTGAGATTAATAAAAATGTGCCACGCCCTACTTTCATTGAGCTTCTGATTTTACTACATTTCTTCTATTTTAGCATTCTTTTTCCTTGAAGTTTGCTTTCTGTGGTTGGAACTGTTTGAGTGCTAATATTCATTTCGTTCTTAGTTTCCTGAGCAAATAGTGAGATTTTTGTTTGGTCTTAGAAAGTTTTGATTTTGATTTCACTGTTATTTAGCGCTTAAAAATTTCCGAGGTTAAAAGGTCATTCCTTTCCCAATTTCCATTTCTTCATATTCGATTAAACTCAAGTGCTTTCTTATTTTAGGGTTTTTAATATCCGAAGCAAAAGACCCTGTTAAAACCCCTGATCAGGAAGTTTTTCTTTTAAAAAAAATGTAAACTGTTGGGAGACTAAAATTTGACTATGGAGCTCACGTGAAGAGAAAGAGTGAAAGAATGGGTCTGCTTTATCACTTTGAGGTCGGGCCACTTGGTTTAGAGAGTTGGTGGTATTGGTGAGATAAATGGTTTTTTCTTTTCTTCCTTTTAATTTTGTATATAATTTTATCATTTCTTATTTTTAGTGATTTCACATGTGCATATGAGAAATCATGAAAGAATGGGTATTTGTGAAATGAACGGTTCTTTCTTTTTTCCTTTTATTTTTTTATAAAATTTTATCATTTATTGTTTCTAGTGATTTGATAGGTGCATATGGGAAATCATGAAAGTGGGCATTAGTGAGATGAACAGTTCTTTCGTTTCTTCCTCTTAATTTTTTATATAATTTTATCATTTTTTTTGTTTCTAGCGATTTGACAGGTGCATATGAAAAATCATGGAAAAGTGCTTATCGCCCATCAATAAGATGAGCGGTTCTTTCTTTTCTTTCTTTTAATTTTTTTATATAATTTTATCATTTATTGTTTCAAGTGATTTAACAGGTGCATATGAGAAATCATGAAAAAATGGATATTGGTGAGTGAGATGGACGGTTATTTCTTTTCTTTTTTTAATTTTTTATACAATTTTATCTTTTCTTATTTCTAGATTTTTCTTTTAATTTTTATATAATTTTATCAATTCTTATTTCTAGTGACTGTGAGCCCACATGAAGAGAAAAGTGAAAGAATCGATCTGCTTTATCACTTTAAGGTGGGGACCATTTGGTTCAGAGAGTTTGTGGTATTGGTGAGATAGATGTGTCTTTATTTTCTTCTTTTTAATTTTTTGTACAATTTTATCTTTCAAATTGTATTATTTCTAGTGATTTGACAGGTGCACATTCATTACTTATATGGAAAATCATGAAACCCATTCTAGGTGCACATTGATTGCTTGTATGAAAAATCATGAAAACTTATTTTATAGAAGATTCACACGTGATCTGACTTACATTATGGTCCCTCCATTTTTTTCTATTATGTGTTCCTTCTATTTAAAAGCTTTTCATCATTTTTCTTTTGTTTTCTTTATAAAGTTTCATTTTCTTCCTAGAGGTTTTACATTTCTTACTCTTCTCTTTATTGATTTACATTTTCTTCAACTTATTATCTCCTACGATTGAGCTTCTAATATGTAGTTTTCAACAAATTTTAAAGTACTCATAGTCTTAAGCTTGTGATTCTCTTACATGGATAATTTTTCTTTAACCTGCATAGTTTCTATAACCTAAAGTGTTCAAGTACCTAGTGAGACATAAACTTATTGAATCATGTGATTGTCTATAAACTAGAAAAATACCCACTCCATTTAGTCTTAAAGCTTGATCTTCCTCTGCTTCAGGTATTCAATCTTCTCTAATCCCTTCTAATTGTTGATATATTATCATGTTAAAATTGAACATGCATTATAACTTTCGTTCAAAGAGAACATAAATCTAGTAGTCTAGTAATCTAAAAGATAGAACTTGTGTATCGTTTGGTTCTAACAACGATAACTAAATACATGTCATTTCTAAAAAAAACTAAATTTTTAAAGGAAATAGGACTATACACTTACATTTTTTTGTCTAATTGGAGATCAATTGTAGAAGCAGGATTTTCGACCACACTCCGGCTTATGTATATTTCTATGATCTATATTTCTATTTTCAAATAAGATTTTAGTCGCGCATGTTATTTGCATCTTACCGTGTTGATATACTATTTATAATGGAAGAATGTACCGTTAGAGGGGTCTTTATATTTAAAATATAAAATGCCATTATACATTTATTATGTAATGATATTAAATAACATTTTAAGTAACAATAAATGTTGGAGGTAATTTCTGTTAGTTTTTAGTCAACCTTCATGTCGCTATACTACACCTAAAATATTTTTGTTTTCTATAGAAATGAAGTGAAGTGTTTGTTAGCTAATATTATTGTTTGACTTCCATATTGTTATATTTTTTTCTATATGGTATTTGGTTGTTGAAACAACCTACTTTATCATTTAAACGCATATGTTGAAAATGCATGTATCTCCGCGAATTTTAGCAAGTAATGTTGATTTTATGATATGAGATTTTCTGTAATTTAGTTAAAAAATGGTAAAAAAATTATGAACTTATTAAGGTAATTAATTGAGTATGAAATTTGTGTTTATATAGGATTTTGGAACTAAGGAAACGATTCTATACAGCCTGTATGTTATTATACTTTTTGCTAAATGATATTTGGTTGTTTTTAGATAATTCATATTCTTAAAACAAATGACTTATTTAAAATTATGGTTGTGCCTCTAATTTACTTAAGGTTTGATGAAAAAGTCACTATTATGCGAATTTTAGAAACATTAAAGAACCTTTATTATTTAATAAGCTTGAGGAAAATATGTGAGGCGTAACCATAGGAAAGAGAAGTATAGACATAATGTTGAGTAATATGTGAGGGAAAGTTCTAAGCCTCTTTATTAGTTAATAAACCTAATGTTAAAAATTATCATTTTCTACCACATTGGATTATTGTTCATGTTTAATAATGTTTTAGTAAGTTAAAGTCATTTTAACTTGAATTCATTATTTTTTTGGTTATATATGTTTGTTGGATTCATTAATAATATATACTTTGTTAATGATCATCTTTTTAATTAAAGTTGTTACACACCAAATATATGCAATATGACTGTAACAAAGAAGTAGTCGAGACTCATATAATTAAAAACACATCTTTATTATTAAATCAAAGACATTCAGAAACAAATCATCATCATTTTTCTATCTTGATTTTCTTACTACTCTCTAAAAATTCTCCTTCTTTCATTTTTTTTCTTGTGCTACATAAGCATCAATGCTATAAATTTATTAAACAAGTATGCATTTTCTTGCTCGATCTCCTTCAATCTTTTAATCCAATTTGACCAGGAAAACAAATTATTTTTCTTGACATAAAACAATATTTTTTGTAAAAGACATTTTCTTCCTTTTTGTTAGCATGCATCATGGATTAGTAGTTTGGAGGATAATATTGAAAACATAATATCATTATAGCATAAAAATGAGATGAAATTGTACCAGATATGCTTTTTTAACATATTTTAAGACGTGGCATCCAGTTAAAATCTTAGCTCCGTAAACATTATCGCATACGCCTCTGACTTCTATACATTAAAATAATTTTTAGCATATATATTATAGCATAAGAAACATCCGTAGTATTATAACTTGTCCATTGTGTTGTGGATTTATCATAAAAAACATAAACTCTTGCATTACACAATTTACAGCTTTCGTCATGGTTGGTCCTTATTAACTACTTTGACCATTGTGACTTTGAAGGAACATACAATTTGTTAATTTTTTTCCGCTAATAATATCTTCCAATGAAAGTAATTATGCCTCTTTCATACTTTTTGTTGGGTATAAAAAGCTAAATAGATTCTTCTCTGCATTTAAATTCATTCACCTTGTCCAAAATGAAATACAAACATATAAGAAAGGATATTTAGTGGTAGAAAAGAGAAGAGAATTTTTTTTAATCATACTAGTTGCATAGCTCGTCAGCTTCTTTGCCATTTGGATTTATTGTTATATGACTTCCAACCGTTGTAGTTAGGTTTATTTCCTCTAGGATTGTAGACAAAAATAAAGTGATAACAAAAATATTGAATTGAGTGTTCTATTACACTGTAATGTTAAATTATAATATTATACCTTCGTAGAACCTTGTTTTCACATTTGATATTGAAATTATTTCTGCATCGAAATCTGAATTCTCAAGTACTTGTCTTTCATTTTCTACTAAGTCTCCTCATATTGTCAACTTTGTGGATTCTCCCCTGTTATAAGAAGTAACATAATAATTAGAATAAGAATAAAATATTTATATTGGTACCAAATCATCCTCACTTGTTATTTAAGAGAATGATCTCTCTTTTCTTTGTTGTTCGTGCCTCAATTCTTTGAAGTTTAATGTTGAAAGTTGACTTCACAATTGCAATGATGCCAATAATATATGTAAAATATGATATTTTAAAGAATGATAAGTATGATAATGAAAAAACATAGAGGAGAATATAAAATAGAAAATTATGCTGTAAATGTTATTTACCAAATAATGTTTTGCCATCGATTAGACTTTGAAAGTCATTGACTTCAATAAATGATTGTTGCAAAGCAACAATTGGTTCATCTAATTCCTTGACTATCGTATTTGGTACAATGGTTTTTTATCTCTTCATGCACATTATGGAACCTTCTGTCTACGGATCTTACATTTCCATTGATAATGAATTAAGTTTTGTTCTTCTCAATCAAAGTATCAAACTTAGTTATGGTCTCATTATACATCACAGCTTACATATTTATTCTCTGAAGACATTAAAAATGAATAAGATATCTATCATGAAACAAATAATTTATAATGCCTTGAAAATTTTTTTACCTCATCATCCATCAAAATGAGTTTCAAAATGTTTAAAAGGCCTTTTGAGTTTCTGAAGGTTTTATCCAATTCTTTTCGAACCACCAAAACTTTGATTGTCCAATCTTTTTGAAAACCTAAAAATTTTGAAATTGGAACAAAAGTTTTTCTTTGTGCTTGGAAATGTAAATATCTGGCAAACTCTAGGAGTGTGGAGATGTAAATAATGGTTGTGTTATTTATTGTGAATTATTCACTTTGAAATTATAATAAAGTGATTCAATTTTTGTAACTGGTACAGATTATTATATTAGGTCTTTTATTTGAATGTTCAGATGACATAGTATTTTAACATAATTTAACTTAGTGTTATTATAATTTAACATAATATTATGTTTGCAGGTGATTTTTGAATTCAAAAGACTTAATTTGCATAGATGTAGAAATTATAATGACTTTTCACATGATAGTAGACATTATTAACTGCTATATTTTGTTTTGAAACCAAGGGATGTTTGTAATTGCAAAATTCATATATTCAGCTCTCAATTAATGCAAGATAGTAGGACAGGTGTTAGTAACATTAATATCTGCTATATTTCAAATTATTTTGTTTTGCAATTTATTCTCAATAATGTAGTGAAGGAAGGACTGCTGTTGTATATTTAAAATTAGATTTGTTCAAATGACATTAGACATTATTAACTGCTATATTTTGTTTTGAAACCAAGGGATACTGTGACTGTAAAATTCATATATTCAGCTCTCAATTAATGCAGGATAGTAAGACAAAATTCATATATTCAAATTATTTTGTTTTGTAATTTATTCTCGTTAATGTAGTGAATGAAGGACTGGTGTGGTATATTTAAAATTAGGTTGGGTAGTTTTTTCTAGCAAATATTTTTTTGGAATGCATGGTTTTAGATATGGTAGGATTATAGATTAATGTTCACTTTGATCAATTTATTATAATTTTAGAAGTAACCAATTATTAGATAACACATATAAATTCAAATGTTAGTTTGGGTGATAGTATCAATAATAAGTGGATAAAATTGTTAAAAAAATCTCATTTTCTCCCCACTTTTAATATATTATAGATTATAGATGCATGGCTTAGATGAAAGGTAACTTATTTTTCTATTTTTTGGCAAAACTCGTTGTAGTTGGATATAAAGGAACTGGGTTTTATTATCAGTGGGGAAAGTGGTTTTATCATTCATTGAGAATGCAAAGTTACAAAGATTGGGCCACTACGCACAAAGCTAAGAGCAAATCCCAATACAGTCTGAATTCAATTTTCCTTAACAGCTTCTTCGGCTGTTAAAGAAGCTGATACCTAGCCAAGTTAACATTTGAAAATCTGATACATAGCTTCCCTTTTCTCGTGCAATTAACATTCATAAACTTTGATGCCTTCATTTCCATTAATATTGATTTGTCCTATCTTCATTTAGTGCATGATTTGATGATAACAGATCTTCGCACAAGTGTTATAAATAACGCATCCATCTTACCATGCAAGTTTCTCGAAAAGCTGCATCAAAGGTAATAGGTTCATGGTTATTTTGTACACATAATTGTGTTCCATCATTTAAATACTGATATTCACCCCCTCCCCCCCCCCCCCTAAATCAAAAGATGAGTGAATCTTCTTCTAGTTATGTTTCTGGATGTGTTTGTGTGTTCAAAAGTTCTAAAATTTTAAATAGCCGCGTTCACTGTTCTGTCCTTGTACTCTCGTTGACAGTCCTCGGAGAAATTTTGAGAGGAAAATGGAGGGACAAGTGGGTCATTTCCTATAGAGCTTTGTGGAATTGTCATTAAAAATGATATATTTTTGCCATCGGTATATTTTCGCCATAAAAACCCAAAACCTACTGCCTTCTTCCTTGCAACCATATCTAGTGGTGTGTAGAAATTTTGTGAATTCATTTGATCAGTACTTTTACTCTAATAATTCGATTCGATAAACCGAATATTCAATTCAGTTCCTTTTTGAATAAAATTTAATAAAATATTTATTTAAATACATTTACTCTAATAATTTGATTCAATTCTTATATATTATTTATTCATATAAATAAATATTTGAATAAAATACATTATTAGTAAATAAAATTAGAAAATTATAATTATAAATTTTATAATATTCATAAGTTTTACTCACTAAAATGTCTCTAATTAAGTTAATTATGCTAGACGAACATATGCGTACAGTCTATACATTTTAATTGGATTTTTAATGTATTATATTTTTATCTTTAAGTGACACAAATGAACTAAAAATATGTTTTAGTCTTTTAGATTGAATATTTTTACATATTTTTTAATGACGAAATAATTTAATATATTTTACGTCTAAAAATAAAATTCAAATTAAAAATGATAAAAAAAAGTTTGCTCATACAACGTTTTGAGAAATAAAAAAGAAGAAAAATTAACAATTAATGATATATCATTAATAGACTGAAGGAAAAATTTGAAATTATAAAATAAAGAGTGGGCAAAATAGTCCAAAAATGATTCTCTTTATCATCTCACTTTTAATATACTAGTTAAATGCATGTGTGGTGCATGTCTTCTTTAACTTATTATATTGATTACGTTGCTTATTCTTGTAAATAAATTTTTTTGAATAAAATACATTTATTAGTAAATAAAAGTAGAAAATTATAATTGTAACTTTTATGTTTTTCATAAATCTTACTTACCAAACTGTTTATAATTAATTTAGTTATGCTAGAAGAACATTCTCTATATATTTTTCAGTTTAATTCTTTTAGTATATTATTTCTTTGATCTCTATCAGCTAAAAATATATTTTTTTTATTTATTGATTGAATTTTTCAGATATATATCTTAACGAAGAAATAACTTAATATATTTTCATATTCAAAAATAAATTTTAAATTAGAAACGATCAAAAAATAAAAAGTTTGCTTCAGAGATACATTAATCCACTGAAGTTTTATTTTTTTAAAATAAGAAAATAAGAAAATTATAATTAATGATGAACCATTAATAAACTGAAGGGTAATTTCAAAATTATAAAATAAAGAATTGACAAAATAATCTAAAAATAATTTTCATTCTCATCTTACTTTTAATATATTAAAAATTAAAAATTAATTTTTAATACGTGCGTTACAATGGATATAAATTTAATGTATTGTTAATATAGACAATGTACTTTGCATTGTCAGACTAAATTGTCCCGAAATCAAATATAGCGAATAGTATCCTTTTAAAGTCCTATAATTTATTTTTTTTTGTTTGCTACATTTTCTTTTCGTAATAAAAGTTAATTACGGTTCAAGAATTCATATTCTTATTTTTTTTTACTTTCTAACTTACTAATAGTTTAAACCATGCACATTTAATTATCAATTAATTTGTACATGTAAAATTCATTTAACTTATCAGCTAATTCATGCATGACATTAATGAACTTGAGTAAAATTCTTACTCTTCATTTTTCCTACTGATATCAGAGATTTTTCATAACCTTGAGATATTAGCAAACTTAAGTACAATTGTTTTATGGTATATCTCTTGTACAAATTTATTTTAGAATGTATATGTTGCCACTATTTGTTGTAAAAAAAATATGATGCCTAGTAATTTTTGGATTTGCTCTCTTAATTTGAATTAGATGAAATAATCTCGTCAAATCAATTAGAAAATTATATAATTTTGTCACATGAATAAAATAATATATTATACATATTTACTATTTTGTCAACTATACTTTCTCATGTCAAATTTTGTTAAAACATGTTTTTACTGTCAGAAAATATATATCAAATTATACCATAAATTACATTTCTACATCAAACATAATAACTATCATAAAATGTAATTTAAACAAGTTCACCAATTATATAGTTTAAAGTAATAACAATAACTTTATCTTTTAATTGTTTAGTTAAATAACTTTATTACTAACATGGCATTGAGAGGATAACTTTATTGCTTATTACTAACATGAAGGATAATTAAATCGTTTTAAGGGAAAAATGAGGATAAACTTGAGGCCCTCTCTAACTAGGCCTAAGTTACCTTAGGCTTGGGTAGGTCTTACCAACCTATATACAGTAATACGATAATCATAAGAGTTAATATTATAGCATCCGTTGTATTTTGCCCAAAAATCAAATTACTCTCATAAATTAATTTTTTTTCATAATTGACCCCTTAACTTTCTCCATCCATTAATTTATCCCCTGACCTAAAATTTTAGCCTAAACGCAGTTTAATTGATGATATGTGTTGCACGTGATCATGGAAATACTAAAATGCCCCTGTTAAAAAAAATCACCCACCCCATTCCCTCGCGAGCTGCTTTCCCCCCTCTCCCTCACAAGCCCTCCCCCTCCCTGCATCGCGATTTTTTCTAGCCCTTCTCCTTCTCCCTCGGGTTCGTCTCTTTCTCCCTTGAGTTCTCCCTCCCCCTCGAGATTCTCCAGTCACTCATTTTCAGTTCACCCAACCTAACCCGAAAAAACCCTAACCCGAAAATTCCTAACCCTAACCAAAACAACCATAGTCGAAAAATCCTAACCCTTACCCGAAAATTCCAGTTCATCTATTCTTCTTCAATTTCAGGTAACTCCTTCTTCTCCATTCTTTCTCCTTCTTTGTTATTTGGTTTCGATTTCAGTCTCTTAAATAAGGGGAATTTTTTGTTGATTTCTAAAATGGGGACCATGTGTTAGAATAAAGTTCATTTTTTTTGTTTGAATATTACTTTTTTTGAACAACCCGACACTTTCTTGTTTTTCTATGTCATTTTTGGGTTTGAAATGGGGTCCATTGAATTGGAAAGTGGACCAAGTTGTTTTCCTATCATTTCTTAGTTTAGAACTACCCGATGTTGTTTTTTAATGTTTATGTACTTTATACATGTAGTTTATGTATTTTATGAACTATTTACATGTTGTTTACGTAGTTTAAGACTATTTAGATGTTGTTTATGTAGTTTATGAACTATTTACATGTCATTTATGTAGTTATGAATCGTTTAGCTCCTATTTATGTAGCTTATGAACCATTTAGGTGTTGTTATGTAGTTAATGAATCATTTACATGTTACTTTTGTAGTTTATAAACTATTTACAATAGATATGAGAATTTTGCTCATTATGGTTCTGTTGCCGGTTATAAGATGTGAGCTGCATCATCGGGGAATTCTAATGAATATGCCCTTCAACAGCCGCGATGGGGGACAGATTAAGGTATTCGAGGCAATCGATGTGATTTGTTGTATGTGGTTATATTCCACAATGAGGTAAGATTACTAAGTCATGAAACTTGGAAATGTATATGGTATAAGTGTAAAGGGTAGAGTTTTGAAAATCTCTTGCCTTAAAACTATGATACTGATATCCATAATATAGTGGCAAGATTAGAGAGTGATATTGAAGGTGGATTAGTTTGGAGTTATTGTTGAGCAAGGAGGAGAGTAATGATGAAAGTTTAGAGGATAGTAGTAGTAGTTCTGATAAGTCAGAATATGAGGTTGAAGATGATAGTTCTATAAGTGAATTTGATACTTCGTTGAGTGGATATTAGAGGTGTAATCGGTTCGGTTTGGTTGATTATTTGGGCAAAAATCGAACCGGAATGAAACTCACAGTTTGGACCTATAGCGAACCGAACCAAACCGAACAAACAATGAGACGAGAACCGAACCAAACTTTAAAAAATGAGACGCATGGGAAAGGCAAATATGAAAAAGGAAGAGAGAAAGAGAGACGCCTAGGAAAGGCAAAAATAAGCACACTATTGAAAGGAAAATTAGGGTTTCAATATGTATTCTAATATTTTATTATATAATTTTAGTTTATTCGGTTCGTTTCATACGGTTAAAATAATAGATGAACTGTGAACCGAACCGAAAGTTTAATTCTTTTATATTTTTGGACTGAACCGAACCGAAAAAACTTATATAACTGACAGAACTAACCATTTTCGGTTCAGTTCAGTTCGATTCGATCAGCTCGGTAATATTCTTTTCGCCCTAATGGATATATTATTGATTATGGTGCTGATAGTAGTGCGTTAGGGCTGAAACTATTGTTGATAATAATATGGATAGGACTGAATTTATGATTGATCCTAGTAATGTTGCTATTACTGAAGGAGGTGATGTCACATGCATGGCATAGGCATTGAAGGAGGAAATTAGGAGGGAATTTCAGGTGAATTTTTCTTTGCGGAAGTGTTACAGAGCCAAGTGTAAGGGTTTGAAATGGTGCGAGGTGATGTTGCTGGGCAATATACTCAGATATGGGATTATTGTGAGGTTGTTAAGAAGATGAACCCTGGTTCTAGTATGCTCAAGTGTTTTTAAAAGATATTTTTGTTGCTTGTTTTCATGTAAACAAGGCTTTGTTATTGGTTGTAGACCCTTGATATGTTTGGGTGATTGTCATTTGAAGGGGGTTTGGTGGGGGGATATTGTTAGCTATTGTTGGGTTAGACAACAATGATAACATGTACCCTATTTGTTAAGCAGTTGTGGAGAGTGAAACGAAGGAGACATGGAAGTGGTTTGTCAAATTATTGTTAGGAGAGATTGGTGCTAACATGTGCCCCACATTCATGTCAGACAAACAAAAATGCTTAATAGAAACATTTGAGGAGGTGATGCCCCATGCATGGCATAGGGTTTGTGACCGACATCTTTATGCCAATTATAGAAAGCATTTTTCCGGGAAGTTGATGAAAGGCCAAATGTGGGGTCTAGCTAGAGCTACCTCTAAGAGACAATTTAAACGAATTATGAATAAGTTAAAGGAGGTGAACGTGGCTGCACATGCATGGCTTGAGAAAGAGGCAACTTCCTCTCGGTCTAAGCATGCTTTTTATCAGAAGGTTAAGTGTGATGCATGCTTTTTAACGAGTACATTTTGGAGAGTAGGGACATGCTTATTGTGTGCATTCATGAAGAAAAAAAAGGGACCTGAGAGATATGTGGATGAGGTGCACATCAAATAAATATATTTGAAGGCATATGAGTGCCTCATTAAACATATCCCATATGTTGATCAATGGGACACTGTTGAGAGGGATGAGCCCATCAAGCCACCTATTGTGCACAGAAAACCTGGCAGACTAGGGAAAAAGAGAAGGCTACAAGAAGAAGAAATAACGTCTCATAACACTACTAGAGCATCTGGCAGGGGGAGAAAGCTAAAGTGTGATAACTGTAATCGAGCGAGCCACAATGCAAGGTCGTGCACACAACCTGTTAACCCCAACAGAAAAAAAGTAGAAACAAACAGCATTCCCAAACAGTAAGTTTTATTAATTATGTAAGTCAAGTAACTTCTTTAATGTTTACATAAGTGTATATTATAACATTATTACTACCATACAATTAAGTTCTTTAATGTTCTTTTCAGATCCAAAGTCCACCCCAAAGTTCAACTCAGGTTCAAAGGTCATCTCCAAGAGTATCACAAAGAGAATCGAAAGTAAATAATTGCATTTTGGGACTATTTTACTGCCATTTTTATTGTTTTCCTATTGTTTTTGCTGAATTATGACTGTTGTTTTGCTGTTAGAATGGGGAATGTTTTGCCGTTGTTTTTTTACTTTTTTCCAATTATTTTTACTGAATTGGGACTGTAGTTTTGCCGCTGTTTTTACTGTTTTCCTATTGTTTTTGCTGAGTCGAGACTGTTTTTTTTGCTATTGGAATTGTGACTGTTTTGCTAATGAATTGGGCTGTTTTGGGACTATTTTGCTATTGTTTTCCTACTATTTTTACTGTTTTCACAAACAACAAGAGAATGCTACAATGTTTTACTATAGTCAAAAAACTCAACCTAGCCAAGATGTACAATGATTATCTCACAATTCTACCATATGGAGGAGAGGAAGGAGATGATCCGTTTAGAATCTCTTATTTTTTGTGAACTATATTTAGAACATCTTTTTGTGAACTATTTAGAATATTTTTTTGTGAACTATATTTTGAAGCATATGATATGGTAGATGAAAAGAATGTGCTATTAAAGCTCTTTTTGGTAGATAAAAAGGATGGAATAGGCTTTTGTAATTATTTTGTTGAAGAATATGATATGGCAAGTGGATATGACAATTATTCAGTTATCTTGTTGGTGAATATTGTAATTATTTTTTTGAAGGATATGATATGACAGTTATATTAATTTACTATTAAATATTGTAACTATGTTATACATATCTTAAGGATAGCATATAATAATAGGTCTTACATGAGAAATGCTCTTACAATTAAAAAAATGAACATTTCTTTGTTGATCAAAAGATCTACATATAATTTAAATAAATTTATACATCAAAAACACTGAAATAACACACCAAATTCTGATACACCAAATTAAATTAAGTTGATTCTTTTTAAGTTTGGCAATTTGGGCATCAAGCCTAGCATTGTGCCAAAGAGTATTGCATAGTTTTCATTCAATTGTTTGACTTCCTCTTCTACCTTCATAATCCCCATATTTTTTATTGGAACATCATGCCATTTAAAATAACTACGATCGAACCCGTCCTTCCATTGAGCACAACCAAAAAATCTTCTACCTGGATTTTCATGTGCCGTAGGGGTCCTATGATATTAACCATGCTCATAAATGTAGAAGATGATTGTAACATTAATGCTCCTCTAAAATGTGAGATTTGAGTGAAAAGAAAGATGAAGAGTCTTATTTGGGCTGATTCCAGATATGAGTTCTGTTTTCAAAATGGTAGCATTTGTCATTATACAAGATTATGTGTTGAGATTATCTTTTTGGAGAATGGCTTAAAGCAGAAGCTAATCTTAATACATCAGTCTTTACCCGAAATAGATTGGACAATTCAGGAGCCCCTTATGATATGCCTGTTAGGAAAGGAAGTGATATGTTTAAAAGAAACGATAATGCTGATAAGGATAATTCCAGCAGGCCTTTGATTATCAGGGATTGTAATAACCCTGATGGGGAAAGGTGGAAGCTCTGGTTGAGAAATTTAGTTTTTCAAAAACAAATTCACATAGGAAGAGGGAGTATAAGAAACAAGTGGTAAAAGGAAGACAGACGAGTAAGACAAAAGGGAACAAGAGCAAAAAAGGGAATAACAGTAAAAGGCCCAGAGTGGATGAAGAAGACTGGTTATCGATGGGACATTTAGGGACATTTTTGTAATGCCCATTACAATAATGTTGAAGGTGGTGATGTTGCTAATGAAAAAGTTGTTGATGTTGCAGCTGTGACGATTTTCCCCGAAAAGCCATCAAAGGAACCATGAAGATATTAATTTAGAACTATCAAGGACCGGGGGAATGCCTTTGATAGTCCAAGCAATGAACCATGCCCTTATCCTTCATAAGCCCTTCTTGTTTGTCGTTTGGAAACAAAGGCAAAAAGTGTTGGAGCTGAAAGATTTGCAAGGAAATGGAACTTTGATTTGTGGCATGTGGTGGATCCTGTGGGCTTGTCTGGAGGTATGTTAGTTTGCTAGAACAAAATATTACTTCGAATAGTATTACAAAGGTAACCAATCTTGTTGATATGTCAATTAGGGAAACGGTGAGAATTTATTTTGTATATGGTCATAGAGATGATAATACCAGCTGATGGAAGTTAGATGATTTTGGCTAATAGTAATAAAGGTCCTAACTATCTGTGGCTCATAGTTGGTGACGAGATGTTAAGTCTGCCCGAAAAGCATGGTGGCAGGACTTGATTTCTACATTTGGAGAAATGAAAGTGCAAGTGATGAATTCATCGAAGAAAGATCGGATCCGACCTTTATTAATGACGCCTTCATAGAGAAGTTTCATCAGAGTGAGGTACTTATTCCTCCTAACATTGATTTTGGTTGTTTACCTTTCTAAGGATATTATAAGGAGGAAAAGTGCTTCATATTTGAATCTAAATGGCACAAGAACATGATTATGAGGACAGAGTTAAAAAAGTTGGGATTCTACTGCTTCTGAATTGGGCTGCAAATTTTGATTCTGAAATTGAAGAATCGCAAAAAGAGTTGAGATAATTGAGTGGCCAATTGAGGGAAATCCTAAGAAGGATCTGGATTCTCTAAAAGAAGTACAAATGTTGTCAGATGATTATAAGCATGATAGAATCCTAAAGAAGGAAATGAGAAAAAAAATTGGAGATATTTGGCACATGCCAAGGTGAATTGGCGTAAGTTAGGGATGATTAAAATCTCTAAATTTTAGAGATATTAATGAGGTCTGGTAGGAAGGAGATGAGAGAATATCAGAGGTAATTAAAGAGTTCTATTCTAATTGCTTTACTGATGAAGGTACCTCCGACATTCAATGGGTCTTGCAGGATATCTCACCAGTTATATCTGAGGAAGCAAACTCTGTCCTCACTGTTGCATTGCAATAACTTTGGAGGAAGTTAAAAGAGCTGTGATGATCTTGGACCTGATAAATCACTTGAGCCAGATCGTATACATGGCCTATTCTACCAGAAGCATTGGGCAGCTCATTGGGACTGATGTTTTGAGAGCCACTAAAAATTTCTTTGGTAACTGTGATATGTCTTTCTCTATTAAAGAAACTCATATAACCTTGATCCCGAAGGTATTGCAGCTAGAAACTCATGCTCAATATTTAACTGTTGCAGTTATAACTTCTCATATGAAATCATTTCTAAGGTTTTGGCAAATAGGTTAAGACCTTTGCTAGATAGTGTGAAATCCAAAACTCAAGGTACATTTGTAAGTTGTAAACACATCTAAGAGAAATTTTTTTTTATTTCTCAGGAGGTGTTTTACCAAATTAAAAGAAAGAAAAGAGGTGCGAAATGTGTAATTGCTATAAAAACAGACATGGCTAAAGCATATAATAGAGTATGCTGGAATTATTAAGAAACTTAGGAGAATGGGTTTTGATGGTAAAGAGGTTATTGGATTATGACATGTGTTTCTACCGTGAAATATAAGATCCATGTGAGGTGTTCTATAATCTCCAAGCAACAATTATGAAGTTTTTGTGAAAAAGAAAGAGACTAAATAGGTATCAGATGGTGCTAATTGGAGAAATGACTAGCACAAAGGATATAGGTGGTCAGGGATTCAGAGATCTTGATGATTATAATACTGCCCTATTAGCAAAGAAGACTTGATTTGTTTTTAATAACCTGAAAGCTTATGTTCAAGGTTGTTAACAGCCTGTTCCCGAATAATGTGTTCTTCAAGAAACCGCTCATGGGCTTGGAAAAGCTTATGTTTTAGTAAGGAAATTGTCAAAAAAATAATTGCTTTAGGGCTTTTGGCAAGGGCCAGTATATCAGAGTTTGGGAGGATAATTGATTAATTAGTGGAAGAAACCTAGAGCTTTTCAGGAATGATAACATCGATGTTATTGCTAGTCTGTTAGCAACAATAGATTTTGGTGGGACATCGGCAAGATTAATCATTTTTTCCCATCCTGGATTTCTCTTTTTCGGCCTAATAGAGATGACAAAACTGTTTGGCCTTTATGTAAAGATGGTTTGTTCACTTTCAAGTCCGACTATCACGCCATTCATGAAGAGAAGATGGGAGACAGAGGTGTACGATCTTCTTCAACAGTTATTATTTCGAATAACTTTTGGAAAATCCTGTAAGCAAGTGCTTATCAGAAGGATTATCCAAGATGATACTTGCCTTGTTTGTTTTAATAGTTCAGAATCTACTTTTCATACTTTGGTTTGTTGTAAATTGAGCATTCTTGCTTGGTGTATATCATCTCTGCAGCTAAGGGTTCACTCTAGTGAAGTAGACTTTGGTTAGTGCACTCAGGATAGAATATTTGAGTTAATGCATCATGATGATGGAGGTACGGAGAAGTTTTTCTATTTTTGTTTTCTTTGCTGGACGATCTCAAAATTTAGAAACAAATTGCTGTTTGAAAGGAAAACGGTAGATCCTGTTATAACGGTGATGTTGACAAACAAATCTACTTATTGTTTTTTATCTACTAATGAAAGGAGTTGGGGGATGAGTACAAAGGTTTCTGTTAGGAGGGAAGAGAAATCTTGGACTGACATATGGAAGGAAGCATCAAGATCATTTGTGATGCTTCTTTTGATGTTTGAAATATGAATTGTGCAGTAGGGGTTCTGGCAATTAAAAAATTTCTTTTTGCCTAGAGATGTTATTAGTTTGATTGAAAATGAGAGTATAGTTGTTAGAGGGGTGAGAAGACCCCCTGAACTTATTATTCATGTTGGTTTTCAATGAAATTTATTGAGTTAAAACAACGTACTTAAAGATACTTTTTGTTGTAGTTGAATATAGCAGGAAGATTGAATAAAGGATAATTTGCTGGGAAGAAGCTTTTTGCATTAACATCAAACAAATACAAAGATAACCTTAAATATTACACGCTAATAGCTGAATGAACAAATAAATAATTTGTGTGAAAAATAGAAGAATATTCGCATAGGCTCTCATTGGTTAGATTAGGATTTTATTCTTCTAATCATTGAAGAAAGATTGGAAAAACTACCATGGCCAATAGACGAGAGCCTCGTGGGTATACAGTTAGAGCCTCTTAGATGCTGAGATAGCCGATGAGAGTTGTCCGAGATGGAGGATGACTTAGCAGGAAAAGTAGTTGACATGTTCTACATGGGAACTTCGTCAGTCTCTGTTTTACGACGTAGACTGCATCGAGAGAAGAAGAAGAATGGCTTTTAGCCAAATAGTTTCATGGTTCCTCAATACCTACCCTCAAGCGAGATGGGGAGTTAGCGACATTGAGCTTGGATCGTAGTTAAGTAAAACAAGGAGGGAGAGCTTTGGTAAACAAGTATGTGATTTGAGCTGCTGTGGGAAGATAGCGAACTTCAAGGACCTTATTTAGCATTTGTTCACGAATAAAATGAACGTCAATCTTGATGTGTTTGGTTCGAGAATAGAAGACTGAGTTTGTTGCAAGAGATGTTGCACTTTGATTGTCACACCATGTGATTGGTGATTAAAATAAGGGGATGTGTAGTTCTTTGAAAAGAGACAGCAACCAAACTAACTTAGTGGTAGTAGAAGAAAGGGGACGATATTCAGACTCAGTGCTATATCGAGCCACAACTATTTGTTTGTGAGCACTCGAACTGATAAGATTTCCCCCCAAGAAAAACACATAGGCCACTCGTGGACTTCCTATAATCGAGATTACTGGCCCAGTCAATGTTCAAAAAGCTTCAAAGGTGAGTCGAGAAGCATGAGTGAAAGAGAGCCCCAACTGTTGAGTACCCTTGAGATAACGAAGTATCATCCTCTTACACGCCTTCCAATGATCATTAGTTAGGGAGGCCATGTATTGGCTGAGTTTATTGACAATAAAAGATATGTCAGGTCGTGTCATAGTCAAATATTATAGTGCCCCTATAATGCTTCTATAGAGAGCACACTTAGAAAAGGCAGTACTAGAAGAACACAACTTGTAGGCAGGACACATTGGAGTAAGATTACTTTTACAGTGTGACATGTTGGCATTGGCTAGAAGATCACTGATGTACTTAGATTGTGTAACATAGAGACATAAATTGTTCCTGAAAGCTTCAAAGCCTAGAAAGCAGGATATAGAGCCAAGCGTTTTAAGAGCAAAACCCTTACTAATGACTTGTTGAATTTGGGAGGAAGAACTGCTAGTGACAAGGATGACATCTAGATAGATGAGGATGAGAGTGATGCTCTAAGGAGATGTATGAATGAATAAGGAGATGTCAGACAGAGTTGCAAAATCCCAATGTGACCAAGGTGGATTTTAGCTTATCAAACCAAGATCCTGAAGCTTGTCTAAGGCCATAGAGGGCCTTTTGTAATTTGCAGACATAGTGAGGCTTTTGAGGATCCTAGAAGCCAGGGGGTTGTTCCATGAAGACTATTTCTTACAAATGTCCATTCAAAAATGCATTGTTGATATCTAGTTGCTAGATATCCCAGCCACTGAGTAACAGCCAGTGTGAAGATGACCCTAATGGCACAAGGCTTGATAACATGAGTATATGTTTCAAAAAAATTGATTCCATATATTTGTTGAAAGCCATTGGCAACTAATCGAGTCTTATGCTTATTAATGGAGCCATATGGATTATGTTTTAGCCTATAAACTCATTTACACTTTACTACAGGCATACTGGAAGTGGGGGGACCAAAACCCAAGTCTTATTGTTGAGAAGAGCCTTATACTCAACTGTCATAGCTACTGGCCAGTAGGGATCTGCAATAGCTTCAGAGACAGAACTATGTTCCAAGTTAGAAAGAGATGCATTATACAACTAAGGTTTGAAAATACATGCCTTAGACTTGGTGAGCATAGGGTGAGTAGATATAGTGCACAAGGGAATAGGTGTAGTGGATTGAGAAAGAAGGGGTGAGAGAGAAGGTGAAGAGTGTGGTGACATAGAGGTGGGTAGAGTGGATTCAAAGGGTACAACTGAAGAAGTAACATCATAATCAGGAGTAGAAGAAGAGTGGGAAGGAGTACCTGATAATGGAAGTGGCTCTCCGATTTGAGGAGAATAAGAGGTTGATGGAGCAGATCTTGCTTCAAATGTGGTAGAAGGACTTACACCATTTCCCTATATTAAGAAAGTAGGATAATGGACAGGAAACATGATAGTTGGTGAGTTGTTTGAAGGTGAGGTTTTGGTGGCAAGTTGAGAGTATGGAAACTCTAATTCATTAGATATGACACTCTAAGCAATGTAAATTCTTCCCGTAGTTGGATCAAGGCATTTGTATCCTTTGTGAGAGGTGTTGTACCCAATGAAAACACACCTGGTAGAGTGAAAATCAAATGTATGCTTATGGTAAGACCTTAAGAAGGGAAAACATGTACAACCAAAGACATTGAGCAATGAGTAATTTTGAGGTTTGTGATGTAGCATTTCAAAAGGTGATTTGGAAAAGAGAACACATGTGGGTAACATATTCATAAAATGAACAGAAGTGCTGAAAAACTCCCATCAGAACTTGAGAAGGAGCTTAGCATGGGCAAGAAGGGTTAATCGTTTTTCAACTATGTCCCTATGTTTTTTCTCAACCCTCCCATTTTACTGGTGAGTATATGAGCAGGGATGTCCAAAGGTAATGCCAAGGTGGTTGAGAAGAGGAAGCAAAGGCCTGAACTCCCCTCCCCAGTCAGTTTGCAAGCACTTTATTTTAAGATTAAAGGTTCTTTCAATATAGACATTAAACTCAATTAAGGTCTTTTTTACTTCATATTTAAGTGAAAAGGGAAAGATCCATGTAAATTATATGAAATCATCTACAAAACTAATGTAATATCTATAACTAGAGAGAGTAAGAGGGAGGGTCCCCAAACACCTGAGTAAATAAGTTCAAAAGGTTTATTAGTTGTAGTTAATGAAGATGAAAAATTAGTTTGGTGAGCTTTGCCTAAACAACATAAAAAACAAAACTCAAGTTTCTTTTCATTAAAAGAAGAACTAGTTACATACTTGGAAGCTAAACCTAAGATATGAGCTGAGGGGCGCCCTAGTCTCTAGTGCCATAAATTGGCATTGGTACTAGTACTAGAAGTAGACAGTAAACAAGAAAGAAAAGTAGAAAAGTTATTGGTTTGAGACTTGGGCTTGGATTGGTGGGGACTGAGTTGTGTATTGAACTTCCGATGCAATTGGAAATGGTATAATCCTCCTTTAAGAACACCCTGAAGCAGAACCTCCCTCAAAATCTTGTCCTGAACAAAGCAATAGTTAGAATCAAAGACAATAATTATAGGATTGGACTTGGTTAACTGTGAGACACGTAAGAGATTTTTTGTTGCATGAGGAACACATAGCAACTGATCAAGAGTTAGTGTAATATGAAGTTTGGTTGTGTGAATGTGTGATTTTCCTACATGAGTTATGAGAAGAAGCTCACCATTGCCTATAGCAAGTTTAGTTTTACCTTTATAATCACTCTTAATGGAAAGATTAAAAAGATCAGGTGTGATATGAGCATTTGCTCCACTGTCCATAAACCAGTTGTTGTCATCAATTGAGGAGGGAGTTGCTAGTAAGCTACAGGTGATCTTAGAGTTGAACTGACGTTGTAGGATCCATATTGTCTTTAGGAGGGCAGATTAGTGTTAACAGTAGGTTGAAATTCATAATCAAACTTGTTATAGCAGCTAAAGGCATAGTGACCAGGTTTTCTGCATATCTAGCACATGGGTCTGGTATTGCCTCTTCCTGTCCCTCTACGTCTTCCTCTAGTATTTCCAGAGTTGCTCCTATTTGGGTAAGGTTAAGGGGGCTTCTGTCACTTCTTCTGTTGTAGTTGGAAAATTGAGTAGAGTGATTAATTTGCTCAACTTTCATTGGACTATTTAACTGTTGAAGTCTCATTTCTGGCTTTGCAGCACGAATTGGGGTTCTTGGAGTGACATTGACTCATACATTAAGGTGAGATGAAACATTGCAGGGTCAAACTCATTCCTTAAACCTCCTAATATGTAAAGTAGGAGATCTTCATCCTCAACTAACTGTCCACTAGCTGACGGACTATCAGTTATTGATTTCATCCAAAGTGTATAGTCATTTATACTTGATGCACCCTTCTTTATAGTCTGTAATTGATACTTGAGTTTGAGAGTCCTTGCCTTGGACTGAAAGGTAAAGATTTGTTCTAGATCTCTCCAGACTTCATGGGAGCTTTGACACCTCACAACATGACCAAACATGGCCTCTATTATTGAAGACAGTAACCAACTCATGAGATGTTGGTCTATTCTTCTCCAACTGACAACAGTAAGGTTGAGAACAAATGAGGCTTCATTTTTTTTACTGTGAAGCTACATTATAGAGAGGGTTTACAGTTAATTCCTCTGGAACATGGACCAATCCTAGCAAGTATTGCTCAAGATCATATGCTCGCACGATTGAGAAAATCTATGATTTCTAAAAAATATAATTATTGTGATCAAGCTTGATGGAGATAGCTACAATGTTGTTTGGCAGCATGTTGGGCAAAGAAGGAAGCAGGCTTGGTGAGGAATTAAGTGAAGGACTGTTACTTGAGCTTGTATTGTTAATGTTCTGGTTTTGCATAGTTGTTATATTGGTAGCAGCAGCAGTAGAAGTTGGGGTATTGTTGTTTTCAAGAGTAGCCATTGTAGGAGCAAGTTGAGCTCTGGATTTGATACCAAGTTGAATATAAGAAGAAGATTGAATAAAGGACAATTTGCTTGGGAAGAATTTTTTTGCATTAACATCAAACGAACACAAAGATTGCCTTAAATATTTCATGTTAACAACTGAATGAACAAATAAAGAATTTGTGTGAAAAATAAGAGAATATTCATATAGGCTCTCATTGTCTAGATTAGGATTTTATTTTTCTAATCATTGAAAAATGATTGGCAAAACTGCCATGGCCGATAGATGAGTGCCTCATGGGTTTACAGTTAAAGCCTCTTAGATCTGAGATAGCCAATAAGAGTTGACCGAGCTGGAGGATGACTTAGTAGGGAAAGTGGTTGACGTGTGCTGCATGGAAGCTTCACCAGTCTCTGTTTTACAACATAGATTGCATGGAGAGAAAGAAGAAGAATGTCTTTCAACCAAAGATGTTCATGGTTCCTTAATAGTTATAGTGATTTTTTGTTTAGTGGAAACCACCTATACATCTAAGATAGGGGTGAAGAAGCCATCCACTGATCACCCTTATCTTTTGAAAATGGATCATCTTCAGTTCTATGAGAACCGGTGGTTATGTTCTCAAAATATCAATCATTCATTTGATTTTGAATGGCTCAGATGTGAATCACATGAAAAACAGGAAAAAAACTATTGACATGGCATCTTATATTGAATATTTCATGCATTTAGTTTACCTATTATTTATTTTTATGGCTAGTTCTTTGATGAAAGAGCGAGTTTTAGTGTGTTTTGTTTGAGTTTTGTAGTTTTAGTTAATCGGAGAAAATCAAGCTAAAAATAGGTGGAAGTTTAATGATGGTAAGGTATGCAAATAAAAGAAGTTAAGCGTTGAAACGCAGGCAAGAATAAAGCTGGAAAAAGGATTCCGGCACCTTATTGTTCTCATGCACAGGAACACAGGAGCACAACCCATAGCTGTTATCAGACAGCTCTGCAGAGCACGTGGATTGCATGCGTGGAAGTGGCGCCCCACTAAGCGCCTAACGAAGGAAAATGTTGGTCTCCTTGATTTTATTCCTGTGCTTTGTAGAATCTCTGTTTCGTCCATTTTTTACGCGTCACGCGTCATCCCCTTCAACAGCGCACAATGAAGCCACGACACCTGGTCCCCAGAGAACACTAATTTTATCTCTCGGTTTAGAAAATTAGGAGTCTACAAAAAAAGCACAAAGTCAGACAGTTATAACTCGTTTGACAGTGGACACTAATAGATATTATATTAAATATATTATAATGTATTAAATTAAATAATATTATTTGATATTTGATATTATATTAATTAAAAATTATTTATATAATATCATAATATTAATTATTATAAAATTGTTTGTGATCATTTAACTTAGACTAGTGCGTTTAAAACACATTTACATGTTATTTACACTTAAACAACATCAACAAGCACCATTTCTACTAAAACTCACATTTTTATTTAGAGATTTTGGAGAGAGAACTGATCAACTCTCTTTAAAACGTAATTGTTCTGTTTCCTAAAGAGCTCGCGCGAACCAGAGCAGACCACTAGCCACCAGGAAAAATGGCGGCACCTTCTCTCCATAGCTGCATAGCTCAGCAACACCGCAGTTTTCAACAAATTCCACATGCTCTTCCACTTTGTAGCCATTATTTTCCTTCTTTGTTACCGCATCAACCATATATTCAACGTTCAAAGCAACGTTTCAACCTTACCTTGGATTCTAGTCACCATTTCCAAGCTCATCTTCGCCTTCATTTGGGTCCTTACCCAGTCTTTCCAGTGGCGGCCTGTTTCAAGCTCCATTTTTCCCGAGAAAATCCCCCCAAATATGAATTTCCCTAGACTGGATGTGTTTGTTTGTACGGCAGATCCGAAGAAAGAGCTGACGGTGGACGTGATGAGCACTGTCTTATCGGCAATGGCGCTAGTTGAAGAAGAAGAGCAGAAATTGTCGACGGCAATGGATGAAGCTTCGTGTGGTCACGCTTCACAGATCTGGTTTCCTCTCCAAAGCTTCGGCTAAAAACTAAGGAGGTAAGTTTATCTGGTTATCCCGTTTAGTATCTTTTTAGGAGGGGACTAGATAATATTCTGTTGGTGGGAGTAAAGAGTCATATTGTATTAATTAGTATGGGTTAAATATTTTGGTCAAACGACAGACAGTACTAAAATAATATTATCCCATCTTTAATATTGTCCAATATCAGCTACCAAACAAAGTCTTAGATTATTGAGGGTTATACCCTCAAAACATGTGTATTGACATTTTGATATGAAATTTAATGAGTATTACATTTTTCTTATAATTATTTTTTAAAATTATTATTGAATAAATTATATAAATATCTGAAAATTCAATATTCATTAATGATATTATGATCTTGGATTGGTACGAGAGGATTAAGATCATAGATAAAAAATAAAATTGTCATCAACATATTAAAGTATGAAATATTTAATGAATGGTTACTTGTACGGTTCACTAAGCATTATCAATGCATGTAATCTAGACATCTTAGTAAAATTACTTTATATAATGAGTTACATATATAAAGTAATATGTATATAGATTGGACCAATAATGAGTTACATCTTAGTGAAATTACTTCATTGATGTATATAAATATATTAATTCACATCCGGATCATTGATGTATATAGACATCTTAGTGAAATTATTTTATATAATGAGTTACATATGACTGGACCGATGTAAATTAATATATTTATCAATGTGCCGTTTATCATAAAAGTTTAATACACATCAATACAATCATCATATGTAGATCCAGTCTCAATTTTGAATAATCATGAACTTATATACATGTCTACTGGATCTTTTAATTCACTCGTTAAAGTTTATTTGTAAAACAAGCTAGTGACTTTTATTTTGGACAATCGGTGATGCGGATGACTGGGATCATTATCTTACAAGATTTAGAATCCAAGCTTCCTTAATGGATCGTATATTAGTTTTCTTAAGTGTTAATTCTGAATGAATGGTTATTGAGCTCAAATTTATAATAATATTATAAATTAGTCATTCACTGGTGGATTAATGGTACTTAAGGATCAAGAGGTATTTAGATGGGTAAAAATGTAATTTTAATCAGTTATAATTTACGAACCAATAATTGGAGGACAGAACTACATGAAATGATTATATCAGTGGACTACATGAGAATACTCTGTAAATACATTTTATAATCATTAGAGTTCAATTCCATATTTATAGTGGAGAAATAATGGAATTAATAAATAAGATTATTTAATTAAAGAGTTTAATTAATAATCTGATTTATTGGAGCTTAGAATTATATATTCATGGTTCCCAAATCACATTTGTACTACGTAGTATAGGGTGTGAATATTTCAGAACATGAGAAAATGATTGACTTGCAAAAGAAATTTTTATTCTGGGACAAGTACATAATTATGAGATAATTATGTGTGATTAATAAACTAAAAATTAATGAATTGAATTATATATATATATACAGTTTTTACTGTTTATCTTCTTACTTACATGCGAAATCGTTTATATCTAATCTCACTCTCCGTCCAAGTGGCTGGTTATTCTTATAATTGATTATTTCTCTATATTATTTGTTTACTTAATGTGTGAATCTATTTATCAGAGGTTGACGTACCAACTTCTATTTGGTTGGTTTCAGGGACCTAGGTAAGACCTCTTAGATACATAAATCTGTAGAGTGGTTCTAGAGGTGAAAAAGAGAAGAGTAAAACCTAATAGGAGGTTGTAGAAGTCACCACAAGGTTAGTAACAAAAATTATAATATGAAAAGAATAGTTCAGGTAAGTGATGGGTTCCCGGTGAACTCCACTTCCCTTGGCTATAAATAGACAGTCTCTCTCATTTGTGAATCAGAACTCGTTTTACAACTCTTACTATTGAAGAAATTGCAAATTACAAATTATAAATTTAAGACTTAAAGGCATAGCCACAAGTTCTCAAGTTAGTCAGCTAGTCTTTTATGTTAAAAGAAATAAGAAGAAAAGATTTATAGAATAGGAGAAAAGAAGAAAAGATTATTTAGATGATTCTGGAAAGGAACTCCTAGGGCACTAGACTGACTATACTCCCTAATTTAAGAATTAAAATATTGATAATTAATTTCATTAGATTGTTTATTATTAAGATTTGTCTGACTTTCTTGAAAACTTAATCATTTAGGTTCTAGACCTTTAATTTTAAATTTTTTTTGAATCTTAATATCTTGATCATTATTAATGAATGATCTAGAAAAGGAACTTCTAGACTTACTAATCTTAGAACTGGAAGACTGGTAATTAATATTCTCAGTATGTTTTGTAGTTTCATTAGAAGAAACTATTTTTTTCACGCCCTTTCCTAAGAACATGTATTTTTCCAATTGTTTTTTCATGATGTTGAGACTTGAAGGAAGCATTAAACCATTTTGATTTGTATATTTCTTTATTGGGGATTTTAGGTATATTTCATACCTTATGATTTATTTGATCATCTGAAAAGTATTGAAATTGTTATTCACTATGATCTTCTTGTAGACTTAATGCTACAAGAAGTATTACTTCTAACTAGTCTACTCATTACTCAAAATAACTAAATTATTCTTATTATTGAAAATTTTATACTGTATTTTTCATATTAAAAGTTTTTACTGTTTATCTTCTTGCATTTTAATACCCTCTCTTTAATTTACTCTTAATTCCGCGCCTTTTGGTATCAGAGTCAAACCTGGTGGGAATAATTATACTACCTATTGTAATACAATTTTTACTGTTTATCTTCTTACTTACATGCGAAATCATTTATATCTAATCTCACTCTCCGTCCGAGTGGCTGGTTATTCTTATAATTGATTATTTCTCTGTATTATTTGTTTACTTAATGTGTGAATCTATTTATCAGAGATTGACGTACCAGCTTCTATTTGGTTAGCTTCAGGGACTTAGGTAAGACCTCTTAGATACATAAATTTGTAGAGTGGTTGTAGAGGTGAAAGAGAGAAGAGTGAAGCCTAATAGGAGGTTGTAGAAGTCACCACAAGGTTAGTAACAAAAAATATAATATGAAAAGAATAGTTCAGGTAAGTGATGGGTTCCCGGTGAACTCCACTTCACTTGGCTATAAATAGGCAGTCTCTCCCATTTGTGAATCAGAACTCGTTTTACAACTCTTACTATTGAAGAAATTACAAATTACAAATTATAAATTTAAGACTTAAAGGCATAGCCACAAGTTCTCAAGTTAGTCAGCCAGTCTTTTATGTTGAAAGAAAGAAGAAGAAAAGATTTACAAAATAGGAGAAAAGAAAAAAAGATTATTTAGATGATTCTGGAAAGGAACTCCTAGGGTACTAGACTGGTTATACTCCCTAATTTAAGAATTAAAATATTGATAATTAATTTCATTAGATTGTTTATTATTAAGGTTTGTCTGACTTTCTTGGAAACTTATTCCTTTAGGTTCTAGACCTTTAATTTTTTTTAAAAAAATTGAATCTTAATATCTTGATCATTATTAATGAATGATCTAGAAAAGGAACTTCTAGACTTACTAATCTTAAAACTGGAAGACTGGTAATTAATATTCTCAGTATGTTTTTTAGTTTCATTAGAAGAAAGTATTATTTTCATGCCCTTTCCTAGGAACATGTATTTTTCCAATTATTTTTTCATGATGCTGAGACTTGAATGAAGCATTAAACCATTTTGATTTGTATATTTCTTTATTGAGGATTTTAGGTATATTTCATACCTTATGATCTATTTGATCATCTAAAAAGTATTGAAATTGTTGTTCATTATGATCTTCGTATAAACTTAATGCTACAAGAAGAATTACTTCTAACTAGTCTACTCGTTTCTCAAAATAACTAAATTATACCTATTATTGATAATTTTATACTGTATTTTTCAGATTAAAAGTTTTTATTGTTTATCTTCTTGCATCTTAATACCGTCTCTTTAATTTAATCTTAATTCCGCGCCTTTTGGTATCAGAGTCAAACCTGGTGGGAATAATTATACTACCTATTGTAATACAATTTTTACTGTTTATCTTCTTACTTACATGCGAAATCATTTATATCTAATCTCACTCTCCGTCCGAGTGGCTGGTTATTCTTATAATTGATTATTTCTCTGTATTATTTGTTTACTTAATGTGTGAATCTATTTATCAGAGATTGACGTACCAGCTTCTATTTGGTTAGCTTCAGGGACTTAGGTAAGACCTCTTAGATACATAAATTTGTAGAGTGGTTGTAGAGGTGAAAGAGAGAAGAGTGAAGCCTAATAGGAGGTTGTAGAAGTCACCACAAGGTTAGTAACAAAAAATATAATATGAAAAGAATAGTTCAGGTAAGTGATGGGTTCCCGGTGAACTCCACTTCACTTGGCTATAAATAGGCAGTCTCTCCCATTTGTGAATCAGAACTCGTTTTACAACTCTTACTATTGAAGAAATTACAAATTACAAATTATAAATTTAAGACTTAAAGGTATAGCCACAAGTTCTCAAGTTAGTCAGCCAGTCTTTTATGTTGAATGAAAGAAGAAGAAAAGATTTACAAAATAGGAGAAAAGAAGAAAAGATTATTTAGATGATTCTGGAAAGGAACTCCCAGGGTAATAGACTGGCTATACTCCCTAATTTAAGAATTAAAGTATTGATAATTAATTTCATTAGATTGTTTATTATTAAGGTTTGTCTGACTTTCTTAGAAACTTATTCATTTAGGTTCTAGACCTTTAATTTTTAAATTTTTTATATTTGAATCATAATATCTTGATCATTATTAATGGATGATCCAGAAAAGGAACTTCTAGACTTACTAACCTTAGAACTGGAAGACTGGTAATTAATATTCTCAGTATGTTTTTTAGTTTCATTAGAATAAAGTATTTTTTTCATACCATTTCCTAGGAACATGTATTTTTCCAATTGTTTTTTCATGATGCTGAGACTTGAAGGAAGCATTAAACCATTTTGATTTGTATATTTCTTTATTGGGGATTTTAGGTATATTTCATACCTTATGATTTATTTGATCATCTGAATATTGAAATTGTTGTTCACTATGATCTTCTTGTAGACTTAATGCTACAAGAAGAATTATTTCTAACTAGTCCACTTGTTGCTCAAAATAACTAAATTATTCTTTTTATTAAAAATTATATACTGTATTTTTCAGATTAAAAGTTTTTACTGTTTATCTTCTTGCATCTTAATACCCTTTCTTTAATTTACTCTTAATTCCGCGTGGTTTGGTTTCAGAGTCAACTTGGTGGGAATAATTATACTACCTATTGTAATATAATTTTTACTGTTTATCTTCTTACTGACATGAAAAATTGCTTATATCTAATCTCACTCTCCGCCCAAGTGGCTGGTTATTCTTATAATTGATTATTTATTTATATTATTTATTTACTTAATCTCTGAATCTGTTTATCAGAGGTTGACGTACAAGCTTCTATTTGGTTAGCTTTAGAGACCTAGGTAAGACATCTTAGATACATAAATTCCGAGGGTAGGGTGGTTGTAGAGGTGAAATGGAGAAGAGTGAAACCTAATAGGAGGTTGTAGAAGTCACCACAAGGTTAGTAACAAAAAATACAATATTCTTAATAATAAGAATAATTTAGTTAGTTGAGTAATGAGTAGATTATATAGAAGTAATTCTTCTAGTAATAGGTCAACAATAACCTTAATATCTAACATAATAAATGATGAACATATTGAATTAGCAGATGATCAAGTAGATCATAGGGTACGGAATATATCTAAAATCTCCATTAAAAATATCTATAAATCAATATGGTCTGTTGTTTCCTTTAAGTCTCAGCATTTTGTAAAAACAATTGAAAAAATATATGTTCTTGGGAAAGAGCATGCTTGCCAATTACTTTCCTTTAATGTAATAAAGCTTCATATTCAAGAAGGATATAATTCCCTTCATTTTGGTTTAGTCTAGATTGGAGTTAAACCACTCACAAGAAGAGGCCTAAATACATCTGTCTTATTAGCCTTGCGAGATGCAAGATTTACAAATTTTAATGATAGTACTGAATGGAAGACATTCATGCAAGAATTTAGAATTGATATATTTTTCATTGATTATGTCGAAGATATTTTTGAAAAAAATATCAAAGTAATTTCAAAGTATAAATGGGTTAAGGAAGACTCTAGTGTAGTATCTACTAGTCATCCTCCTCCAGAAAAAATCATGATTAATCATAAAAATTCTTTAATCACTGCTTCTTTCAAAATTGCAAAAGAAGAAGAAGAAGCAAAAAAAAATAGTTGAACAACTCAATTATACTAACCAGAGTCTAATTACAATAGGTAAACAATTAGACAAAATTGAGACTACGATTGATGTTCTTAATGAACCAAAACCTAATGAAACTCTGAAAGAAAAATCCTTAATAAATCTTACAGATAAAACCACTTTAAAAAGTGTCCCAATTAATAAAAAGATTGATAAAATGATTCAGGAATTAAAAAATAAATCTACTGAGTTATCTTCCTCTATTAAGGTAATTAACCAAGACAGTAGTTCAAAATCTAAGTCTGAAAAAATTGGTGAAATATTTCAAGAATTGAAAGTAATTAACTAAAATGATAATTCTGATTCAGAAAATCATAGGTCAGGATCAACTTATGAATTATCTACAATAAGTGAATTTGCAAATATTAACAATATTTAAAAAATATTTAAAAATTTAAAAATTAATAAGTTAGAAAGGAAATGGCATGAGAAATATATGCCTTCTGACATTCAAATTACTGAGTCTTCTCTTGTTAATCAAATTTTTGTTTCTGCAGAAAAATTATATGAATGGAACATTGATGGACTTTCTGAACAGAAAGTTCTCAATAGATTACAATACATGGCAATGGTAGCTAACAACTACATTACCACCCACAATTTACTTCATGAAGAAGTAATAAATCTTCTAGTTAGAGGATTCACAGGAATGCTCCAATCCTGGTGGAAAAAACATCTCACAAAAGAATCTAAAATTACCATTCTTTTAGCAGTAAAGATTGATGCTGAAGGAAACCCAATTATTGGAGAAAATCAGGAAACAATGTCTGATAGAATTAATACACTCCTTTATAGAATAAATGAACACTTCATTGGTATGTCAAGTAATATTACTTCGTGTATTCATGATCAATTAACAAATCTTAGGTGTCCAACCTTAAGTGATTTTAATTGGTATAAAAATATATTCTTATCCAGAGTTATGTCAAGGAATGGTAGTAATCAACGCTTTTGGAAAAAAAAATCATTAATGGATTACTCAATCTATTTGCACACAAAATAAGAACAGTCCTTAGTAATGACCTAGGAACTATAGACTATGCCAGTCTAACCTATGGAACAATAATTACAATAATACAAAAAGAAAGATTAAAAATGTGTGTTGACATGAAAATCAATAAACAAATTAAAAAAAATAAAACTGCTAAATATGAGTTAGAAAAGTTTTGTGAGCAATACGGTTTACCCTCTCTATTGCCCCTTCTCAGAAGAATAGGAAAAATTCTCACTTAAGCCCTAGAAGATCTCACAAGCTCAATAAGAAAAATTACCACAAACATAAGAATAAAAGTTTTGATCAAAACTTTTATAAGAATAAAATTTTTGATAAATTGTTTCTGTAGGAATAAAAATTATTCTAGAAAAATGTTTAATAAAAAATTTGATAAAAGTAATATTACATATCTTAAATGTGGTCAGAAAGGTCATATTTCTAACACCTGTCAAGTTAAGAATAAAATTAATTAATTAAAAAAAATTTAAGAAGATAAACAGGAATTGTTTAGAATCTTAGAAACAATAGATTATTATGAAAATGATAGTGAAGATTTAAGAGAATATGAAATCCCTAAATCCTCTGGAACTAAATTCTCAAGTTCTGATAGTGATTCTCCTGACATTACTATGGGGTGTAGGAATAGTTGTTGTCAAAAATTTAATATCTTAAATAAAAATGAAGAACAAGAAACCCTCTTGTTAGATTTAATTTACAAAATTGAGAATCTAGCATTAAAACAAGAATATCTTGAAAGACTTAAAAAGATAATTCCGAAGAAAGAAAATATTAAGTCTAATAATAATAATACTAGAAATCTTTCACAAAGTCTTGAAAAATTCAATAGGGTAAAAGGGAAGAAATGGAAGTAAGGAACTTCAAAAAGAAATTAAAAATATTAAAATAGAAATAAAAGAATTAAGAAAGTCTAACACAGAAATAAAAGAAGAATTAAACCTTTTAAAAATAAAAAAATTAATTAATAAATAAGAATTTAGTGAGCCTAGTAAATTACTAATTTTGGATAATGAGGTTGAAGAACCTATTAACTGTCAAGACGATGAAAATTTCATTCAAATACTTAACCACATCAAAATCAAGAAATGGCACATAATGATCAGAATAATTATTCAAGATTTTGATTTTTCAACAATGGCTCTTGTAGATTTAGGAGTAGATTTGAATTGTATGCAGGAAAGACTAGTTCCAACCAAGTACTTTAAGAAGACGAAATAGTCTCCGTCTTCTACCAATGGTACTCAAATGCATATTAATTATGAAATCTCCACATTTCATATTTTTCAAGATGATGTATATTTCAAAACATCATTTGTCTTAGTAAAAAGTATTACGGATAAAATATTTTTGGGTTTCACCATTCATTTCTATGTTTTATCCTTTCACAACAGAGTATGATGTGATAATTACTTATCTCATAGATGAACCTGTTAAATTCAAATTTCTTTCTTTTTCTCATAAAAGAGAATTTAAAAAATTTAAAATAGAATTATGTTTTCAAATCCATAAATTCAATCTCTTATAAAAAGAAACAATTGGGGTTTTTACAAGAAGGAATAAAATTGGAAAAAATTGAAGCACAACTCCAGAAACCTAATCTTCAAGATCAAATTAAAGTTTTTGAACAAGGAGTTTATCGTCTAGTAATTAATTATAAGCCTGTTAACAATATTGTATGATAGATAAAATATTCAATACCAAACAAAAGAAACTTAGTTAACAAACTTAAGTTTGCTCATATATCCTCTATCTCTAGCATAGAAACTGGATGTTGGCAAAACTAGACAAATAAGATTGAGAAATACAAGATTATATTTGATCATTATAATTGGAAAATAATGTCATTTGATCTTAGATTTGCTCCAAGTAAAATTTAGAATATCATAATTGAATTCTTTAATCAATTTGTTGATTTCTCGATTGTCTGCATTAATAACATTCATATTAAACAATACTGGTTAAGTTTCTTAATTATTTACAATTGTGAATATGTTAAACAATACTGAAACTATTTTAAATTATTTACCAGGATAATAAAAATAAATAGTTTAATTGACTCTGCAAATAGAACCAAACTATTTCAGAATAGATTTCCAGGATTTAAAATTTATTATTCCATCATACAATTTGTCTTGATTCAAAAATGTCTTTCAAAACTTAACTGCAAATCTGTAAAATGTATTTTGAATGGAAAAATGTTACTTCCAAACAAATTCTTGCCAGGTAGCAGCCTATTCTCAGTACTTTTAATTTTAATGTCCAATTTATTAATAATCCAATTCCTGACCTTCTTTCTTATAAATTTATGCAGGGAATCATTCCAAGATTCTACAATGGAGAAATTTGAGAATTCTAGCCAACTAGAATACGGAAAGGTAGAACCTAGAATATTCAATCAAAATTCTTTTAAAATCAAGAAGCTCAATGGCAGAACAGTCGCTTTTTGTTCAAAATCTCCATTTATTAATTATGGTCATAATGGATTTGAATATCTAAGAAATGACTGGATTAATGAATTGGATGAGCTTTTAGAAGATGTTGGATTGAAGGATGATTTCAATGCAGCATTAATTCAGTGGTATCAAAAGGGTGGAAAATAGGTTTTCACAAAGATAATAAAATATGTTATGATAATAGTATAATTTTGGCTGTAAACCTTTTGGGATAATAAATATTTAAAATTGAATTTTCAAATAAAATGAGAGAAGAATTTCTGATTCCTGAAGGAACGTTTTTCATAATGCCTGACGGATTTCAAAAAAGTCATAGGCATGCAGTAGAATCCTTAACTGAAAGATCAGTATTACTTTCAGAAATCATGTGAGAATGATGAATGATTCAATAATAGAAGAGTCTTTGGCTCAACAATTGATTCTTAAGACCCAAATCAAAGAAGAGTCTTCTACTCCTAACCAAGCCCAATCAACAATACTTGGGTCCAACACACCCAATCATCAATCAACCCTGGTCAACTAACTTGACGTATTCTCAATATCCTTTGATGCCCTATCAATTTTGAAATACAAGAAATTATCATTCAATTTTCAAAAAATGGCAAGTGAAAATCTCTTTCATATTGAGCCTTCATTTGCTCATTTGAAAGATCCTACTCAAATTGATGAAGCCCATTTCATTCCTAAATTCGAATATGTCTCTGGACATAGTAACAAAAACCTCAGTTTCTATAGAGACGTTTTCTTAAAAATAGAATCCATAAAAATTAGCCCAATTAGAAATTCTGAGGAAAGAATCATTTACCATTCTTTCTCTATCCTTAGAGTTATAACTACAGAGGTTGGAGAATCCATCCTTCAAGTTCCAAAACAATTTTAAATGAAAAATAATATAATTATTTTGACTATATTGATGCATGACACAGGATTTTCTTGCATCAAAATAGTGATTTGTCTCACTTTTTGGTTTTTAAATTTTGATAACACTTCCAAAATTGATTTTTTAAATTGGTTCTTAAAATGGTGGTCCATTTATGGTCTTATCTTAGAACTTTTTTCAATTGATTTACAACAATATTTCAATTTATTTTTAAAGGTTTACAAGCCCTCACCAATTGAGATCTCCCTTTACCAAATACTTTATTTTTTAGTAAAATACAAAATACCTTAGATTTTGAAATGGCAATACTCGATGGAAAATGTAATCCTCACCAGAGAAAATTATGTCAAATGATGGGATGAATCAGACCCAGAAAATTATTGCATCCATCAATTATGAATTTGTAAATGTCCATCCCAATATGAGACTAGCAAATCATTTCATCAAGACTCCATTAAAAGTTAATGAACCTGTTGACCTAACTCCACAAATACAACTACCTAGTCCAAATTCTTCCAAACCCAAAGCGAAATCCGAATCCAAACCCTCTTCAAAGGGAAAATCAAAATGCACAAATTCAAAGTCCAAATTAAAGAAAAAATTACTTCGAGAAATACTTCTCCTTTTGGAGGGAAATAATGAATCTGACTCTGAATCACTTACAGAGTCAAGTTACTAAACAAGAGGAATCCAGAAATGTCACTTTTCAGCAATTGAAGGACTCATCCAATAATGATGATCTCAATAATTTGGCAAAATGCCAATGTTTGAATAAAACTAATTGATGATTCCTGATAACACTTTAGCTCAATGCAACGGTCATGATGATCTTTAAGAAAATACAATTATCAATAATTAAAAGCACAAGAGTCTAATACAACAATTATCAAGGCCTCAAATATACATTAATATTGATTTTCAAGACAACAATAATGACTTCCACCTCCCTTGGCTATAAATAGGCAGTCTCTCCCATTTGTGAATCAGAACTCGTCTTACAACTATTACTATTTGAGAGCTAAAACTTATTTTGTGATACAAAACTTTCTTCTTCTTCTTCTCCTCTTTTGTAAATCTTTTTTTCTTCTTTTTTCAACATAAATTGGTGACTGAGAGCACTAATTTATTGTTGCCAATAAACTTTGTTTGTGTAAGTTTTTTATCTTATACCACAATACAGTTTTTGTAATTATTGTTTGTTAATACAGTTTTTACTGTTTATCTTCTTACATCTTAATACCCCATCTTTAATTTACTATTAATTCTGTGCCTCTTGGTATTAAAGCCAAACCTGGTGGTGATAATTATACTACCCATTGTAATACAGTTTTTACTATTGATCTTCTTACTTACATAAAAAATTGCTTTGATACTAAAAGGCGCGACCACAAATGGGAGAGACTGCCTACGTATAGCCAAAGGAAGTGGAGTTCACCGAGAACCCATCACTTACCTGAACTATTCTTTTCATATTGTTTTTTTTGTTACTAATCTTGTGGTGACTTCTACAACCTCCTATTAGGCTTCACTCTTCTATCTTTCACCTCTACAACCACTCTACTCTCAAGACTTACGTATCTAAGAGGTCTTACCTAGGTCCCTGAAGCTAACCAAATAAAAGTTGGTACGCCAGCCTCTGATAAACAGATTCACAGATTAAGTAAACAAATAATTCAGAGAAATAATCAATTATAAGAATAACAACCAGCCACTTGGGCGGAGAGTGAGATTAAATATAAATAGTAAAAAATGTATATATATAGTTCAATTCATTAATTTTTAATTAACTAATCACGCGTAATTATCTCATAATTATGTACTTGCCGTAGAATAAAAATTTCTTTTGCAAGCCAATCCTTTTCTCATGTTCTGAATATCCACACTCTAGAGTACGTAGTACAGATGTGATTTGGGGACCATGAACCTATAATCGTAAGCTCCAATAAATCATATTATTTATTAAACTCTTTAATTAAATAATCTTATTTATTAATTCCATTATTTCTCCATGATAATATGGAATTGAACTTTTAGTGGTTATAGAATGTATTTATAGAGTATTCTCATGTAGTCCACGGGTATAATCATTTCATGTAGTTCTGTCCTCCAATTATTGGTTCATAAATTATAGTTGGTTAAAATTACATTTTTACCCCTCTAAATACCTCTTAATCCTTAAGTATCATTAATCCACAACTGAATGGCTAATTTATAATTTTATTATAAATTTGAGCTCAATAACCATTCAATACGAGAATTAGCATTTAAGGAAACTAATATACGATCCATTAAGGAAGCTTGGATTCTAAATCTTGTAAGATCATGATCCCAGTCATCCATATCACAAAAGGTCCAAAACAAAAGTTACTAACTTTCTTTACAAATAAACTTTAACGAGTGAATGAAAAGATTCAGTAGACTTGTATATGAGTTCATGACTATTCAAGATTGAGACTGATCTACATTTGATGATTGTATTGATGTGTATGAAATCTTTATGAATATTTAATAATCAGTTATGTCAATCTCATTTGTCTAAGTTCAATTTAACCTTCAAAGCGCTTAAGTCATAATTAGGTGAACTTAGATTAACTAATTAATATATTCATCAAACTTTAATAAAACTCTTTTACTAAAGTCAGTTATTCTAAAGGTTTTTATAGGCTTTAGTGTGGTGTGATTATCAAGTTTTAACTAATTAAAACCTATCAGTTTACATGCAATTGATTTCATAAAATAATACATATAAACATATTAGGACAATCTTGATAAATTATGTTTCTACAGATGAGATGCATGATCATATAAAACTGTGTGAGATTTTCATGTATGACATGTGATCGAGTAATGCATGAACATGTTATCAAACATAACAATTAAATAATTATTTAATAATTAAATAAAATAATAATGGACCGAGTGACTATTGTGTATTTTTAAATTACAATCCTTAAAATAAAGAAATAATATTACAAAGCGGACTTCAAGAATACATATTTCCCAAATATTGCATTCACCTATTGATGTCCATCTTCATAATCTTCAAATTTTGAAGAAAATCCTATTTAATTAGAGAAAACTAGTTTTCTTAATTAAAATTAATTTCTATAATTATCTCTTTAAAAATAATTGACTTTGGCTTAGCCACATAAACAAGTCAAATAAACACTTTATTTGGTTTGGTTAAACTTGGTCAAACCCAATCAACTTACTAATTTCTATTTTTATAGAATTAAAAATTAATTAATTAATTTTAAAATTACATTAATTTCAAAATTTAAAAGGATAATTGATAAATTCATACTAAATTAAAGAGGGGGTATTAATAGTAAAAATAGTTGACTAACTTGAGAATTTATGGCTATACCTTTAAGTCTTAAATTTTTAATTTTTAATTTTTTTAATAGTAAGAGTTGTAAAACGAGTTCTGGTTCACAAATGGAAGAGACTGCCAATGTATAGCCAATGAAAGTGAAGTTCACCAGGAACCTATCACTTGTATTATTATTTTCTACAGATCTGGTTTCCTCTCTAGAAGCTTCGGCTAAAAACTAAGGAGGTAAGTTTATCTGATTATCCCGTTTAGTACCCTTTTTAGGATGGGACTAAATAATGCTCTGTTGGTGGGATTAAAGAGTCACATCGTACGTATTAACTAGTATGGGTTAAATATTTTGGTCAAACGACGGATAAATATGATGCTTGGATCATATCAAACAACAAGGTGATATGCTGCATGCTTGTGAGCATGAATGATATTCTGAGAACCAAGCATGAAAGTATGGAGACTACCTATGAGATTATAGATTCTCTACAGGTGATATTTAGGTAGCAGCCTGATCAAAGTCGTCATGAGGCCACTAGGAGTTATATGACGACTAAGATGAGAAATGGTATTTCTGTGCGAGAACATGTTTTGAACATGATCAACATAATGCATGAGACAGAAGTACATGGGACGAGCATTGATGAGCCGACTCAAGTTAGCATTATACTTGAGTCGCTCACACCAGCTTTTTCTACATTCACAACCAACTATGTTATGAACAAGTTGTAATTCAACATGACTCAATTGTTGAATGAACTGTAGAATTTTGAGTCACTCAACATTATTATGACTAAAGAGGGTGAGGTAAATGTTTTTGAGTAAAACCATTCTTCCAATATTGTTAAGAACAAGAAAAGGAAGAAGAACAATGGTAAGGACAAAAGTAAGAACAAAAGAAAGAAAAAAGAAAGCCAAGTCATCGTCGAAAGTTAAGAAGAACAAGAACAACAACAAGCCCAAGGGAAATGTTTCCACAGTGGGGTTGAAGGTCTTTGGCAAAGAAACTGTAACAAGTATCTCTCCGAGCTGAAAAAGAAAGGTAAATATGATTTACTTGTACTTGAAACTTGCTTAGTGGAATATGATTTGTCATCCTAGGTACTTGATTCATGAGCCATTAATCATGTATGTTCTTCTTTGTAGATGCTTGATTTGTCAAGGGATCTGGCTGATGGCGAGGTCGTTTTGAGAGTTGACAATGATGCGCTCGTGTCAGCTAAAGCATTAGTGACAGTCTGTTTACTTTTTGGATATAATTATTTAGTTTTGAACAATGTTTATTATATTCCTGATTTTTTGAGAAATTTGATTTCTCTTTCATTTTGCAAGAACAGTTAGTCAAAATTTCTTTTATTAATAAAGTGTTTATTATTTCTAAGAATGGATTCGATATTTGTCATGCTAAAGTTATAAATGAATTGTATATGCTTAAAGTGATTGAACACATGTTAAATAATTCTGAATTATTTAAAATAGTAAAACCTGAAAGTAACAAACAATAAAGAGTTTTTCATGATGATGATAACACATATCTTTGGCATCTTAGGTTAGGACATATTAATCTGGATTGGTTAAACAGGTTAACAAAATATGGTACTTTGAGAGAACTAAAAGATGGAACTCTTCCTGTTTGTGAATCATGTCTAGAGGGTACAATGACCAAGAGACTTTTCTCTGTGAATGGTCAAAGAGCCAAGGAACCACTTGAGCTAATGGAAAGTGATGTCTATGGACCGATCAATGTACAAGCTAGAGGTTGGTATGAGTATTTCATCACTTTTATTGATGATTACTCAAGATATGGTTATACTTACCTAATGCAAAGAAAGTTTGAAACTTTTGGAAAGTTTAAAGCCTTCAAAGCTGAAGCTGAAAAATAATTAGGTAAAACATTGAAAATCATTCAATCAAATCGAGGTGGTGAATACTTGGATTTAGAATTCAAGGATTACTTGCTGGAGTATGGAATCCTATCTGAACTCACATCACCTGGAACGCCACAGAAAAATGGTGTTTCAGAAAAGAGAAATTGTACCTTATTGGATATGGTTAGGTTGATGTTAAGCTACTCATCACTACCACTTATATTTTGGAGATCTATATTACACACATTTGCATACATTTTGAATGTATTGTCTTCTAAGTTTGTAAGTAAGAGACTTTTAGAGTTATGGAATGGCTACAAACCCAATTTATGTCATTTTCGTATATGGGGATGTCCAACTCACATTCTTAGATCCAAGACTGGAAAGTTAGACTCAAGGTATGAAGTATGCATATTCGTTGGCTATGCTCGAGAGACTAGAGATGGGTACTTTTATAGTCACAATGATCAAAATGTGTTTGTGTCGACAAATGTAACCTTCCTTGAACGTGATTATACTGGAAAACTAAAAACCTCAAAGCAAAGTAGTTTTCAAGGAATTAACGACTGATGAGATCAGACTACCTTCAATTTCTACTAATAAACGACAAATCAGAAAAATCACAGTTCCTGGAAAGGAAACCCCGGTGCAACGTCATAGTGGGAGGGTTGTGAGATAACCATTTCGCTACAAATTAGAGGCACATGTCCTAGGACGATCCATTATCTTATGAAAAAGCAATGGATGATATTGAAAAGGGGAAATGGCAAGATGCCATGAACCAGGGAACGGAATCTATGTATTTCAATTACGTTTGAGAACTTGTAGATCCACCTGAAGATGCCAGACCCATTAGATGTAAATGGATCTTGAAGAAGAAAAGAGCTACAGATGGAAAAGTAGAGAATTGCAAGGAACGGTTAGTAGCCAAGGGCTATACACAAAAGGAAGGAGCCGATTATGAAAAGACATTCTCCCCTATGGTCATGCCAAAATCAACTCGCATTTTTTGTCCATAGTCGCTAGTTTTAAAGATGAGATATGAAAAATGGACGTCAATACAACTTTTCTGAATGGCTCTCTTGAAGAAAGTATCTATATAATGCAACCAGAAGGGTTCGTACAAACGGGGCAAGATCAGAAGTATGCAAGTTGCTTAAATCGATTTATGGATTAAAGTAATCATCTAGATCTTGGAATCTTACCTTTGATGATATTATAAATTCTTATGGCTTCAAGAAAAATGTTGACGAAGCCTGTGTTTATAAATACATCAAAGATAAGATAGTGTATTTCTTAGTTCTTTATGTTGATGATATTCTACTCATTGAGAATGATGTAGAAACTCTGTTAAAGTTAAAGAAGTGGTTAGCTGAGAAATTTTAAATAAAATATTTGAGAGAAGTGAGCTATGTTCTAGGCATCCAAATCTTAAGGGATAGAAAGAACAAGCTCTTGGCCCATTCTCAGACATCTTACATTGATAAAGTGCTGGAAAGATTCTCTATGGAGAATTCCAAGAAAGGTTAACTACCAACTAGTCGTGGAATCGTCCTCTCCAAGGAATAATGTCCCAAGACACCTCAGAATGAAAAGGATATGAGAAAGGTTCTCTATGCTTTAGCAGTTGGAAGTCCCATGTATGTCATGTTGTGTACAAGACCGGACATCTGTTATGCAGTGGAAATTGTCATTCGTTATCAATCGAATTCAGATTTAGAATACTGGATTGTAGTAAAGCATATTTTCAAGTATCTTAGCAGAACGAGAAACTATATGCTTGTTTATTCAGGTGGAGAACTGAACCCACTCGATATACTGATTCTGACTTTCAATCAGACAGAGACAATTGAAAGTTGACATCTGGATCAGCATTCACCCTAGGTGGAGGAGCTGTAGTCTGGAGAAGTATTAAACAATCTAGCATTGCAGATTCCACTATAGAATTCGAATATAATGGCTTGTGAAGCTGCAAAAGAAGCAGTATGGCTTAGAAAGTTTTATATTGATCTAGAAGTAGTTCTAGATATGGACAAGCAACTGATCTTGTACTGTGACAACAGTGGGACAGTAGCGAATTCTAAGAAACTGAGGAGTCACAAGAGGGTCGGGCACATTGAGATAAAATATCATCTTGTAAGAGAGATCATGCATCGAGGGGATGTGACTGTTATAAAGATAGCGTTAGAATAGAACCTGGCTGATCCTTTTACAAAGACACTTCCTTTGAACTCATTTGAGGGACACGTGTGTAACATGAGATTGAGAGAAATTTCACATTTGATTTAGGGCAAGTGGGAGATTGTTAGAGGTTAGGCCCTCAAAGCATTTGTATTGACATTTTAATATGAAATTTAATGAGAATTGCATTTTTCTTATAATTATTTTTTAAAATATTGTTGAATATTTATATAAATATCTGAAAATTTCATATTTATTAATGAGACTATGATCTTGTTTGACACGAGAGGATTAAGATCATAGATAATGAATAAAATTGTCAGCAACATATTAAAGTATGATATCTTTAATGAATGGTTGCTAGTACAGTTCACTAAACATTATGAATGCGTGTGATCTAGATCTGGATCATCGATGTGTATAGACATCTTAGTGATGTTACTTTATGTAATGAGTTATATATGACTGCACCGATATGAATTAATATATTTATCAACATGTCATTTATCATAAAGATTTAATAAAAATCAATTCAATGATCATATGTATTTTAATCTGAATTTAGAGTAGTCATGAACTCTTATGCATGTCTACTGGTTATTTTGATTCACTCATTAAGGTTTGTTTGTAAAACAAGCTAGTGAATTTGTTTTGGAGATTCAGTAGTGATGATCATGCAAGATTTAGAATTCAAGTTTTCCTAACGGATTGTATATTGATTTTCTTAAGTGTTAATTTTAGAACTGAGTTGTTATTAAGCTCAAATTTATAATAAACTTATAAATTAGTCATTCACTGGTGTACTAATGGTACTTAAAGATCAAAAGGTATTTAGAAGGGTAAAATGATGATTTTGACCAGTTCTAATTTACAAACTAATAATTGGAGGACAGAACTATATGAGATGATTATATCAGTGAATTACATGAGAATACTCTGTAAATACATTTTACAATCACTTAGAGTTCAATTTCATATAGTAAAGAAATAATGGAATTAATAAATAAGATTATTTAATTAAAGAGTTTAATTACTAATCTGATTTATTGGAGCTTAGGATTATAGGTCTATGATCCCCAAATCACCTCTATACTATGCAGTCTAGGGTGTGAATATTTCAGGATATGAGAAAATGACTGACTTGCAGAATGAATTTTTATTCTGGAGCAAGCACATATGAGATAATTCTGTGTGATTAATTAATTAAGAATTAGTTAATTGAATTATAATATAAATATTAAATTTCCAAAATTTTATATATATAAATAATTATCGATTATTTTTTTAATTATCATAAGTGAGACAGAATATCTAATTTGTGAAGTTAGATAATTACATTATTACTAGATAATAGTTTGAATCAACTAAATCTATTATTTGTGAAATAACAGATAAATTAGTTGATACGGATAATCAGATATGTTAATTTTTTATTACTTTATATCTAGATATTTATCTCATTAAAATAAATATTTAATTCACAGTAATTGCCAAGTGTCAATCATTGATTGGGTATCAGAGATTGACATGGACTACTGTAGTGTCACACGGCACTACAGTGGTGTCGTGAGGCACTATGCTACCTCACGGCACACTCAGTGGGTTCCACTCTAATTGATAATTTTATAATTAAATATTATTTCAATTTATCCCTAAAAAATCAGATACGCCATTATCTAGAAAATATATAGATATTATTCTAATGGTCTCAGCTGATGAATCGGTTCATCAGTTCATCAAAAATCAAATTGAAAACACAGTTGGTGTCAGAGTGATTTTTCTTTGTGATTAATAGTTAATCAAAACTCTGAAAGATTTGAATAAGTGTTTTCTTTTTTTTTCTTTTTAATTTCTCTTATAAATTATTTAAGATGTCCATCTCTTTACATTATATTTTTTTATTTTTCGTGATGAACTAAAATTCTTATACGAATGCTACTATGTAGGTTAGTTATGAATTCTCTAAATTATTTTAATGCAATTTATCTTCTCTTATTCGTTGAGTATTTATTTCTTTGTTTAATGTTTTCAATTATCTAATAACTAATTGATTATTTTAAAGATTTAGATCGAGATCGAAGGGAAATATTTAAAAAATAACTTCTTGAAATAAATATCATAAATAAAATAGTTTAATTGGAAGATGAGATTATAATTTTTGTAACCGTTACATGTTTCTCACAAATAAAAAATCACCATCTAAATTCATATCTAGGAACAGAATGGGTTGATTAGAATTAGAAGACAACTGATTTATTTAGGAATGAAATATTAATAAGAAGAGGGAAATGATGAGCAACATGTTAGGTTGAAGGATTTAATTAATTGATTAGAAATATTAAGTTAATTATGGATTAATTATGGTGAAATTGGTATCGCAATGTTCTTTAATATTATTTTTCCTATGTTATTTCATTAGTTATTTGTTACCTTGCATATTTAAATCTTATTTATTAGGGTTAATATCATAGGATCCTCCTGAATTTTGTCCCAAAATTAATTTATCCCCCTAAACTATTTTTTCTTCTGAATTGATATTTAAACTTTCTTCATCCATCACTTTACCCCCCTAAACCGAATTTTCAGGTTTAACGTTGTTTAATTAATCATGTGTATTACACATGATTCCTACCAATTTTTTGGTTTAATATCATAGGGCCCCTTAAATTTTGTCCCATAATCAATTTACCCCCCCCCCCCCCCAAACTATTTTTTCTTTCGAATTGGTACTTACACTTTCTCCGTCCATCACTTTACCCCCATGAACCCGAAATTTCGGTTATGACATGTGCATATAACATTGTTCCTACCATGAAATAGACTTTTAATTTTCTTGAAGGATATATTATGACAGGTGGATATGACAATTATTCAGTTATTTTATTGATAAATATGGTAATTATTTTGTTGAAGGATATGATATGATAGTTATATTGGTTTACTATTAAATATTACAACTATTTTACACATCCGTTAAAAACAGAATATAATAATAGATCTTACATGAAAAATGCTCATACAATTAAAAATAAATATTTCTCTATTGATCAAAATATCTATATATTTTAAATAACTTCATACATCAAAAACAGTGAAATAACACACAAGGTTTTTGGATAATATAAGTAAAACTGATTCTTTCCAAAGTTTTGACAAATTAAGTGAAGAGGGAGATGCAATTTGTGGATGGTTTTTTTATGAAAAAACATGAGAGAGATATACCTTATAAGGTTGAAAAAAGGAGCAAAATTGGAAAAAAAAAATAGGCATGTGCCGTGCATGTGAGCATTTAACAGTCTTTTAACAGTCAGGTGGGGTAAAGTGATGGATGGAGAAAGGTTAAGTATCAATTCAGAAGAAAAAATAGTTTAGAGGGGTAAGTTGATTTTGAGACAAAGTTCAGCGGAATCCTATAATATTAACCATATTTATTATAATCTTTCTTCCATTAGTTAGGTATTTAATTAGAAAAATAAAGTATACTAGTATTTAATAGATTATTTAGATCTCTGTGGAAATGATATTTTTCTTACTATTATATTACTTCAACGATATTGTACACTTGCAATTAACAAAATCAAAGTGCCCATATCCTATCATATTATAGGTGATTATATGAATAATGATATTCTTAGGCTCAATTAATTATGCTTTTGAAATGATAGAAAATTCTAAGGTACCAGCAAGGTACCATACCAAAAATGTATTTTGTACCTCATTTAAGATATATAGAACACAAATGAGGTAGATTGAAGACAAAATGTTACATATAAAAAAGTATCACATTTGTGTTGCATGTACATCATCTTGTGTTCAATATACTACGAATTAGGTAAAAATATACATCCCCAAAACCGTACCTTGCGAGTACCTTAGAAGGGCCCTTCAAATGATAAGTATAGAAAGAGTAAAGTGTGAAGACTAGTTCATGAATATTGTGTTCTTCACAAATTTTGTGTCTATTTTTTGTGTCAGAGTTATATTTAAGAAAAATGTAAAATAATAAAACAGAAATAAATAAACTATTGATAATTTCATACTTTCCTTGTGTTATATAATTTTTTTGTATAATCTTTCTTTTTTGAAAATTTTAGATATATCGCATATTATAAAAATTCCAAAGAATTGTAATTTCTAATTCTTTAATGTTTCTTTACTATTTTTTCATATTTTTGAAATAAAAAACTAAAAAAATGAATAAAATTGATGTATATTCATATATCATTATTTTTTTTCCTGATGGTGTACATATTTGTATTTCCTTAGGATAGTACACATTTTTCATATAGATGTAATCTTACAATTAATACAACTCAACTATTATTTTTCAAGTTTAACAATTATTTTTTCTTTAATAAACGCTTTATTAAATATTTACATATTATGTTGAGTTATAGACATCTATAGTAAAAAAAATTATTAGAAAGTGAATAATAAAACTAAAATAAAATTTAAAAAATAATCAATGTATATATCTAATTAAATTTATTATTTTATATATTCAGGGCCCCGTTTTATAAAATCAACTTGGGCCCAAACTACTTTGAGTCACCTCTACATGGTCTTACTTTCAATTATTTTAAAATGGATGGATATCGCTAAAAGAATATTAAACTTCGCAATCCAATGTCCAATGCAAAAGGTCAGAGGTCTATAGTAATTAACCTTCTTTTCTAATGACAATTCGACTACATATATCGCACGTGTTAAGTAAGTTAAAATATATGTAAAATTTAAAATTAATAATAATGTTAAAATAAATACATTAGTTTTGAAACATTGTAAATCTAAATTTAAAGTAAAATAAATACATTAACTTGTTGATAACATTGTTAAAATTTTAGTATACAGAATTATTCTTTGAATAATATACAAAATGATTATTTTGTCAAATTGTTATATTCTATCATATTAAGAGATAATTCATCTTTTTCAAAAATATTTATCTCAATTTATTAATTTGATGTTCTGATAACATAAAAAATTATAATATTTAATTTTATAGCCTCAAAATTCATCTTTATGGATATTTATGTTTCTATTTGCATTATGTTATAAAAAAATTTTATTTTACAAACTATTTACTAACAAACTATAATTGAATCAAAATAATATTTCATTACATGAATTATATTAAATGAGAAAATATATGAAAATCCTAAATTGTACTATATTTAAAGAGGCTTGAGGAGTAAAAAGAAGAATCAAAAGTCTCTCATTTAAGCTCCTTTTAATATACTAAATTTTTTATACATGTGTTGCACACGACAAATAGAAGTTTAATGTATAGTTATCGGTAAAGAAAATTAAAATACATTCTTTTATAATTTTTAGAATATGAAATTTAGTTAATTCATTAACTATTTTTCTAATAATTCATCTTTTCTTTACTGAATATAATATCTTTATTCATAATTATATAAGTTCGTAATATTAGCTCATTTTTTAGGACCTCGGGGTAGATACGAACGAATCAAGTATGGTTGTGAACTAGATTCTGGTAGTAAAAAATATAGGTAAAGGAATCAATATAATTCCAATAACTATATTTTGTTTCAGCATTGCGGATATCCAGAGTTCTGGTCGTATGGGGATGGATACCCCCTTGATTGATGGGCATAATATTACGGATTGTAGCCTTGTTGTATGTAAGAGGGCTAGAATTTCTGTTAAGATCATGGGGAGTATGTTTAATCTCCATAGTTGTTGTTTCAAGCACAATGGCTTCATAGATATATTTGTACTGGTCAAAGCGAATGGGAAATTGCGAAGTAGAAAGATACAAAAATGAAGTGTCCTGAGATAATTGTGGATGAAAGCAAGTTTTTCTTTTAGGAAGTCTTAATTATATTAGAGACTTTTATCCACAATTATCTCATGACACTTCAATTCTTTATAACAGACTTAGAAAAAACCCTTCACCTTAGACAACTGAACATACTCTTACAATCCAGAAAATAGAAGAGAAAATGAAATAATTATATTATTTATCTTTATCGAACCCTAATTGGAAAAAGATCGTAGAAACTGATGCTTCTAACCAGGGTTATGGTGGAATTCTTAAACAACTAAATCCTACCAATCAGAAAGAAGAACTCCTCAAATTTACCTCTGGCGTATGGAAAGGACCAGACTTACATTATCCTACAATTAATATAATGTTTATCTATTATTAAATGTGTTTTAAAATTCCAGGATGATCTTTTAAACCAGCATTTTATAATAAGAGTTGATTGCTCTGCCGCAAAACATATATTTAAGAAAGATGTACAGAATCTTGCTTCTAAACAGATATTTGCTTCATGGTAAAGTATTTTATTAGTATTTGATTTTGATATTGAATATATCAAAGGTGAACAGAATTCATTACCAGACTTCCTTACCCGTGAATACTAACATGGTTCATGACTAGTAGAGGCTACGACCGAGGCCAAAGAGGCCAAGGTAGAGGCTATTTCTATTCAACAGAATTTTTAAGTCTGAACAGTAAATAGAAAGCTTCTCCTAGCCAAACTTCTAGAGATATCCTTACGCTTCCTGAACAGTATATATTTAACAGTACAACAGACTAAGAAATAACAGATGAGAAATGGATGTCAGATCCATGGGAAATCAAGAAAAGATATCTTTCTACTCAACAATTTCCCACTCACTTTGAGCAGTATAGATATATCTATGATGCCATTGTACTTAAAATAGCAGCTATGGAGATTAAACATACTCTCCATAATCCTAACAGAAATACATGCCTCTTACATACAACAAGGCTACAATCTATAATATTATGCCCATCATTCAATGGGGTATCCATCCCCATACGACCAGAACTCTGGATATCAGCAATGTTGAAACAAAATATAGTTATTGGGATTACATTGATTCTTTTACCTATGTTTTTTACTACCAGAATCCAGCACACCATACTTGGTTCATCCGTATTTTCCCCGTGGTCCTAAAAATGAGCTCCCAAACCGGTTTCTCATTTGGTGGGAAAAATTTGGCATTACTTTGAAAACTCTACCGGAAGCAGTCCAAACAGTATTTAAAGAGTGGCAGACAGCCTACTATCTTTTACCAGTCAACAATAACATCTCTATGACTAAATGTGTAGTCCATTTTATTATTCGATTCAGTATTCCTTAGATCTGGAAATGGGATTTACAATGTGATTATCAGAACAAAATCCCTCGGCTAAAGAGAGTGTTCTTCACCAAATGGTGGGATAAGGGAATGAATCCCAATTTACTAGAAATCATTAAAGCCATCAAAACTTATACTCAAGCTTGTTTTGATGCCATACCGAAAGCTCCCACTGCTCCAACAGGAAATCCATTTATTCAGGCTCAAACAGAATTAAAGAAGAAATTTCTTGAATTAACAGAAAATGAATTAATCATCAAAACTATGGACTTCATGAAAGAACAATTTCTCATGTCCATCTCCCAAGATGATACTTCTATGAAGTCTGTTAGCAGTATTGCAGTGAGACTGAATCTGATCAGGATGAAAATGAATTCAATGTCTTAGCTGGAGAAAGCCAAGAACCACCAGAATCATCCGATCCCACTATTGAAGTTTTTTGGGATTCACTTACCCGCATCATTTCTAAGAAAATGGAAAACGACAAGAAAGAAAAAGGCAAGGCCTAATTCTTGTCTCCCACCAGGAAAAGGAAAAGTAGTGTCAGCATATACTGACAAACAACTTTTAAATAAAGAAGATGCCCACTATCTTCAACAGTAAAAGCATATGCCCACTATCATCAACAGGAACAAGGAAACAAATCTACTTTTCATAAAGTAGATTCCCACTACCTGTAAGGATAAGAAGATAAGGATGAACGGTTCCACCAATTAAGGACACACAACCTTATCTTTCTTCTTTTGTATTATACAAAGGAAGCATCACCCTTTGTTGAAGGCATCCGATTTAGATCGGGAATCAGCATACTCTCTCTCTAAAAATTATGTACTCTTTCTCTCTCTTTCTCTATAAGTAATATATGAAGATTTGGCATAGTTCTTCTTCTTACTGCACATCTCCTGCACCTCTTCCTGCATATCTCCTATTTTGATTCTACTGTAAGTTTTTAATTTGTTTATTAATTTTAGAATATAGATTTACAAAGGCCGGAAGGCCACCACCTCCACAAAAATAGTATGTTTATGAGACCATGTGTGTATCAATTTAAATTAATATAAATGGTAATATTCCCTCTAATATTTGTAAATCCGTACTCACTATAGGAGCAATTAACTTATAACTAGTGAGACGTCACTCAAGTCGTGTTTCGGTAAGGCCTATGTTGCAGGGATTGCGTTAGGATCGTTCACTCATTTAAATCGTTGTCAGACGTGCTAGTTATAGGTTAGTTAGCCCCAACTACTGGTATCAGAGCATCAGATATTTTTGGGCATATTAATTATTATATTTCATTTAAATTATATATACATGGTCACAATAAAAACATGTCTAATGTTAGTTCTCCTTCTATCACTATCGTAGCTTCAACCTCAGAACCAACTAAACTTATAGCTTATCAGGATGTAAAAGAAGTTTTGGATAAATGGACTATACCCAAAGTTAAACCACAAACAATTTATAAAATTAGAACTTTTGATTTTACCAGTAGAAAAATAATCAAAACATTTGAGCATTATATTCCTTTACAGAATAATGATGATATTATCTTTTGATACATATTCAGGATTTATATCCTTTTATACAAAAATATAAATATCTACATATTGGAATTGTTCAGATAGCATTTAAACCTCTGACTTTACTTGGTCAAAACACCAGTATTCAATGCACCCTTATAGACGACCGTTGCCTCAACTGGAAAGCATCCCTTATGAGAGCCATTGAAACTATCATTTCACATGGACTGTTATATTTTAATATCTACTCAAACCTGAATGTAGCTTTCAATGACAGTAACTTATCTAAAGTCTTAGAACTTAGAGTTATATCTCATGGTTATGAGTATTTACCAGGATCTTCTCCTTTTGCCATATTATTTAGAATTCATCTCAATGTTCTATCAACCTTAAATCCTAACACCAGGAAAAAAAAAGTGAACAAAGACACACACTCCTTATCGACACTAACCTTTTCAGTACTCAACTACCTATCCCTAGAATGATGATCTGAGAAGAAATTACTTTTCTAGAACAATAGTAAATCCCTAATGTTGTACCCATTCGACCTTTCATTAAACAATCCATAGAAGATGTCATCAAAACTCAAGGAGGTAACATATATCTCAGATTCCAGAAACCTTTAACTAGATGCTTTTCTAATATAAGTAACAGAAGCATTCCATCCTATAGAGTTGAGTTACCAAGATCCTCTAGACAATCCACTTCAGAACCGATAGAATCCGTTTATCAAGAGAGGACTTCCAACGAATCCAAAAATTCCTTTAATAATACTACCCCTGAAAATTATATAAAAGGAATACATATTTCTAACAACTAGATACCTCAGGGTGTTTATCAAACCACCACACCTATCAAAAGGCCTAGTAGCCCAACTACTAGCGATATGCAATCTAATATTTTATGGATTTTCTCCGAATAGTGATTTGGGAAAAAAGCTTAACCAGGATTTGAGAAAATAGCATAACTAGGATTTCAAATCTGTGAAACCATACATCACATGATAATGTATGCGTCTGTTTGTAAACAGAATGATAACACTGACTATCAAATCTGTAGATTTTTTGTTAATGATTTTACAGAATTATTAAAAGATGGTGGGATAATTGTCTCAATGAAACCCAGAGAATAGAAATTTTAAATTCCTTTAAGATTAATGTTGATTCTCTGACTAGGACTGAGACTAAAACTGAAGACGCTTGCTATACCTTAGCCCAAGCTATTCTACATCATTTTGTAGGACCATGAATTATCAGATAGACATAGAGAACTTCTCCAGAATCTCAGATGCCCATCTCTAACCCATTTTAGGTGGTATAAAGATGTTTTCCTAATGAAAGTCATGCAAATATCTGACACTAACAGTGAACATTGGAAGGCAAAGTTCATTGACGGACTCCCTAGCCTTTTTGCCAAAAACATTAGAAAGAAACTTAGGGATAGGCATAATCAAATGGATATCCCTTACAGCCAGTATTCTTATGGTCATATCATTGATATTATCATAGAAAAAGTACAATATCTATGTAATATGAAACATCAAAACTTAACAAACAGAAAGAATTAGGAGTATGTTGTGATCGGTTCGCTTATGACACAAAAATCCAGTATCCTTCTACTTCCAGAACCCATTAGCTTTATAAGAAATTAAAGTCTTATAAAAAACTACTCTTCCAAGAAAATACCACCTTCTAATTATCAAGATAGACCTAGAAGGAAAACCAATAAAAGAACATCTTATCCTAAAAAAAGATAAATTCCAAATAAAATGTTACAAATGCGGAACAACATGACATTACGCTAATAAGTCTAAATCAAAACTTAAACAGAAATTAAGCGAACTTTCTATTGATGAATAATCTCAACAGGACATTGTCTTTCTAATAATGATAATACCTCTAAATCTAGCTCAGATAATGGATTAGCTGAAATTTATTCTTCTGATTCTGAATCCTCTTCTGACTCTCTTGAACCTTGTTGTACTTCCCAAACCTGTAATATGATAACAGAAGCTAATTACTTGAAAGCTATTGTTGAGATGAATGGTCTTGACCTTGGACAACCTAGCCTTAATGTTTTAACTTACACTCAACAATGCATGCTTAATCTAGCTGACCAGATAACTGATCTCGAAATGAAGTTAATATTGCTTGAACTTTGTTATCAAAATCATTCCAAACAAGAAATTCATCCGACCGAAAACTACAATATGCAAGAAGTCCTGAAGCGTATGCAACATACTCCTACTATTGAAAAACCAGGTACTATTTCAGATTTAAAAATGGAAGTAAATATTTTAAAAACTGAGATAAAGCAGCTTCAAACTGCTAACCATATTATTTTCCATGATCCTAGTAATATTAAACAACAATGATTTCTAAAGGTAAAACTCCCACCGAAAAACCCAAATCTTCTTTTGCCCAACCAGAAGAAAACCAATATTTATTTTTAATGAATAAGGTTACTTTTCAGAAATGGTATACCAGAATCACTTTTATTATTAAACCAAATTTCATCATCAAAGATGCCATTGCCCTTGTTGACAGTGGTGCTTATATGAACTACATTCAAGAAAGATTTGTTCCTACCAAATACTTCCACAAAACCACCCAATATTTAACCAGTTTGTGGTAATTCTATACGTATAGAGTAGAATGATACTGGATACGCATAGAGTTACCATGTGCTGGTTAAAGATTGGGTGGTTTTCTAATATGAAGAATTTCTTGTTTGGTATGATTCTGATAATAAAGTTCAAGAAATTTCAACTTCATCTTGGGATCAATTATCTGGTAAGCTAAAATAAGCATGGATTTTTGAGTGTCAGTTAAAACATTAAGGCTAGGTTATCCAAGGTCAAGACCATCATCTCAACAATAGATTTCCAGTAATTAGCTTATGTTACCATATTATAGGTTTGGGACGTACAACAAGGTTCAGGAGAGTCAGAAGAAGATTCAGAATCAGAAGCATAAATTTCAGCTAATCCATCATCTGAGCTAGATTCAGAAGTATTATCATTATTAGAAAGACAATTTAAAATTTGCTGTTCAGCTTCTTCATCAAGAGAAAATTCACTTAATTTCTGTTTAAGTTTTGATTTACACTTAATAGCGTAATGTTCTGTTGTTCCACATTTTTAACATTTTATTTGAGATTTATCTTTTTTAGGATAAGATGTTCTTTTACTGATTTTTCTTCTAGGTCTATCTTGATAATTAAAAGGAGGTATTTTTTTGGAAGAGTATTTTTTATAAGACTTTAATTTCTTATAAGGCTTATGGGTTATGGGAGTAGAATGATACTAGATTTTTGTGTCATAAGTAAACTGATCACAAAATTCTCATAATTCTTTTATGTTGGTTAAGTTATGATGTTTCATTAACTGTTGCAATTTCATATCATTGCATAGAGATAGTCCTTGTTCTATGACAATACCAATGAGATGACCACAAGAATACTGGTTGTAAGCGATATCCATTTGACCACAACAATGGGAATGGACTTTTCTAAAGAGTTACAAAGTGGTAGGACAGTTTGAAGGACAAATAGACAAATACACAAGCCATGAATATTTGTTTATAATTAATTTATAATTTATTATTCTTTTTGGGCTGTAATTAGAAATGTGCCATTATGGAGGTTAATTTTAAATGTATGATTTAATTTTAATCGTGCATCATCATATAACATGCCATATAGAACTAGATATATGCCAATATCAAATTACCATGTAGCATGTATATGCATCATTGTAGATTAATTATAATGGTTATAATTTAATTACAATGTGGAATTTATAATGGTTATGATTTTAAATTAAATAAAGGATTTACAAATTTCATCATGTTTCTCAAATTAATAAAAGTTATGTTTTGAAAAATAACCAAAAATCCAAATTCATTTCAAAACTAAGTGGCACGGTCGTTTACGTTGAAACATTCCCAAGGTCTCAAACACGAACTTGATCGTGCCACAACGAATGGTTTAGAACCGTCCATAGCGGTCCTCTCTTCAATGAGAGAAATTATAGAGTCGTGCACTTTGAGTCATCGAGTTGCTTGAGAAGCTAAGACTTCTAAAAGAAGTGGTGGGGCAGGGTCATCCCATAAACGGACTGTTAGTCCATAGCAACATTTAAGAGTCGATGCGTTGGTTAAACAGTTAGACTAAAGCACATTGAAATCTTCACTTAGGGGCTAGTCAACAGGGCAAAGGTAACCAAAACCATTGGTGATTGGTTAAACTAGATGTCGAGACGTTTGAGCATTAACCAAACAAGAAGAGTCTCGATGCGATAGGAGATATTTTGGACTTCATCCCTCGATGAGACAAGCTATCATTTTTTATCATAACATCATGAAGCAAATATTTTTTAATGGATTTTTAAAAAGTTAAGTAGTTGCATCATGCATCATGCTTTCCTAAACGATTGAGCATTTATTTACACCGCTTTATTTATTCTTTTCGATAATCATGTCAATATGAACATTCTCAACTATCATAAATGTGAATAATATTGACTGGTGATAATTACGGTGATTGGAAACACAATCTTGATATCGTACTAACGATTGAATAGTACAAGTTCGTGGTCACCACCCCTTATTTCATTGAACCTTTCAGTGAATCCACTCAAGAGAAAAATGATGCTTATGATTCTTGGCTACGTTCTGATGAGATAGCCAAATATTACATCTTGGCTTCTGTTAGCAATGTGTTGCAACAACAACATTAGAATTTTGGAAGCCACCGTTGATATGATATTGAACATCACCAAAATGTTCGGAGACCAGTGTCGTTTAGCCAAACATGCAGTTGTGCGAAGCCTTATAAACTACAGGATAAAACTTGGAATTCTTGTCAGATAACATATGATGTTGATCATTAGTTATCTGAATGAGATGAAGATCATGGGTGCTAAGGTTGATGGGGAAACTCTATTGGATATGATCCTAGAGACTCTGCCTGATACCTTCGTGAACTTTAAACTTAATTATTTGATGAATAAGTTGAGGTACTCATTTCCTAAGATTATGAAGTAGTTGCAAGCCGCTGAGACTTTGTTTCTAAAGGACAAGAGGAAGACTAGAGAGACAAACTTTAGATAAGTTACTGTCATTGAAATAACTCTAAGTTCTAAGACTTTAGATAAGTTACTGTCATTGAAAGCTACACTCAGGTTCGGGTAGATATTAAAATATAACAGTCCATGTGAAATGCTAGTTTCAATGGCTCTCATAAGGGATGCTTTCCAGTTGAGGCAACGGTCGTTTATAAGGGTGCGTTAAATACTGGTGTTTTGACCAAGTAAAGTCAGAGGTTTAAATGTTATCTGAACAATTCCTATATGCAGATATTTATATTTTTGCATAAAAAGATATAAATCTTGAATATGTATCAAATAGATAATATCATCATTATTCTGTAAAGGAATAGCATGCTCAAATGTTTTGATTATTTTCTACTAGGAAAATCAAAAGTTTCAATTTTATAAATTGTTTTTGGTTTAACTTTGGGTATAGTTCATTTATCCAAATCTTCTTTTACATCGTGATAAGCTATAAGCTCAATTTCTTCTGAGGTTGAAGCTATGATATTAGCTACGGTAGTGATAGAAGGAGAACTAACATCAGATATGTTTTATTGTGACCATGTATGTATAATTTAAAAGAAATATAATCATTATCCAAAAATATCCATTGCTCTGATACCAATATTTATTTTTAATGAATAAGGTTACTTTTCAAAAATGGTATATCATAATCACTTTTATTATTAAACCATATTTTATCATCAAATATACCATTGCCCTTGTTGACAATGGTGCTGATATGAACTGCATTTAAGAAGGATTATATCCTACCAAATATTTCTAGAAAACCATCCAATCTTGAACCAGTGCTAATGGTAACTCTATGCGTATAGAGCTTAAGCTTCCTGAAGTGCTTATCTATAACTGAGACGTATGCTAACTGCATTTGTTTTAATTAAGAACATGACACAAAGCATTATTTTAGGCACTCCTTTTTTATGCTTATTAATGCCTATTACCGGAATTGATACTTTAGGTATCCATACTAATATTCATAACCGAGACATATTTGAATTTATAACTACACCTTATACTAAAGAATTAGATCAGATAAAAGATCTAGTCCAGAATAAAGAAAAATAGATAAATTATATTAGAAAAGAAATTCAATTTCTTACCACAGACCAAATGATTCAACAACCTTGAATACAGAATAAAATTAAAATAATTTTAAACAAATTTCAAACTGAAATATGCAGTGATATTCCTAATGCTTTTTGGAATAAGGAAAAGCATATCATATCACTTCCTTACATTCATAATTTTAATGAAAGAAATATCCCCACTAGGTCTAGACCTAGTCAGATGAAGAAGGAATATTTAGATCTTTGTAAAACATAAATCGAATCTCTTTTACAAAAAGATTAATCAGACCAAGTCACTCCCCTTGGAGTTGTACTGCATTTTATGTTTATAAAAGTGTAGAAATAGAAAGAGGAGCACCTAGGTTGGTGATCAACTATAAACCTATTAATAATGTCTTACAATGGATAAGGTATCCTATCCTGAATAAAAAATATCTTTTAGATAGATTACATGATTCTGTAGTTTTTTGTAAAATTGATCTTAAATCAGGATTGTGGCAAATCTAAATTACTGAACAAGATAGGTATAAAACTGCCTTTATAGTATCATTTGGCCATTACGAATGGAATGGTTTACCCTTCGGTGTAAAAAATGGTCCATCTGAATTTCAGCATATTATGAATGATATTTTTAATCCTTATACAGAATTCATTGTTTGCTATATTGATGATAATTTATGCATAGTGTTTTGTGGATGGTTAGGAAGTATAGTGAACATTCTTGTTCATTAGATATTATACAAAGTGATCATAGGCAAGCTAGTGCTATCGTGATCAGTGAGTTTTTAAAGGAAAATTATAAGGCTGGTTGCTTACGTAAGAGTCGTCCAAAGGAGATTGTTGACCACATGCGTGTGAAACATGGTGTCCATGTTAGTTATCATAAAGCTTTGAGGGGAAAAGAAATTGCTATAGATTCTATTTTGGGGTCTCCTAAAGAATCATATGTTATTATTCCTTCATTTTTTGCATTATTGCATGAAACTAATCCTGGTATGACATAGTTACTTATGCTTATTAAATATAGCATATAGTTTAGTTACTATTATTCTACCTTTTATTACTTTGTTTCAGGTTCCGTTACCGATTATGTTGTGACTTCTGCTGGGAGGTTCAAGTATTGTTTTATGTCTAATGATGCGTCCTTAGATGGGTGGAGTCACTGTAGACCATGGCTATCGGTCGATGGCACATTTTTAAAGGCGAAGTATGTGGGTATTTTGTTAACTGCTTGTTTTTTAGATGATAACAACCAATATGGGATTTTAAAGGCGAAGTATGTGGGATTTGGATCATATCGCATGTGCTCATTCTTGTGCTGTCTTTTGCAATCAAAATTTGCGTTCATGTTCATATGTTAGTGATTGTTTTTTAAGTACGGAGTATGCTTCAACCTATAAAGGCGTCGTTTACCCATTAGGAAATTGGAACATGTTACATATTCAGGATGAAGGTCAATTGAAGATACTACCACCAGATATGAAACGTTCAGCTGGGAGGCTGAAGATTCAATGTATTCCTTCTATACGTGAAACTAGGCGATGTGTGAAGTGTGGTCGTTGTGGTCAATTTGGTCACAATCATTAAACATGCAAGAACCCAATTTGTGCTTCCTCTTCTAGGAGTAGCAAGTAGACACAATTATTATTTTAACATTTAATGTTATTAATTTTGCACTTTTATTGTTTATGAGCATTCTTTTTCATAATTCTTATGCAAGTTATTTTTTATTGACAAACTTCTGCTTAAGTTGTATTTTAATTGTTCATTTCAATTTAGTTGTTTCTTGAAGTTGACTATTTGAATCTGCTTATTTTATGTGCACTTTTTTCATTGATAGGTAGTTTTTAGGTAGTTTTTAAAATTGTTATGTCTCTAACAGTTGTATGGAGCTTGTCATAAAATTATATACTTTGTATGTCTAATTTATACACCGTCCTATTTTGAACTTAAAAGGGGTTACCTATTTTTACATGATACCCCCAAATAATCCAGCTCTTGCATAAGAAATTTTACTATTCAGTAGCACTCAATTATATGTTTAAATATTTCTCAAATTCTAAAAACATATTCATAAACATCCATATAACAATATCTAGGAACTTGTTAAAAATCCATATTAAACACAAATCCCTATCAATTTCTTAAAAACACAAATCCAATACCCACTAATCAAATTGAGATCCAAGGGAGAAGCTCGGTCCGGTTTCAAGTGAAGTTGGATTCGGTCATTGATCATTCGCTACCGTCTTCTTCATTTTTTTGCTCTCTCATCCACATATGGTGATTCAAGAGCTTTACTTTTCTTGACCAACCGTTTTCTTCCTTTCGACTTCTTTGAAGAGCTGCCTTTGCTCCTCAAAACCTTCATCAATACTTCCTCATGTTGGCCTTCCTCTTTGCCTTCATTTTTGCCTTCCTCTTGGCCTTGATCACGTTCATGCTCCTATTTATCAATATAAAATATATCAGTAATAATATTCATAATTTTATGATGAACAGTACATAATTTCTTACCGCTTCTTGCTGCCCAGCTTGTTGGTCTAATCTTTCAAAAAGAAATTAATGTCGTTTGATATTGTATTCAAAATATAAAAACTGTTCCTTTGTTTCGTCATCGGCTCTTGGTCCGCTACACCCTAATTCTCCTTCATTCTTATGAGGTTTCTTCATTAGTCTTTCAAATGAGTCCTCTTCCTCAGATTGGACAATAGTCATTATTGGTTCCTTTCCTTTTGTCGTTCTCTCTTCGGTGTTATGGAAAGGCTCCATGTATGGTGCTTCCAGTTCCTTCTGGGTCGGTGCCATTCTTGTCAACACGATTCGAGCTGTTTGATCATTTAATAAAATAAGGTTATTAAGAAGCAGATTTTTCAACAACAGTAAATAATTTTAATTACCAGTAATTAAATTACATACCAAATTATTGTTAAAAACAGTATTGGCCAAGTCATTCCACGAGGGTTGTACATGCGATTCCCAGTTGCAAATCCTTGGAATTGTTATCGCTATCCTCTTGGCAATTTGATTTTTCCTTGATGAAATGTTGGGGATAGTCTCGTACGCCCAAACGATCAAAGCATACGGGAAACCACCAACACCATATCCCATCGCATCTACGTGCTTCGGATAGTCTTTAATGAATTCGATTGTTAGTTCTATGACAGCCTTCCCCATGGATATCTCTCGAATGTTTCCTTGTCATCAATTATATCGACATGTTGAATGTCGATCTTTATGCTCTCTTGATGAGCCAATAGAAGTTTTTCCAAGAAGTATAACCGCGCAACCTTTATCTTATTTTCCTTTTTATCTCCTTGCATCCCATTGAATGAGAATGCAAGGTTTTTGCGCATTATCGACTTCATTGATGGGAAAACAACCTCTCTTAGCATTCCTTCCTTCATTCCCCCCTTTTGTATAAGTGGATACTCCCCACAATTCAGCCCCGTCACTAGTGCAAATTCTTTTAAACCAAAGTTCATAACATTACCATCAATGTTAAAGCTTACCCCTTCAGTTTTGCTGATGGTACGCATTGTCTCCTCATTGGATGCATGAATAGCTGTGAGGGGAAGCTATGAATTTTCATGTCCAATAAGTGTCCAAAACATGTCTCTTTGAAACATCTTTGTTGCTTGGAATTCAAAATCTTCTTTATCGTTGAAATGACAGAAAGGCTGGAATAGAGATTTATCCGCTGCTTGGAGTTCCACTTGTTTGGCAGAACAAGCAATGGGTTATCCTGCATTGGTAATAAAATTAAATCACAGTAGTATCTAAATTATTGACAGATATCATAATATAAATATGTTTTTACCTTTGAATTGTACGCGCTTTCTTCAATTGATTTCATCTCAGATTATTCTTCTTCTTTTTCTATTTCATTGCCTTCTTCTTCAACAGATTCTTCATCTGTATCTTCATCATTTTCATTTTCATCATCCCCGTCTTCTTCTTCAGATCATTTTTCCTCTTGTTCAGGTGTGGGTTGTGTATCATCTTTCGTTGTAGGTTGTGTGTCTTCATCTTGTGTTGTATGGGCCGGTTGTGTTTCATCTTGTGTTTGAAACAATTCTTCATTTATCGGGAGTTGTTCTTCTATTTGTTGATTACATTCATTTATTCGAAGTTGTGATCGCGTTCTACGTGATGGTCCTTCTTGTTTCTTTTTTTCTTTTAACCCTTTTACTCCTTGTGTTTTAGCTCGAATCATCTTTCAAAATAACAACACACTTTTAAGCAACCATATTTTTTAAACCAGTATCTAAATTATTGACAGATATCTACATTGATAACCCACTGCTTGGCAAAAACAAGCAGTGGGTTAACATACAGTGGGTTATCATACAGATTTCAATACTAATTTTGGTCTTTTATAACATGCATGTAACAGATTCAAAATTATGCATATGGTAAACTGAATTTGACTTATATTTTGTTAGGTCACTAATCTATATACTAGTAAATTCTACATAAGAGAAATCTAACACAATAGGGTTTAGTAATAGCTTTTCTAACTAAATTAGATACTAAATCATCTAGTTTTGATAGATTTACTGAAATCGGGGATTTAATATGCATCTAAACCACTGAAAATAAAAAGACCAAAATTATGCCAAAACATAAATTAAAGAAAACAATTTCATACATATTTTGCTGAATGTTTGTTGAGCTTTGAGCTCCTTTAATAGCTTTTTCCTCGCAATTAGGTTTTCTTTTAGGTAGGAAGAATGACGGCTTCAATGGCGTCGTGTGGATGGTTTCAATGGCGTGGAGAGGGTCTGTTTCTTCGTGGGTTGGGAGGGTTTCGACTATACAATGTATTTTAGTGCTTTTTGAGTGACAATCCGTTTAATTACTAATCTAACGGTGAGTATCAGTGCATATTGACGCGTGTCATCGATCTGATGATGGAAGGTGTTTCATTTTCTCGCTTCTCTATATTCCCCAAAATGCGTGTTTTGTTCAAACCATCAAAATGCGCATTTTGATTAAATGGAGCGTGGACTGGGCCTTTAATAATGGTAAATGGTTTCGTCATTTACCATTAGTAAATGACCACCCGACCATTTTTACTAATAAAATCTTGAGCGGCCATTCTTGTAGTTCTCCCAATTTTTTTCACATATTAAATTTGCTTAAAATCTATTTTTTTACTGTCATCCAATATATTACACCATAAATTATGTATAACTATTATAAAATATTGTTTATTAATTTGTTTATCTTTGTTAATATAAGTATTTTCCTTGTCATCTCAATTCAAAAAATAAAATAATGAGGTCAAGAGAAAAATTCATTTTCATCACATTCTATCATCTGAAATTAGAAAGTGAAATGATCAAAATTAAAAATATAGATGATATTATATTATTTATTTAGTTTTACAATGTAAAAATATAAGATGGTAGACCATTTTTAAAGCCTTTATAAATATACATTCGCTTCACTTATTAATTAATCTTTAAACCATTTCCCCAATATCATGAGTTTTTTTATAATGGTGGTTGTTGGCAAAAATAGAAAGTATATTAACGTGTGTCACAACATTTTTTGTAAAAATATATTATGCTTAGTAATATAATACCCTCTCTTAACGAGAATTAGATGCAATAATCTCAACATGTTCATTTCAATTTTGTCACATATACAAATTAATATGTTATTCATATTTTAAACGTCAATTATTTTTTAAATTATTTAAAATATATTGTTAATGGCATCTAATATGTGTCGAATCATACTATAAATTATATTATTGTAATATATCATAATAACTATTATAAATGTAATTTATATCAAAATTGTTAAAAAACATAATGTTAATGTCATCTAATATATGTCAAATCAGACTATAAATTACATTATTACAGCAAATCATAGTAAATACTATAAATATAATTTCTAAATAATCATTAAGTGTATAACTTAAAGAGATAATTAATTATTTAATTAAATATTTTCCTCAAAATGCGTGTTTTTATACATAGTATTTTATAACCATGGTTATTTGTGAAAGTATAAAATATATTAATGTGATAATATGTGTCACAATATTTTTTGTAAAAAAAATATTATGCCTAGTATATAATATTTTCTCTCTTAATCAAAATTAGATGCAATAATCTCATCATATTTATTATAATTGTCACATATACAAATTAATATGTTAATATGGTATACATATTTTAAAGATCAATTATTTTTTTCTTATATCAAAGTTATTTAAAATATATTGTTAATGTCATCTAATATATGTCAAATCATATTATAAATTATATTGTTACTATACATAATAATTATTATAAATGTAATTTATATAAAAATTATTTAAAATATACATTTAATATCATTTAATATATATATCAAATCAGACTATAAATTATATTATTAGATAATAATTATTATAAATATAATTTATAAATAATATTAAGTGTATAACTTATAAGAGTGAGTTAATTATTTAATTAAATAGCTTCATTACTCTTGGATGACATTTAAATTTACATAGAAGGATGATATGATGATTTTAAGAAATTACTCTTGAATGACATTTAATTTTAAATTAAAGGATAATTTGATGATTTTAAGAAATAATGAGAATAAATTTATTCAAAAATATTTTTGTCAATATGCATGCTCTTAAATATAGTATGATAAAGATTAACTACACTTTTCTCCATCCAATTATAACTAAGTTACACATTCATTCCTAAACTATATATAAGCTTCATTTTAAACTTCCCATTTAAAATAGTTTATTTTTCTATCGTTTCACTTAAAAACTGCCCAAAACATGGTCGTGTATCATTTAACACACCCCTACTTTTGCCTCATATTCCCTAGCATTCCATTGGTCACTAATCCATTTCATTTCTTGATGAAACACAGCTTTTAAAAACTTAACAGTATAACTTAGTGATAACTTTACAATAAAAAGTACATATAACCAAATTTCTTACAAGCATCACATCTGCATGTCTGGGAACTAAAAAGCTTCCCTAAAAAGCTCTCTTTTTTTCTCTTAATAAAAAACATGAGCTTTATATGAAATACAAAGAAACAAAAACCAGACTCTTAGCTCATTTAGTCATAATGAAGCTTTGCTTCCATCTGATTAAATGTTTGATCCTCACAAATTTCTCATTCCCACGACAAAAAAACTAAGAATAGTGTCAAAGAAAGAACGCCTTTTAGAACAAATAAATAAATGTACAACAATGTCCTCTGGATACATTAACAAAACTCGACGAGGTCGTTGGTGAAACAAAGTTAAATAAAACCATAAATTTCATCTATGAAGACCATCCCATCAATACGGTAATGTATTGGAGCGATTGCTGATAATTTTCCAAATCAATCAATATGAGCAAGATGAATTCAAACTCCATGAAGGTCCTAAAGAGAACCCGGCCAGAAAGGCATTTGAAATAATAACTTATGGAAGAGAAGAGGCATACGGCTATGAAGGAGATACAGACCTCTCTTTTCTTTTACCTGTCACAATTGTTTCTTTGTTTTCCGAAACATGAAGTTCGGCCGGGCCGGAGTCTACGTAATTGCAACTGGTTAAACCGTTTGATGTGCATGATTTCAGTAACTCTTGATTATGGCCGTTTTCAGAAATTTCAGCGTTAGTCATAACTGCATTAACGACGCTTGAAGTATCTGGCCTGGTAACACACAACCAGCTTCGTGCTGACTCGTCAGAGTAGTTGCCTGCTAGAGGAACATGCCAGCGTCCTTTTCCCGATTCCTGGTAACAAAGATTGAATACGACAAAATATAAAATCACTTTCAAGTGTAAAAGAACTACAAGTACTTTATTACAACAACCATCGATTTTTGCCATTACATATCTAAAATTGCATCTGGGAACTCAGGCAGAATACATATATGAAGAGACGAACAGAGAGCCCATTTGAAGTTGCTCGACTCGTTTATTCAACTGCCATTTCTAGAGAGCATAAAGCAATAATTTGATAAACAAAGACTAAGGTTAACGAGAGTTTTTAAAACACCAAAGCAATCCTTACAAGTGTCTTCGTCAAACAACACAAACCCAGAAATACTCAGCACTCTTTAATCTTAATCCATTAAGCATGATTAAGCTTAAAAGCGACAGAAATGACTAAACTAAAACAATGCGGAAAGATATGTTTTAATGAATGGACACAAATACTGGGACAATAGGTCTTTTGGTAGACGTAGTAATTTAAAGGATTTGCAGAAGTTAATAGGACTTTCTGATGCTACCTTTGGTTTCATATACTTTTTGAACTCAGCAACAATCAGCAACATTCTACCAAACTTTCTTAACTCGTTTCGTCATTATTTCATATTTCTCACATGATCACCTATTTCTATGTATGAGTTTTCCATTATCAAATTTACAAAAGTCGTTGTATCTAGTAAATCAGTGAAAGGTAGAGCTCAGAAATCATGCAATATCAGCAATTTAATACGCATAGACAAAAATAGAAAAGATAACAAATGAACCACAAGATCAAATGTTTTTGAAACACTGTTGAAATATTGTCCCACATCGTCTAGACTCGCCCATTTTGTGCTAGTTATAAAGTTCTAGTACCCCTCTCCTTTACACCTAGATTTTAAGGAGTGATCGGGCTGGGCTTTTCAACTTGGTATCAAAACTTGGTTGGGCCTTTGTTTGTGCTGCTTTAGTTCGGTTCTTTGTCTAATTAGTTTGGATTGTTAAGTATGCTGCTTAGTTCGACCATCATATTGTGGTTCAGGAGGGTGTGTTGGAATATTGTCTCACATCGCCTAGACTTGTCTATTATGTGCTAGTTATAAAGTTCTAGTACCTCTCTCCTTAACAACTATCAGATATAGCAGGTTCAATCAAATAATTAATTAAACGTGCTTTGAAGTTGAATTGCGCATATATAAAATATAATACCAATGAAAAATACCTGGATTACTAATGAATATAGCGGTGGCATCTGAAGTTTCAGGTCACCCTTAACAAAAGTATATCGAACCTGCGAATAAGGAAGAAATATTAGCTTGTAAGGAAACAAAAAAACATACAAAATATTTTAAATTCAAACTCAGAAGTCATGATAATCTGACTGAGGCGGATATTGTCATCTACATAACACATATAGACGTGTGAGGGCGCACAGTCACAGATCAACATATTTCTACACGAATCAAGAAAGTATCACCCAAAAATACATAATCAAAAGTTCAGTTTAAAACTAATGTGCAACCAAAAGTCACTTGGAAAAAACAATATTTCCGATAGTCATCTAAAGGCATGAAAGCAATACATATACGATAGACCTACTTTTCAAAGGAGAGCCTGCTCTAACACACTTAACTGTACTTAGTACTTGCATTTCAGTGTTAAAACCAATCAGGATTTGTGCTCACCTTTAGAATATATGGAACAAACTAATTAGAAAACAGCTTTTCTTTTCGACCAAACATATCAATCGAACCGATATGATAAATAAATTTATATTGCTCTGCTGAAAAGCCGATCAATCTTTACATCCAACCTTTGCATTTATTACAGGCAATACAATTAGATTGTAAGAAATCATTTAGAAAAACTGAATAAAGTTAATCAGGTCAATGCAAATTAGAAGCAGAATACTCTGACGGCACATACCTGATGTCTCTCTTTCCACTTGAGAAAAAAGCTACTGCCCAAAAGTTCAAATATATGATCTCGCATTTCATCATTCGTGACAAGCAAACACTTTAGTTTTACAGCAGCATAGAGCCAATACCTAATTATCGAAGAATACATTAATACAGTTAAACTAAGTCCAAAAATGAGCCAGAGAAAACAAGATACAAGGCATCACCAAGCTGCGTGAAAAGAAAATTTATTCAAATAAGAATAATATCACATTACTCAAAAACGAGGATCTCAAACAAAAAGAAGAATAGTGAAGAAAAGGTTTGAGAACTAATGCAGAGGTGCATACCAATCGTCATTGGAACCATTTGGTGTCGCATAAAGAAAACCCTTATCCATCCACTCTCCTAAAACCTCTCGATGAGATGGATTTTCCAGGAGTGCCCGAAGACGTTTATTGTGCAAGACAATTAATGGCCATTTTCTTCCGCTCCAATTATACAATTCTTTAACAACAGCATCAAGCTGCTCTATTTCAATTGTGAGAAGATAAATATAATGAGTGATATTGAACCCAATAGAAAAAAAAAAGTCCAATTCATAAAAACATTGGACATTAGAATTAAACCAAATAGAACCAGAATGAAATGATCAACATATCCTGTACAACCTGAGAAACACTAAACCCTCCATCGGCAAAATTCTGTTGGTAAAGTCCAATATTTGCTCCATCCACAATAGCTTCATAATCAGCATGTTTGTCCAACCAGTCCTTTGATAAGTACACAAAAGTGACAAGAAAACCAAAAACTATCAAGTAGAGAAAGAGGGATAGTAATGACTCCATAAATACTATTGTTTCCACTAGATGAAATAAATAATCTACACAATCTTGAATAAAACTTCTGAGGACTTACTTAGACTTTAATCAACTTAACTAACACATATCAAGCAGTGGTTAGAAAATATACCAGAGCTGGCAGAGCATAAAATTGTCAAGCACAATATCTTTGTTGATAGTTACAAACAGTCATCATTATGAAAAAGGAAAAACACAAAACAAGTTGATTATTAAGCATGAGTGCAAAAGGAACTAGTATGGCACGAGAAGTCCAAAATTTTAGTGCGAACCTGAAAATCTCTAAAATTTGAGATAACCTCCCTTTCCATTGCCAACGCAGCCACTGACTGTGCAAAATTATCTGTCTCTGCAGAGTCAATATCAACACAGACCAGCTGCTCGGCACAAGAGCGACACCGGCCGCTCATATCAACATTCGCTCTCTGCACAAGCCATTTTCCCTCCCCGATCCAACCCTGTCCATGCCAGCCCCCTCCGTTGCTCAAAATCAAGCCATTGATTCTATCAGTATCCCAATTCAACCCGCCCACCTCAGAAGCCTTCTCACTACAAAACCAATCCCCAATAATTTTAGCTGTGGATTCACTAACACACCTCACTGTGCGCCTCAATTTGTGAATATATCCATAAACTTTGTCTACCTTTCCTGTCTGTGCACTCGCTTTCAAGAGTGCGGCGAGCTGCGGTTCTTCCATACTCACCCTCATTATGCTCATGTGCTCTTCTACCTTATAAGCCTTATCCGCCTCTAAATTCTCACAATAACAGAATAAAGCCGGATCATACGTGCGTAACCTGGGTGTAGCATTATACTTCCCCATGCATTTTATTAAGTTAAATGCGTAATCACCGTCCGGTTTAGCTGCGGAAATCCTTGCGACGGCTGTGATTGTCGCCTCATTGGGGGCAATACCTAGTGACACCATGTGATCAAATATCCGAAACCCATAAGTCACTGCTAATTCTTTCAAAGATGATTCTGCAATCAAACTGGAACATAGGTAGAGGAAAGTATTGAAGTGGTGCTGATTAAGGCGTGTGTTTTGAGAAACCGCGCTTTCGAAAAGCGCGATTGCTCCAGGCAGATCTTTATGTTTTGAGCAAAAAGTGAGGTCCAAATGGAATTTGGTTTCTGGGGTTTGGTTTTTCTTCTTCTTCTTGGTGTTTGCATGGTTGATGGTTTCCATGGAAAAGGGGTTTTGGATGTTCTGTATGCACAAAGCCTTGCTGAAGGGGCGGGACTTGGTTTAAGGCTTTAAGCTAGTACGGTTTTAACTTGGGGTTTTTAGACAACTAGGTAACAGTGACCAGTCACACGCTTCCAACGTGTTGGGTTTTTATATTAGAAGAGGTTGATGCTATTTTTTTCACACATATATGTATATATGTGTATATATATACCTACATAGATATCTCAATATAAATTGGTTCTAAATACTATCCAAAACACGTAATGGGAATCAAAAGTCAGGTCGAGTAATTGATATACTTAAAAAATTCAAATTTAGTCAAATTTGTCTCATTTGGATCTAAACAGGTTACATTGAGTTTTTTTTACTTTGCATGGCACTAAAAATACCTAAAATGACCACCACACTCCAATTTTTTATAAAAAACATGTATATATACTTGATTTTATAAATAACTTAACTTAGTACATGCTTTGCACGTGCAGAGTCGTAATTGTGTTCTCTGTAAAAACTATAATGTTATTTAACATTTATCCGACTAAGAAAATAGCAACTTTATCTATTATCCTAGATGACATTCTGGAGAAAGTGGATGCATGAAATAAAAGAGCAGACAATCTCATGTTTTATGAGTTCTCCTAGTAGATTTGATTGGTTTAGTAATAAATTAATTTATGAGTTACCAACAAAGAAAAAATTATTAGTAAATCTCCAAAATAACATAGTAAATAACACACGTACAACTTGAAAGAAAATCGAAGCATTACATGAAATAAAAAGTATGGAAATTTTATGGAATAGATAATTTTAAGGGTAATGTTTTAAGAAATGATAGTTTTTAAAAGTTTTAGGTAAATAACAGGTTTCCATAGCTGTCAATAATTTTAGATCAAAATGACTATAATCTAACTATGGTGTGTTTGAAGGAATTTTTAGGTAAATCAATGATATATCAATATGGAAGATGCTTAATTTGAGGAGGTAATTAATGCCACAATATTTTTTAAAATATAAAAAATTAAAAATCATTAACCACTCAACCAAACCCGAAAATTTTGAAATCCACTACAATCCTGCGCAAAATACATTGAAACCCGCATATCACCTATTTCCCAAAAAAAACTAAAAAAGAAAATCGATATTATTACTAATCAAATCATCTCAAATAAAAAATATTCATCAATCAACCATCAAAAGACTAAAATCTAACAAGCTTTTCGTGTAGAACCCTAAAATCAACGATTAAACATGATCCTACATCTATATGTCATTATTTTGTTATTGGTTAATAGATGATTGAACATTAAACTGTCATTCACGTTGGTTGTAATAAGTAATCAGTGATTGATTAATTCAACGATAAATAGTATATAAATGTGAAAAAATTTCACTGTGTCAATAATAACTTCATTATGCGATTACTCTCTAATGGCGGAAAAAAGAACAAATCTTCCATTCTTGAATCTCTAATGAAGAATTTTTAGAATGCACAATGGAGCTTTAAAAAATTTCTATGGAGATTACGTCTACTTGATTACCATGAAAGTCGTTGAAAACACAAAATCGGTGCCAACAAATTATTATCGTGTGATATAATTATAGTATTTTCTTAGTAAAGCAGTCAGTTTCAATAAACTGTGAAACTAAGTATTTACAAGTCATAAAGAACTCTTGGTTAAATACATTATTCCCACGAGCTAAACTCTATAGTACCCATAAATTAAGTACTATTATGCTTGTAGAGCTTTTATAAGAATGTATTACATATAATATAAGAATAAATTATTTATTATTAATCAGAATTAAATGTCTCAATAAATATAATAGAACTCTAGTCTTTTTAGGACACAATCCTAACACTTGAGTGGCGTGACACTAGTCGACGAACTCATCTAGTGGGTGGTTATCACTTATTAGATAAGGAAAATCTGACAAAAGCTATCAGATAAAGGTTATCTAATAATTAAAAATAAAGATTATCTTATCATTTATCAGATAAAAACTTTTTGATAATTCAAATTATAGATAGTGTTATCAACAAATATCAAATTCAAATGTTGCATTAAAACTCGATCTCGTTTCCTGATAGAAGAGATCATGCAACACAAAAGTCATGTGTAACTTTGGAAATGATTCAGCCGCCTTCCTTAAGAGGAGACAATCACCTATTAGATAATGGACATCTAATTTGATATTTAAAATGATCCAATTTGGATCTCCTACTTAAAAAAAGATAAATAGTGATTTATATTGAAGAGGAGACCACATATAATTTCATACTCTCTCACATTCTCTAGGGAATTTTGGAAATTAGAAACATTGAGAGAGACTTTCGGTTCATAAGAATTTTCGACCATTACAGAGAAAATTTTAGAAGAGTTCTCATTTTCGTATACTACTTTCTCATGTATTGATATCATAGTGGAATCTAAAAAAGTGAGTGTATGATCGATCTATGTTTCATTAAGATCATCCACATTTGTCCTTGGGTTGTTGAGACAAGTAGTGACAACTTGTCCACACGAGTAATCAGTGTATCTTGACGTTCAATTGATACAGACACTCAAAAGGCTAAAACCACCAAAATTCAATGGGCATACCAGGGGTGAGTATGGTCAGTTCGATCCAGTTTTTAGCATAAAAAAAGACTGAACTGAAATTCATTTGTCAAAGTGAGGACCGAACTGACCGATTATGTGCATATAAACCGAACCGACCAGGCCACAAACAATTGACCAGTTTGGTCGGGTTTTACAATCATTTTTTTTTATTTTTCAAGATGTCCGTTAATGAGTCTATTCATACATGTTTCAAAATTTTTAAGTTTTTCATGCATTATAATAAAAACTAACAACTAAAACTACAACATGTAAACTAAAATATTAAAGAGAGATGAGAGAAATGCAAAATGAGATATATGTGATGAATAGAAAAGGAGAGAAATTTGAGAAAATCAATATAATATATATGTGTGTGTGTGAAGGGCATAAACAGTTGATCCAGTCTAGGAAAATTTTTTACCGAACGAAAAAGTTATTTTTTTTCAAAATCCAAGACTTAATCAACCACGGTTAACTAAAAAACTAACTAAACTGATCATTTTCGATTTGGTTTGATCGATTTTGTACACCCCTAGGGCATACAGCCAATCCACTTCAAGCTAAGAAATGGATTGCTGTGTTAGAGAAGATCTTTCGATATGAGGTGCTCATATGCGCAGAAATTAGAATGTGAGATTTCTAGAGCGGGAGGCTCGTAAATCGTGGGATCTCACACAGAAATCTTGTTTTGAAAAGTACTTCCCATGTTGATAACAAGCTTTTATGCTGATAACAAGCTTTTGAAGGCCCGACAGATTGAAATGGGTCTCCGTTCTAAGATTAATAGTCTCGTGAGGTTTCCTCGAGCAATTCCTTGCCGTAAAGCGTCAATCATGTTGGTTTTGATGGTTTACAATTTGGTCCCCAAACCGGACGATGTTGCAAGATGTTACGGACTCATCCTGGACGGAAAATTTTCTTCAATGGTGTTAAATCCGGAGTTTTATGAGGAGCTGAGATCCATGGAGGAACTGGTTAGTTCTTTAGCATTGAAATCTAAAATCTGATGTTCTGTAGCTAATATCACTTAAAAATTGGAACTTAAAGCTTTAGGCAATTTGAGAGTGAGAATGCCTTTAAAAGACTTAAAAGAAGTCTAAAAAGCTATTGTTTTGACAGTCTCCTTCATCAATGTTTACACTGTAGAACTACACTCGCAAGTGTATTATGTTACGATGTCTAAATAAGCTTGTTACGATGCTTCTTTGTCTCTGAAGTGTATTATGTTACCACACTGCCTTTGAAATCTCATTTCTAATACATCAGTGCCAAAAAAATTTGAAATGTATTACAAGTAAAGTTGTTTAAAGCTCTTAATGAATAGCACTTCAATTGTTATTGCCAAAATTCTTGTGTAGAACTACACTCACAACAGGCAAGAACAAAAATGCTAGATCTGAGATTTACAAGAACTATGCCATTGCAAACTTTTTGAAATGCTCAACAAGGACAGATAATATACTATGAGAAGTAATTATTAGAGATATCTTCCCGTTGCTGCATCAGAAACCTTCTGTTAGAGCGAAAACTCGGCCTGCCAGAGTTGGAGGCAATTCAGATACAGCTTTTTGAATTTCCTGATATACCACAAACACAAACTGAAACAATTATTAGTATCGGCAAGATAAAATTAGAGAATTACCATGCAACAATCCTGAAGAGTCGGTATCCAAGTTAAAAAAATAAAAATAAAGGAGAAATATCATGAAAATGTTAATCTGGAGGCAATGTTCACTCTCCCAGTTTCTTTTATGTTTTCAAGATAGAAGACTCAATAGTCAATATCAGATTGAACAAACACCTACAGCATTTTAAAGCCAAAATCAAACTGAGAAAACACTTGAAACGGTTAGCTGCGTACTAATGGTTAAACAGCACGGAGCAGAGCTCAAAATTCAACCAGTTAAAGATTCAGTACAGAATTATAGTCTATAGAAAAGATTTGGCCAACCCGGCAATTGCGCATTGTTCCACATTACCTCTGAAGTATAACGAGCTGAAAAGTGGATCAGAAGAATTGCTTTGTTATTAAATCTCTCTGCATGAACTATCACCTGAAAATTTAAAAATACATATATAGAAATAAATAAAAGATCCCAGATGAATACAATGTGTCAAAGAGATTAATGAAGGCAACCAAAAAGAAATTCAATTTTAAGACTGAACCTCAAACAGATGAGTGTGTCCATATTCTCTTGCATGCTCCACCGTGATTGAGTTCTCGACGAAGGTGGTCTGCATAAATAGCCAAGTGACGACATTTAAAGTCACCCTCCCGACACAAATAGCTGTTACTCGAAACAGACAACTGAATCCAACCAAATAGCTCTTTTTTTAAATGTTCTACAAGCAAGATCACACATGAAGAAAATATACTTAAAGATCAAAAAAATTTTGAACTCTCCAAGTAACAGACCTCCATAACAAGAATCTTTGCCCTCAAAACATCAGTATTACTTTCGTCAACTATGAAGTCAGACATGGTATCACCTGTAAACGCAACTTCAGGTTCTGTAATTGTGTATGTAATCTGCCAATAAGAAAACCACCAATTCAGCTATTTGCTCAAAAAGGAAATCAGAAAGATATGTGCAAAAAGGGAAATGGCAAGACAGATGTGTATAAAATTAAGAAAGAAGGTATGCTATCAGTTTAGGTCAAACAAAAAGGAAATCAGAAAGATAGGTGCAAAAAGGGAAATGGCAGGACAGATGTGTATAAAATTAAGAAAGAAGGTATGCTATAAGGTTAGGTCAAACATCCTGATCTTAAAACAACAGTTTTCAGAAATAGAGGTAGAGAGAGAGAGAGAGAGAGAGAGAGAGATTGAACTTTTTTTATCATTCTCACTCGTGATTTCAAAAAGTAAATGAATTTCCATCGAGCTTCAAACTTTTCCATCTGTCTTTCCAAGTTGCTCTGCAGATGTTTCAAAATTGATCTGTGACAATGCCTATGAATTATGATAATAATCCTTTTACAGTCTATTGTTACTTTCTCAAACCAATCTTCATCACTTAACAAAGGCTCAAAAGTAAACTGATTTTGAAATCATGATTATAAAAAGATGCCGAACAGCAAATAACCTAACCGTTCACTGCCAGAACAGACCTCAACACCGGAAAACTTTAGGCCCTTAATATCATTAGCATGGAGGCCCAAGTACTCCTTTTTGAGTTTTTGTTTCACAGAGTAAACAATATAACCCTGCATTCACATAATGCACAGTATGTTAACATTCAAACTTTTCATATTGAACCAAATACTTACAAATTAAAGTCTTCACAAAATTTCACAAGGATGTTACAACTACCAAACTTACCTGGCTATCAATGACATGATAAGTCTTAAAAGCTTTTACTTTGAGGTCCCTTCTCATAGAAAACTCTTCCCCTGCAAACATAGTTTTATCTGCTTTTACTGCGAGTTCATTGATAACTAATTTGATAAAAAAACAAATGGAGTTGGTTGAAGAAGGAACACTACCCACATCCAAGCCAATTAGTTTATGCTTGAGTTCAGATTGGTCCAACTTTCTGTGCACTTCAAAGAGCTTTTCAACATCTTCCTTTATAGATTTTGGTACAATAATTGTTGGTGGCTTCATTCTGTATAATCCACGCGTAGCAACATACATTGGAAGTCCTCCCTGACATGAACGAAAATTCTTGTATCATAAATACCAGTCTCACAACATGAAAAATTAGTATTTACACTCATTTAATCAACACAACTAAATATGTGCATAGCGAAAAACAACCCTTAATTATCAATACACAACTTAAATTGGCATTATTCAAGCAATTTGTAACTTCTACTCCAAATTCATAAATTCATGCAAGTGTAACTATCTTGACACACAAAATGCTCGAAAATAAAAGAGAAGGAAAAGAACTCAAACATATGGCTGAAAATGGAGATGAAATAGGAAGAGGGTCTGACTATGTGATCCATATGCGCATGAGAAATGAAGAGGAAGTCCTGATTAACAGCCTGGTGGGGACAGCGACCAATATCAAAAGCCAAATTGAGGGATGGGAATATTATACAAGTTTCATGGCCTCCAATGGACAAACCCTTTACTGGGTATCCTTCAATTTCAATCATCCCGTTGGATTTATTGGAGTCAGACCCGGGTTTCCCCCCTCCTGATTCGGAGCTCTTATATCTACTTCCACCTCCCATGGATAAAAGTACAGCCGTGAAGGCGGAGGAAGGAAGAAACTTTTCAGGAGAACGTTGTCTTCAATGGGAATCAGGGAGAGAATGGAAGAAGAGAGGCGCTGCCGTTGCTTTTCGGTAGTCGAAGATCTAACGATGGACCGATGTTTCTGTCTTTCTGATCCAAGACCGATATGTTAGAGTAAATGAAATTGAATATGGGTATTTTTTTAGAATTATACCCCTCTAAAAAATCATTTTACAGAATTATACTCAATCATTAATTTATGTATATACTAATTATTGGCCCACACTCCACTCATTAAATGAGTGTGTGAAGTTACAAGTTTACCTTCTTTCTCTTTCTCTGAGCTTCTCTCCACTTGGTAGCAAAACCCAGCTCTATCTGTGGGTTTCTCCCCTTCTCTGTGGGTTTCTCCCCTTCTCTGTGGGTTTCTGTCCGAAGAAGAAGACGTCGCTGCCACCACTGTTCGGATCTGGTTTCCTGCGACGTGAAGATGGCAGAGCCAAGAATAGAAGGTGCCATAAGAAAATGGAAATGATGAAGTTGAAGATTCATGGGATCTTTGATTTTTATTTATTACAGAGAGCTGAGCAAATGGGCAAAAACTTGGATTTTGCAGTTGTGTAGTCTACATGGCAAAGCAAAGAAACCCAATAAAAAAATTGTGAACTTGGGTATTTGGAAAGAGGGAAAATTGGAGATGAATGTGAACTTAGATTGTGCAGTTGTGTCAGGGCTTGGGAGTGGGTTTCACATCTTTTCTATCTTGTTGTGAGTTCTAGTTGTATTTATTGGGTATATGATGACCGCGTATGTAGTCTACACGTTGATTACATGATGCACGTGTACTCATCGTGTAGTTTATAAGATGATTACACTATGAGAACACGGGCATTGTGTAGACAACAAGACGGGTACACGAGTATCGTGTAACCATCATGTAGGTTTTGAATATTTAATTTTGTTTATTAAATATTAATATTCATTTTTATTACAAGATAAAATAATTAATAATCAAAAATAAAAAAATATATCATCTTATAGATGGGTACATGGGCATCGTATACCCATAATGTAATCTACATGATGACAACGCGATGTCAGTATACCCATCATGTAGTCTATAGGATGTAAGTGTACCCATCATGTAGTTTAAATGATGGGTACATGATACTCGTGTAACCATCGTGTAGCGTACAAGATGGGTACACGATGCTTGTGTATTCATCGTGTAGTTTACACAATACATGTGCACCCATCGTGTACTCATCTTGTGTTGGGGGTTATGCCCTCAAAGCATGTGTATTGAAATTTTGATATTAACTTTAATAAGGATTACATTTTTCTTATAATTGTTCTTTTAAATTATTGTTGAATAATTTATATAAATATCTGAAAATTCTATATTCATTAATGAAATTATGATCTTGTATTAGTACGAGAGGATTAAAATCATAGAGAATGAATAAAATTATCATCAACATATTAACGTATGAAATCTTGAATGAATGATTGTTAATACGGTTCACTAAACATTATGAACGCATGTGATCTAGATCCAAATCATTAATGTAGCATCTTAGTGAATGTATTTTATATAATGGGATTATATATGACTGGGCCAATATGAATTAATATATTTATCAATGTGCCGTTTATCATAAAGATTTAATACACATCAATTCGATGATCATATGTAGATTAGTCTGAATCATAAGTAGTCACGAACTCCTATGCATGTTTACTGGATCTTTTGATTCACTCGTTAAAGTTTATTTGGAAAACAGGCTACTGGCTTTTATTTTGGAGATTCAGTGATATAGATAGTTGGGAACATAATCTTACAAGATTTGGAATCCAAGCTTTCCTAACGGGTCGTATATTGGAGGATAGAACTACATGAAATGATTATATCAGTGGACTACATGAGAATACTCTGTAAATACATTCTATAATTACTAAGAGTTCAATTATATATTTATAGTAGAGTAATAATGGAATTAAAAATAAGGTTATTTAATTAAAGAGATTAATTAATAATATGGTTTATTGGAGCTTAGGATTATAGGTCTATGGTCCCCAAATCACCTCTGTACTATGCAGTCTATGGTGTGAATATTTCAGGACATTAGAATAGGACTTAATTGCAAATGAATTTTTATTCTGGGGCAAGTATGTAGTTATAAGATAATTACGTATGATTAATTAATTCTTAATTAATTGAATTATATATATAATTTTCAGAATTAATAAATATATAAATAATTATCGATTTATTTTAATTATCGATAAATGAGATAAAATATCTAACTTATGAAATTAAATAATTAAATTATTATTAGATAATAATTTGGATCAACTAAATCTGTTATTTATGAAATTACAGATAATTTAGTTGATAAGTATAATCAGATATGTTAATTTTAAAATAACAAATATCTAGATATTTAATTTGATTAAAATAAATATTTAATACTGTAATTGTCACATGTCAATCATTGATTGTGTATCATAGATATTTAATTTGATTAATTTACTGTTCACACTAGAAAATATTGTTCGGGCAGAGGTGGCCGGAGGCTATCGACAGTGGGACTGGCGACGATAGTGGTGGCCGGCGATGATGGGGCGGCGATAGGAGAGTCCTGTCATCGGTTGCAACTGTTGTCACTTTTAGAGAAGTTTCATACAAACTCTAATACCAACAAATCCTATCATCATAGGTTTTGATGATAACCCTCAATCTATCAATTATCTTTTTAAATTTTGAAATTAATATAATTTTAATATTAATTTTTAATTTTATGAAAATTAGAATTAATTTTTAATTTTTAATTTTTTGAAAATTAGAAATTAATAAGTTAATTCGGTTTGACCTAAGTTTGACCAAATCAAATAAAGTATTTATTTGATTAAATCAAAGTCGACTTTTTCAAAAGGATAATTATAAAAATTAATTTTAAATTAAAAAATTATTTTTCTTAATAAAATAGAATTTGTTCAAAGCTTGGAGATTTTGAAGATGGACATCATGGGGAGAAGACAATATTTGAGAAATGTATTCTTGAAGTCCGCTTTGTAATTTATTTCTTTATTTCAAGGGTTGTATTTTAAAAATATACAATAGTCACTCGGTCCATTATTATTTTATTTAATTATTAAATAATTGTTTTAATCGTTATGTTTGATAAAATATCCATGCACTAGTGATCACATGCCATACATGAGAATCTCACACAGTTTTATTTAATTATGCATCTCATCAGTAGAAACATGATTTATTATGATTGTCATAATATGTTTATATGTATTGTTTTATAAAATCAATTGCATATAAACTGCTAGATTTTAATTAGTTAAAACTTAGTAATCATACCACACTAAGGGTTATAGTAACTTTAGTAAAAGAGTTTTATTAAAGTTTGATGAATATAATTCATTAGTTGATATAAGTTCACCTAATTATGATTCAGACGCTTTAGAATGTTAAATGAACTTAGCCCAATAAGATTAACATAACTGATTATTAATATTCTTAGGGTTATTATTTTAACTAGTAATTAATTTAGAATTAATTAATTAGTTAAAAATAAAAAACATATAATCCTAAAATAGTGAGTGGAAGAAGGTTGACATGTCAATGTGACATAATGTCTTCATTATTAGTACAACACTGTGAATTACAGTGAGGGTTCGAGATGGCTTTGTTTTCATTCCCTTAAGGAAGGTTTCGAGCTGTATCAATACCAACGTTGGACTTCTTAAGAAGATAGGAGGAAGTGATGGAGTTTAGTTTTGACCGACCCTAAGGCGGTATATTCTAAATCAAGTCATGGAACCCGAAATAATGGGTTACACTCACAAAGTCACAATTAAGCTTTCATGTGGATAGTTGTGACTTGACCAAACAAGCGATATCTTATTATTAAAAGAAAAAATATGAGATATTTTAAGTTTTAATTAATAAAGATGAGAATGTCTCACATACAGTCTCAGGTTAATTTGACTGGCCCTAAGCAACACATTAATCATTGGGTTGTTTTATCATGATTAGTAAATGTTAAATTTTGTGTGTTTATTATGTTACATTCATGCATCGCGTTTGCTTTTTGAATTCTAGATATTTATCAATTATATTTAATCTTGTACATTTTAAATTTCAGTTATCATTATTATGTCTTCCATGGGCAACCATATTACTAATTTGCCAACTCTCGAGAAATTGAATGGTGATAATTTCATACATTGGAAATCAAATATGAACTTAATGCTAATTTGGTAGAACCATAAGTTCGTTCTTACTAAGCAATGTCTTAAGGAGTCCCCTGCTAATGCCCCTAAGAATGTTAAAAACAAATATGTGTTGGAATATGTCCATAAAGTAGCGTGTAATAACTATTTATTTGTATTTAGTTATTTCTCAGACATTAGTATTATTGAATTCTTATGAATAAATTGAAAAGTTTTATTTTAAATTAAAGTGTGTTTATAAATTACTCAACTGGAACTTTCATCAACGAACAAAGAGTGAAGACAAAGGTGTCTCCAGACGAACACTTCTGAGAAAGTTCATAATGATATTCACAGTTTTACAATGGACTGGACAATCGAATCCGATTACGACTATTAGACTGAACTAGTGGATGCTAGTCTTGGGGCATGGGAGTGGAGACGCAAACAGTTAACCTCGACATGTTATGAACATGTTGACTAGACCATTAACAGATTAGTTTAGAGCCCAAAATGATTTACCTAGCTCTAAATTTAATTGTTACACCTTAAGGATATTTTCATAATTACCTTAATCCTGAGGTGAATAAGTAGCTTGACTTCATTAGTTGCAATCTTTGATATGTCAAATGAGTGAGTTCGAATTGGCAACACATACGCTGTTAGAATTGTAATTCAATTAAGTTGAAGTTACGTGATCCACAGATATGAAAATTCGTGGTTAGATTGCGAAATCAACAATATCACCTTATTTTTCATTGATGAAAGCGTGAATAAATTAACATGCTCAGGTAATCAATGAATCAAGTCATTAATTAAGACTTGTGAATTCTACGAGACAATTCACGATTATGTCTTTTTTATTCACAGTTAATAAAGGAGTAAAAGAAATAATAACAAGAGGGTTAAAATGATAATTTTACATTTCTATCTTGTTACTGATATTCACGATGGGTATTAGGTTAAAATATTCTGTGGATCGTTAAAATAAAAAGGATTTATTTACACCAAAGTAAACGTAGCCCGCATGAATCGAGAGTTGATTCGGAATCGAACATATAGTGGAGTCGTACGATATCAGGATTAAATAGGTCAGAAATTTATGGAGATAAATTTGTCGGGTATTTGAATCCTTAGCTTTGTTCATGTGGATCCATTCGGTCTTAGAAATAACTCATGAGAACAGGAATGCAGAAACGAAGTAAATTGGATCAAAATGTATTTTGGTGCCAAGGCATATTTCCTACATCTATATGTGATGGGTGATGTAACTTAATTAGTTAAGTGTGATTATTTGTAATGAAATTAATTAGTTTATTATTTTTAACTATTTGATAATTAGTAAATAAAAAATTAATTAATAGATCTCAAATTGGATATCAAATAGGTCACGTATTAGATACATTTGTTGGTTAAGAAAAGGGAGAAAAATGTTTTCCCCTCCTCCTGTTGCCGCTGAAAATTATATTGAAGGAAAAAAATTTTGATTTTTTCTTCTTTAATCGTTTTGAGAGCCCACACTAAAAATTTTACACAAAAATCTCGTGAGATATATTTCTGAAATTAACAGGTGGTTGTTGGAATCGTTCTTGGAGTTCAAGTACGTTATTCGGATCCTGAAGCTTAAAGAATACGAAGAAAGCTCGAAGGAATGTCGTCAGTTCAGAAATTCTCCTATACAAAGTATAGGTGAAAAAATATTTCTAACCTTGTCTTCTTGTTTAATGTTGTATATGCACAATGGCACGTTGTTTGGTTTTAAGTTATTTAATTTGATTAAATAAGTTCAATGAAAATTTTTTTGATATTCCGTTCACGACTGTTCGTGGTTCAAACTTATTTTTAATTAATTTTAAAGGCAACCAGTCCCAACAATTGGTATCAGAGCAATAAGTTCTTGTTTATGCATATAGATATTTGAAACGAACGTATCATGATTTGTGTGGATATTGGCATATGATTTTGTATGGTTGATTCAAAACTGTTTTGAATGTGTTGTGTGATTGGATCCTTAACTATTGACTCTAGGCGTTTTTGTTTTAGTTTAGAATTGATGTACGCCGGTTTTGAGGCATATGATTTTTTGTAATTTAGTCTGTTGCAAAAGTTGTAATTTTATAAATTTGATATAAAATTGTCATCGCCTCAAAACCGTCATCAGAAACCGCCACCGAGAAGCCGCCGGATAGCCACTGAGAAGTCATTGGAATGCACCGTTCACGCGGAATCACTGTTCTTTAGCCGAAATTATTGTTCACGTCATAATTACTGTTCATGCTAGAGTCACTGTTCCGGCACCCGTCGTCGCTGCTGTCCACTGCCATGCTCTACATGGTGACTAGGGTTTGTGAAACCCTAAGTGATAACAATTAGGGTGTAGGAAACCCTCTAATGTTTCGCGATAACCCGTATCCTTTTTTATCTTTAAAATTTTAAATTTTAATTTTTAAACGGATAAAAGATAATTTTAAATTCAAAGATAATTATCTATTTTTTTTCTTTTTTTAATAAAAGGGAGATGATTAAATGAGATTATTTAATTAGAAAAATAGTTTTCCTTAAATAAAGGGTTTTAATCAAAATTTAAATTTGGAATTTGGAATTTTGAATTTCAAATTTGAAATTTGAAATTTAAATTTGAATTTTGAATTTTACAATGGGAATGGACTTTTCTAAAGAGTTACAAAGTGGTAGGACAGTTTGAAGGATAAATAGACAAATACACACGCCATGAATATTTGTTTTTAAATTAATTTATAATTTATTATTCTTTTTGGGCTGTAATTAGAAATGTGCCAATATGGAGGTTAATTTTAAATGTATGATTTAATTTTAATCGCGCATCATCATATAACATGTCATATAGAACTAGATATATGCCAATATCAAATTACCATGTAGCATGTACATGCATCATTGTAGATTAATTATAATGGTTATAATTTAATTACAATGTGGAATTTATAATGGTTATAATTTTAAATTGGGATTTTAAATTAAATAAAGGATTTATAAATTTCATCATGTTTCTCAAATTAATAAAAGTTATGTTTTGAAAAACAACCAAAAATCCAAATTCATTTCAAAACTAAGTGGCACGGTCGTTTACATTGAAACATTCTCAAGGTCTCAAACACGAACTTGATCGTGCCACAAGGAATGGTTTAAAATCGTCCATAGCGCTCCTCTCTTCAATGAGAGAATTTTAGAGTCAGTGCACTTTGAGTCATCGAGTTGCTTGAGAAGCTAAGACTTCTAAACGAAGTGGTGGGGCAGGGTCATCCCATAAGCGGACTGTTAGTCCATAGCAACATTTAAGAGTCGATGCGTTGGTTAAACACTTAGACTAAAGCACATTGAAATCTTCACTTGGGGGCTAGTCAATTGGGCAAAGGTAACCAAAATCATTGGTGATTGGTTAAACTAGATGTCAAGACGTTTGAGCATTAACCAAACAAGAAGAGTCTCGATGCGTTAGGAGATATTTTGGACTTCATCCCTCGATGAGACAAGCTATCGTTTTTTATCATAACATCATGAAGGAAATATTTTTTAATGGATTTTTAAAAAGTTAAGTAGTTGCATCATGCATCATGCATCATGCTTTCCTAAACGATTGAGCATTTATTTACACCGCTTTATTTATTCTTTTCGATAATCATGTCAATATGAACATTCTCAACTATAATAAATGTGAATAATATTGACTGGTGATAATTACGGTGATTGGAAACACAATCTTGATATCGTACTAACGATTGAATAGTACAAGTTCGTGGTCACCACCCCTTATTTCATTGAACCTTTCAGTGAATCCACTCAAGAGAAAAATGATGCTTATGATTCTTGGCTACGTTCTGATGAGATAGCCAAATATTACATCTTGGCTTCTGTTAGCAATGTGTTGCAACAACAACATTAGAATTTTGGAAGCCACCGTTGATATGATATTGAACATCACCAAAATGTTCGGAGACCAGTGTCGTTTAGCCAAACATGCAGTTGTGCGAAGCCTTATAAACTACAGGATAAAACTTGGAATTCTTGTCAGATAACATATGATGTTGATCATTAGTTATCTGAATGAGATGAAGATCATGGGTGCTAAGGTTGATGGGGAAACTCTATTGGATATGATCCTAGAGACTCTGCCTGATACCTTCGTGAACTTTAAACTTAATTATTTGATGAATAAGTTGAGGTACTAATTTCTTGAGATTATGAAGGAGTTACAAGCCGCTGAGACTTTGTTTCTAAAGGGCAAGAGGAAGACTAGAGAGACAAACTTTATTGGAAGTAAGCCTTCCACCTCTGGCGCCAAAAGGAAACATGAAAGGAGGTCTTAATAAGGCTAAGAAACAGAACGCAAAAGTTACAAATAGTAAGGGCACTGCAAGGTGGACATGCTGTGAGACAAGTGTCATCATTGTGGAGTCTATAACCATTGGATACGCAACTGCATGGATTATCTCTAGCAGATATCTTGGTCGATTTCATTGTCTGTATGGGGATAGAGCACTAGTATTGCCTGTATCAGTTGGAACTTGATAACAGTTATTTATTTTTACGTGATGTTTATTATACCTCGGTTTCTAAGGAAAAACCTATTTCAATAGCTAGTTTAATTGAGTAATGATTCAATTTTGAATTTTATTGATAAAGATATTGGTATTTTTAGAAATGACTGCTTAGCTACTAATGCATGTTTGATAAATAAATTGTTTTACTTAAAACCAATAGTTCCAATGATACGTGACACTGAAGTGAATGTTGATTCACAAAAGGATAGTAAAAGGTTGAAGTATAACTCAACCGATCTAACCTATTTGTGGAACGTACACCTTGGGCATATTAGCCTGGACATGATTAAAAGACTTGTGAATGATGGTCCTTTGCAAACTTTAAGTATGGGATCACTACCCACATGTGAATCCTGTATTGAAGGCAAAATGATCAAGAGACATTTTTTTTCAGCAAAAGGTGAAAATGTCACTCAATGCCTTGAACTCATACATAGTGATATATGTGAGCCGTTGAATATCCAAGCAAGAGGAGGTTATGAATATTTCACAACCTTCACTGATATTCATGTTTTGGTCATGTTCATCTAGTACGTCAAAAGCTTGAAAACTTTTAAAAGTTGGAAGAGTATAAAGCCTTGGTTGAAGAACAATTAGAAAAAACACTACGATCCGGTCGTGGTGGAGAGCACTTGTTAGGAGAGTTCGAAGACTTTCTTAAGGAAGAATGTATTATTTCTCAGCTAAATGCATCTGGTACGCCACAGTAAAATAGTGTGTCAAACAGAAGGAATCGAACTCTAATGGATATGGTTAGATCCATGATGAGTTACTCATCCCTCCCAGATTCTTTCTGGGGATATGCCTTGGAAACATCGGCATATATTCTAAGCCAAGTTCCGTCAAAGACGGTGCCTGCTACACCATGTGAAAGATGGTATGGACAAAAGTCGTCTATTAACCATTTTAAAATATGGGGGTGCCAAGCACATGTTCTAAAATCGAAGACAATCAAGTTGGCCAGTCGTTCAAAATTATGCATGTTCGTTGGATATCCTAAAGGAACGAATGCATACATCTTCTATAACACGACTGACCAGAAAACATTCATTAGCAAGAATGCTCATTTTCTTGAAGAAGATTACATTAAAAGTGTATATCCAAAAATCACAGTTGTGCTGGAGGAATTATTCAGTGGGAGGACACCGACTCCCCAAGTAGAAATTATTTCTGATTCAATAATAGAAGAACCAAGATAGGAGCCAGAGCTTATAGAGCCTCGGCGTAGTGGGAGGGTTATGAGACAACCTGAAAGGTATATGTCGACAGTTGTCTCAGATAAGGATCTTGATGAACCTGTCTCCAAATCAGAGGCCATGACAGGTCCTAAAGTAAACCTATGGAAAGAAGTCATGAACATTTAGATACATTCGATGTACTCGAATAAAGTCTGGAAGCTTATAGATCCTCCTGAAAAGGTACAAGCCATAAGATGCAAATGGATTTATAAGAAGAAAATAGGTCTAGATATGAATATAGAGACATTAAAAGCTAGGTTAACAGTCAAGGGCTACACCCAAAAGGAATGTATAGACTACGACTATACCTTCTCATCGGTGGCCATGCTTAAATCCATCCGAATCCTTTTGTCCATTGTTGTTTCCCTTGATTATGAAATCTGACAAATGGACGTCAAGACTACTTTTCTGAATGGCAATCTTGATAAGCGCATTATATGGCTCAGCCAGACGAGTTCATGGAGAAAGGACAAGAATGTAAAGTTTGCGAACTGCAGAAGTCCATTTATGGACTTAAGCAAGCATCACGATCAGGGAATATTAGATTCGATGAAACTGTTAAAAACTATGATTTTGAACAGTTAGTGGACGAGTCATGTGCGTATAAGCTGATAGACGAAGGGAAGGTGGTTTTTCTAGTCTTTTATGTAAATGATATTCTACTCATTGGGAATGATGTAGGGAAACTATCTGATGTCAAGATTTGGCTTGCAAAGCAATTTGATATGTAGGATCTTTGAGAAGTTGCATTTATTTTAGGTATTCAGATCTTTTGAGATAGGAAGAACAGACAATTGGCACTGTCACAAGTATTTTATATTGATAATGTGTTGGAGCGCTTCAGTATGCAAAACTCCAATAAATGATTTCTCCCTTTTAGACATGGAGGCAGCCTCTCCAAGGATCAGTCTCCCAAAACTCCTCAAGAAGAGGAAAACATGAGAAATATCCATATGCCTCAGTCATAGAAAGTCTTATGTATACGATTCTTTGCACTAGGCCAGACATTTGCTATGTCGTGGGCATGGTGAGTCGTTTCCAATCTAATCATGGAATCGAGCATTGGAATGTCGTCAAACATATCCTTAAGTATCTGATGAGAACAAGAAACTGCATGCTTGTGTATTCAGGTATTGACCTGAATATGATGGGGTATACTGATTTTGATTTTCAAACAGACAAGGATTTTAGGAGGTCCACTTCAGGATCGATGTTCATCCTGAGCAGTGGAGCAATTGTATGGAGAAGTATCAAGCAATCTTGCATTGTTGATTTTACCATGAAAGCTGAATATGTGGCAACTGCAAAGGAGGATGTATGGCTTAAGAAGTTCTTGAAGACTCTGGAAGGCTTTCCAGACGCTGACAAGCCTATAACACTTTATTGTGATAACAGTGAGGCTATAGTGAATTCTAAGAAACCTAGAAGTCATAAGAGATCCAAACACATAGAATATAAATATCACTTGATTAAAGAAATTATTCAGCATGGAGACGTTGTGGTTATGCATATTTCGACGGTCAACAACCTAGCATAATCCATTCACGAAGAATTTAAGCAGTAAAGGTTTTTATGGTCATCTGGAGGGCTTGTGGATAAGAGATTGTACACGCCTACTTTAATCCAAGTAGGAGATTGTTGGAATATGTCCATAAAGTAGCGTGCAATGACTATTTATTTGTATTTAGTTATTTCTCAGACATTAGTATTATTGAATTCTTATGAATAAACTGAAAGTTTTATTTTAAATTAAAGTGTGTTTATAAATTACTCAAGTCCTGGAACTCTCATCAACGAACGAAGAGTGAAGACAGAGGCGTCTCCAGACGAACTCTTTTAAGAAAGTTCAGAATGATATTCGACAATCTTAGGATCGACTGGGCAATCAAATCTGATTATGACTGTTAGGTTGAACCAATGGATGTCAGTCTTGGGGCATGGGAGTGGAGACTCAAATGGTTAACCTAGACATGTTAAGAACATGTTGAGTAGACCGGTAACAAATTAGTTTAGATCATAATATCATTTACCTAGCTTTAAATCTAATTATTAGACCTTAAGGGTATTTTCATAATTACATTAATACTGAGGTGAATATGTAGCTTGACTTAATTATTTGTAATATTTGATATGTCGAATGAATGAGTTCAAATTGGCGGGCAATACCTCAGTTGTTGGAATTGTAATTCAATTAAGTTAGAGTTACGTGACTCATAGATATGAAAATTTGTGGTTGGATTACGAAAGCAACAATATCACCTTATGCTTTATTGATGGGTATGTGAATAAATTAACATGGTTAGGTATTCAATGAATTAAGTTATTGATTAAGACTTGTGAATTGTTCGAGACAATTCACTAGTATGTCTTTCTTATTCACAGTCAATAAAGGAGTTAAGAAAATAATAACAAGAGAGGTAAAATGGTAATTTTATATTCTTCTCTTGTTACGGATATTCATGATGGGTATTATGTTCAAATATTCTTTGGACCGTGAAAATAAAAAGGGTTTATTTACACCAAAAGAAAACATAGCGCGCATGAATCGAGGAGTTGTTCGGCGTTGAACCTATAGTGGAGTCGTACGATGTCAGGATTAAATAGGTTGAGAATTTATGGAGATAAATTTGGCAGATATTTGAATCCTTAGCTTTGTTCATGTGGGTCCATTCGGTCTCAGAAATAGCTCAAAAGGACAGGAATAGAGAAACGTAGTAAATTTGATCAAAATGTGTTTTGGTGTCAAGTCATATTTCCTACACATATATGTAATGGGTGATGTCACTCAATTAATTTTTTATTTTTTATTTATTGGATAATTAGTAAATAAAAATAAATTAGTTGATAATGATCAGTAAAATCTATCAATTGAATTGATGAATCTCGATATAACTCAAACTTTATGGAATATTATAATTTTTGGCAATTATGAATATATGTGGTGAATTTTTGGAAATTTAAAAATATATGGGTAATCTAATAGCAATTTGATTGCAGATAGACCTCAAATCAGATCTCAAATTAGATCTCAAATTGGATATCAAATAGGTCTCGTATTAGATACAGTTGCTTGTTAAACAAAAAAACCTTCCCTATGGCCGCCGAAAATTATAATGAAGAAGATATTTTTTTTATTTTTTTTCTTCAATCGTTTTGAAAGCCCACACTCCAATTTCTACATAAAATTCTAGTGAGATATATTTCTGAAATTAACGGGTGGTTGTTGGTTGATGAAATTCACAAATCGTTCTTGGAATTCAAGTGCGTGATTTGGATCCCGAACCTTGAAGAATACGAAGAACACTCTATGGAATTACGACAGTTCAAAAAATTTCTGATACAAAGTATAGGTAAAAAATTGTTTCTAACCTTATCTTATCGTTTAATGTCGTACATGCATAATCGCACGTTGTTTGATTTTAAGTTATTTAATTTGATTAAATAAGATAATTGAAAAAAAATTTATATTCCACCCAGGAACTGTTCATGGTTCAATCTTATTTTTATTTAATTTTAAAACGAATTTGGCCCAATAATATGATGTTTGGATCATATCAAACAACAAGACAAACTGTAACATGCTTGTGAGCATGAATGATGTTCTGAGAACCAAGCATGAAGACTGCCTATGAGATTATGAAATATCTACAGGCGATGTTTGGACAGTAGTCTAGTCAAAGTTATCATGAGACCACTAGGAGCTATATGACAACTAAGATGAGAAATGGTACTTCTGTGCAAGAACTTGTTTTGAACATGATCAACACAATGCACGAGACAGAAGTACATGGGGGGACCATTGATGAGCAGACCATTGATGAGCGGACTCAAGTTAGCATTATACTGAGTCGCTCACATTAGCTTTTTCTGTGTTCATGACCAACTATGTTATGAACAAGTTGCAATTAAACATGACTCAATTATTGAATGAACTACAGACTTTTGAGTCACTCAACCTTAGAGTGACAAAAGAGGACGAGGTAAATGTTATCAAGCAAAAGCCTTCTTACATGGTTAAAATTAACAAGAGGAAGAAGATCAACGGTAAGGGAAATGGTAAGAACAAGAAAAGGGAAGAAAGCCAAGACATCGACAAAAGCCAAGAAGAACAAGAAAGACAGCAAGCCCAAGGAAAAATGTTTCTATTGTGGGGTTGAATGTCATTGGAAGAGAAACTATAACAAGCATCTCTCCGAGCTGAAAAAGAAAGGTAAATATGATATACTATACTTGAAGCTTGCTTAGTGAAATATGATTTGTCATCCTGGATACTTGATTCAGGAGCCACTAACCATGTATATTCTTCTTTGCAGATGCTTGATTCATCAATGAAACTAGTTGATGGCGAGGCCATTTTGAGAGTTGACAGTGGTGTGCTCGTGTCGGCTAAAGCATTAGGGACAGCCAGTTTAATTTTTTGATATAATTATTTAGTTTTGAACGATGTTTATTATATTCCATAATTTTTGAGAAATTTGATTTCTCTTTCATTTTTGCAAGAACATTTATTCAAAGTTTCTTTTATTAACAAAGAGTTTATTATTTCTAAAAATGGATTCAATATTTGTCATGCAAAAGTAATAAACGGATTGTATATGCTTAAACCGACTGAACGCGCGTTACATAATTATGAATTATTTAAAGTAGCAAAACCTAAAACTAACAAACGACAAAGAGTTTCTCATGATGATAATAAAACATATATTTGGCATCTTAGATTGAGACATATTAATCTAGATAGGTTAAACAGGTTAACAAAGCATGATACTTTAAGAGAACTAAAAGTTAGAACTCTTCATATTTGTGAGCCAGGTAAAGGGCCAAAGAGCCAAGTAACCACTTGATCCAGTACATAATGATGTATGTGGACCGTCACTTTTATTGACGATTACTCAAGATATGGTTATCTAATGCAAAGAAAGTCTAAAACTTTTGAAAAACTTAAGGACTTCAAAGCTGAAGCTGAAAAGTAATTAGGTAAATCATTAAAAACCCTTCGATCCAATTGAAGCGGTGAATACTTGGATTTAGAATTCAAGAATTATTTGCTGGAGTATGGAATCCTATCCCAACTCACAACACCTGCAACACCACGGTAAAGTCGTGTTGCAGAAAGGAGAAACTGAACCTTATTGGATATGGTTAGATCGATGTGAAGCTCCTCATCACTGTCACTTACATTTTGGGGATATCCACTATACACAGCAACTTATATTTTGAATGCAGTGCCCTCTAAGTCTGTAAGCAAGACGCCTGTAGAGTTATGGAATGGCACCAAACCTAGTTTACGTCATTTTTTTATATGGGGGTGTCCAGCTCACATTATTAGACCCAAGACTGAAAAGTTAGACTCGAGGTTCGTGGTATGCATATTCATAGGCTATGCTCTAGAGACTAGAGGTGGGTGCTTTTATAGTCACAAAGATCAAAAGGTGTTTGTGTCATAAATGCAACCTTCCTTGAGCATAACTTTATGCAAAACCACAAACCTCGTAGCAAAGTAGTTCTATAGGAATTAACGGCTGATGAAATCAGACCACCTTTACTTTTCTACTGATAAAAGACAAATCAGAGAAACCACAGTTCCTACAAAAAAAACTTCGGTGCAAAATCGTAGTGGGAGCGTTGTAAGACAACCAGTTCGCTACGAACTAGAAGCACATGTCCTAGTTTCAGACACTAATAAGGATGATCCATTATCTTATGAAGAAGCGATGGATGATCCTGAAAATGAGAAACGACAAGAAGCCATGAACCAGGAAACATAATCTATGTAGTCCAATTCTGTCTAGAAACTTATAGATCCACATGAAGATTTCAGGCACATTGGATGTAAATGGATCTTCAAGAAAAAAAGAGGTGCAGATGAAAAGTACATATTTTCGAGGCACGGTTAGTAGCCGAGGGCTATACACAAAGGGAGAGAGTCGATTATGAAGAGACATTCTCCCATGTGATCATGCTGAAATCTATTCACATCTTTTTGTTCATAGCCGCTAGTTTTGACTATAAGATATGGTAAACAGACGTCTAGATAGCTTTTCTGAATGGTTCTCTTGAAGAAAACATCTATATGATGCAACTAGAAGGGTTCATACAAAATGGACAAGATCATAAAGTATGCAAGTTGCTTAAATTCATTTATGGATTAAAGCAAGCATCTAGATCTTAGAATCTCACATTTGATGAGATCATAAAATCTTATGACTTCGAGCAAAATGTTCACGAAGCATGTGTTTATAAAATACATCAAAGATAAGATAGTGATCTTCTTAGTTCTTTATATTGATGATATTCTACTAATTGGTAATGATGTAGAAACTCTGTCAAAAGTGTAGAACTGGTTAGCTAAGAAATTCCAAATGAAAGATTTGGAAGAAATGAGCTATGTTATGGGCATCCAAATCCTAAGAGATAGAAAGAACAAGCTCTTGGCTCTTTCTCATACATCTTATATTGATAAGGTGTTAGAGAGATTCTCTATGGAGAATTTCAAGAAAGGTAACTACCGACTAAACATGAAATTGTCCTCTCCAAGGAACAATGTCCTAAGACATCTCTAGAGGAAAAGGATATGAGAAAAGTTCTCTATGCTTCAGCACTTGGAAGTCTCATGTATGTTATATTGTGTACGAGACCGGACATCTATTATGTAGTGAGAATTGTCAATTGTTATCAATCGAATCTAGGTTTGGAATACTGGATTGCAGTAAAGCATATTGTCAAATATCTTAGGAGAACAAGAAAGTATATACTTGTTTATTCAGGTGGAGACCTGAATCCCATTGGATATACTAATTCTGATTTTCAATCAGATAGAGACAGTCGAAAGTTGACATTTGGATCAATATTTACCCTAGGTGGAGGAGTTGTAGTTTGGAGAAGTATTAAACAATCCAGCATTGCGGATTCCACTGTGGAAGTCGAATATATAGCAGCTTGTGAAGCTACAAAAGAAGCAGTACGGTTCAGAAAGTTCTATATTGATCTGGAAGTAATTTCAGATATGGACAAGCTATTGATCCTATGCTATGACAGTAGTAGGGCGGTAGCAAATTCCAAGGAACCGAGGAGTGACAAGAGGGGCAAGCACTAAAGAGGAAATATTATCTTGTTAGAGAGATTGTGTATCAAGAGGATGTGAGTTATGAAGATAGCATCGGAACAGAACCTGACTGATCTTTTACTAAGACATTTCATGTGAAGTCATTTGAGGGTCACGTGCGTAACCTGAGATTGAGAGAAATGTCACATTTACTTTAGGGTAAGTGGAAGATTCTTGGGGGTTATGCCCTCAAAGTATGTGTATTGATTAATGAGACTATGATCTTGTATTAGTATGAGAGGTTTAAGATCATAGATAATGAATAAAATTGTCAGCAACATATAGTATGAAATCTTTAATAAATGGTTGCTAGTACGGTTCATTAAGCATTATGAATGTATGTGATCTAGATATGGATCATTGATGTGGATAGACATCTTAGTAAGATGCTTTATATAATGAGATTATTTATGACTGGACGAATGTGAATTAATACCAACGTGTCGTTTATCATAAAGATTTAATACACATCAATTCGATGCTCATATATAGACCAGTTTGAATCCTAAGTAGTCACGAACTCCTATGCATGTTTAGTGTATCTTTTGATTCACTCGTTAAGGTTTATTTGGAAAACATGCTAGTGACGTTTGTTTTGGAGATTCAATGATATGGATGGCTGGGAACATGATCTTACAAAATTTGAAATCAAAGCTTTCATAACAAATCGTATATTGGTTCTCTTAAGTGTTAATTCTGGAACTGAATGGTTATTGAGCTCAAATTTATAATAAGACTATAAATTAGTCATTCACTAATGGATTAATGATACTTAAGGATTAAGAGGTAATTAGAATGGTAAAATAGTAATTTTAACCAGTGCTAATTTAAGAACCAATAATTGGAGGACATAACTACGTGAAATGATTATATTAGTGAACTACATGAGAATACTCTATAAATACAATTTGTAATCTCTAAGAGTGCAATTCTATATTTATAGTGGAGTAATAATAGAATTAATAAATAAAATTATTTAATTAAAGATTTTAATTAAGAATCTGGTTTATTGAAACTTAGAATTATAGGTCCATGGTCCTCAAGTCACCTTTTTACTACGCAGCCGAGAATGTGAATATTTCAGGACATGAGAAAATAACTTACTTGCAAAAAAAAAATTATTATGGGGCAAGTACATAATTATGAGATAATTATGTGTGATTAATTAATCAAAAATTAATTAATTGAATTATTTAATATATATATATAATTTTCGGAATTAAGATATATATAAATAATTTTGATTTTTTTAATTATCGATAAGTGAGACAAAATATCTAATTTATGAAATTAGATAATTAAATTATTATTAGATAATAATTTGGATCAACTAAATCTGTTATTTATTAAATAACAGATAATTTAGTTGATAGAGATAATCATATATGTTAATTTTGAATTAACAAATATCTAAATATTTAATTTGATTAAAATAAATATTTAATACGCAATAATTACCACATGCCAATCACTGATTGGGTACCTGAGATTGACATGAACTACAGTAGTGGGTGTGCAACACTGTAGTGCCACATGATACTACAGTATTGTCATGAGGCACTGCGCAACACTATAGTGCCACATGTCAGGGAAGATGGACTTCTACTGCCACCTCCTCCATTGGGTATACGGTAAGTAAACTCATTTGATTATTATATGTATGTTATCATTTACATGCATTTAGTTGTTCAATTTTTCTCATAGATGGATATATGTTTTTAGTCTCACAGAGAACTCCATACATGTTCTTAAAGTGTATCGATTTGCGCTAGACAAATAAACTTCGTATCAGATAATACTATGTTTTTTTAATTTATAATTACTTTTTGTAAGTTATACTCGAAATTTGTCATATTATTTCTAATATGTATTTTATAGGTTATATGGCAACCTTTTAATGATATTATTCATACACTTACTGAATACTGCATCGTGCATAGAGATATATGGCGGACTGTCTCTCCCCTCATTTGCTTTCATATAGTGGAATGACATCGACTAGATCATGTTCTAAGATAATTCGGTATTATTCAACGCGTGCCCGAGCCATATGATATCAAAAGACGGTTGGATGACTTCGACTTAAGGTGGAGAAATGAACTAAATTGGAGCGTCCAACGTCAGTCATATATTGAGAGATGGGTCGAACATAAGACACACATTACTGAGGGGGGCGTGGATGAAGATGGATACGACAACTCATACATATTATGATATCAGAGAGTCGCACGACAATACATAACTTAACAGGGAGCGCTATATGAGTTAATGCTAATTTTTTATTAACAGGCTTATATGGTCATTTAATAAGTAACTTATATAACATTTTTTATCTATGCAGACGAACAATTTGGACAATATTAATAATTTGACACTTGATGATGTTGAGTCATCTTTGATAATGTCTCGAATTCATAATGTGTGTGAGATAGTCGTACAAGTAATAAGACAAGCGAATGCGGCATATCAAGCTCATTTGGCCTGAAAAAATGGAGTACACAGCTCACCTCAAAGAAGTTAACAAGAATCACACTTGCCTCGAGACGAACCATATGTGTCTCAGCAAGAGTCATACACACCGCTGGTCTTTTATACATTTGGAGGTGAGTCAGTGACTCAACTTGGTTCCACTTCTGAACCATTTCATCAACCTCAACGTCGTACAAGAGGACGAGATGTAGCTGCTATAGGAGGAGGTAGAAGACGTGTCCGAAACTCACCTATTATGGATGAAGACCCATCTATTGTGGAGGAAGACCCACCTACTGTAGAGGAAAGTGCAACTATTATGGAGGAAGGTCTATCACAAGTAACTCAATTACAAACATATGAAAGACGTCCAACAAGAATAATAGAAGACCATCGTGTGGAACGTGATGGACTTATTTGTATTATGTAACAAACATTTTTAGTATAATCGATGTATTTGGATTTGTAATGATGTTATTGATCATAATGGAGTTGCAATGGTGTTTTGAGTCATATATTTATGTCTTTAGGTTTTATGATTTCTTAAGAAATGTAGGTTGCTCATTGAATGTATTGGGATATAAGATTATAAAATGTTCTGCATGATGATTTTTGTATACAGCTTTGATTATTGAAATGGGTGAACTCTGAGAAGTGTAGTATGGGTGGGGAAAAAGCTGAAGTCATCTTTTGTAAAGATGACTTCAGGCTACAGTGAAGTCACTTTTATAAAAAGATGACTTCATTGGCTTTATACAGTTTTTATATTGGTGAACCTAAGTAATGTTGAAGTCATCTTTGTAAAAGATGACTTCCAACGTGTGCAAACCTACCTTAGTTTTGGAAATAATTTCAAAAGTACAGTAGTGTGGAATTTTTCTGAAAAATAACGTTAAAGCTAGAAAAACCCATGTTTTCACGTTGTGGTGGGATGTCAATGAGGCGAGGTGGGGTGGATTCCCCATCCTCAGCCCCACATCCATATGTTAGTCTCCACTCATTCCCCATTTATGGAACAGAGCAAAGACGGAGAATTTCTATTAGGATTGGGTTACCCACGAGTTTTTCATCTCTCTTTAGGCTTGATTATGTGTAGCATTTCTCAGCGATGACCTAAATATGGTGACAGACACAAAGAAGATGATAATGGGTAATGGTGACAATAGAAGCAATGAAGATAATTTAGGAGAAAAATAATATATGAATCGTCTTATTTGATGTTTAAAATAGCTAGTGCAATGAGAGATTGATAAAAATAGTGTTAGGTTGAGTTGTGACATGGAGCTATAAATTCAATATAATACATTTAAAAAAAACATATATAAAATATACATATATTATATTCATCTCTGCCTCATACCCGCACTGGTTTATTTACGATTGCCCCATACTGGTCATGTCATCTATTTATCCACCAAAGCCTCAACCTATTAGGGGTGGATCCCTGCAGGTTCGAGAACCTACGAGTAATTTTGACATCCCTACATATGTAGACAATTCGGTGTGATTAAAGGTGTACAACGAACTGCATATCAAATGTATCTGGGTTTTCCTTCTATCTAATGGCTTACACCGACTAAACTCCTAATTTGCACCCATTTTCATTTTGTATTATCAAAACCTCCCGTCACATTTGTTCAGTTTTTCCTCAAAAGTTAGTAACTTTCCCTTCTTGCTACATACTTTCCTCCATAAAATGTCTAATGATATATCAAGTCAACTATTTTTTCACACTCAATTATCAATGCTTCCTCAAGAAGTTTTAACATAAAGTCTTCAAGAAAAATTTGTTGCTGAGAATTTTCTAAGTACAGATAGTCATCCAAACTTAAAATCTTCTAAAGTCATCTTGAAGGCTTCAAGATAAAATTTGAAAACGTAAGAAAGTAATGATTTATTAAGAATTTCTCAAGTCTAAGAGCTATCAAATCTTGAGTCTTCAAGATGGTTCTTGATGACTTCAAGTTTGGATGCTTCTATGTACTTAGGAAATTCTATCAGTTTTTTCCTTGAAGACTCAGCCTAAAGTCCACTAATTTTTTAATCAATCACATTACTAAGTTTTAACTTCATGGTTCATGATATCCAATGCATGGCATGTATACTAGTACAAGTAGACAGACATGCTCAACTTAGCATTAAATGGTAAAATAATCAGTCATACTCACAACCCAATGTGCATGTAACAATTACAAAATTTATCAATACATGATATTATAAACAGCATCCTCACGGTACAAACATACATGTAAAATCATTACACAACTTAATAATACATGATAATATAAAGAGTCTATGATAATATAAACAGTCGTATTCTTATTATAAGATCACATGCAAAATAATAACAATATAGTTACAAACAATTGACACTAATACATATTATCACACTACTTAGAGTATTAAACAGTAAATATATATTGCACAACTTAGAATGTTAACAGTAAATACATATTAAATATTATAAAATAGAAGTCACATCGTCATATAAACCCACTTACACAAATATAAGTACACACGTCACACAATTGCGAACATGACTACAACTAATGATATTCATACATATAACATGTATCACACATGAGTCATATCAAAATATAAGTTCACTTATCTAGATCAATAAAAACTAACAATTAGGTATTAACTGCGGACGAAGGGCTAGGCAGTCGATGAGCAGCTAGTGACAGTCCATCCAGGATAGCGGTGTAATATAAGAAGAGGATTGGGTAGTGATCGCTGCGGAGCAGTTCAACGGAGGTGGCGTGTTAGGCCGTGACTTATTGAAGGAGAAGAAAAAGTAGCTGGGAAGTGCCGAGAGAAGGGCTGGCGAGTTGTGAGAGAGAGAGTGGGGAAGAGAGAAAGGGAGTTTGAGTGAGAAAATAAAACAAAAGGGGTAGGCTAGGGCTGCTTAATTGAAAGAGGGGAATTAATGTTAAAATAATAGGAGATGTTGGGCAGAATAAGGTGGCTAGGTAAAATAATTCATTATTCAAAATAAATCTTTATCTCTTCTGCTCAAAAACATATATTATATTAAAAGAGGAGGATCGGGTTACATTTTTTCCTCTTTAAGAACTTTCATTATTAAGAGGAAGATACCTCACTCAAACAAATCTGGATATACACAATCGAAACTCAATGGCACAACAGGCAATAAAGCACGAAAGAGAAAAGAAACAAATAAATAAATGAAAGCATAGATCAAGAATTAATAAATTAGAAAGTTGGTGCCCAAGGACATAAGTGTAAATGCATCAAACGTGTATAATTCCTTAGCTTCCTAGCCTGTCAAAGCGACTTTCCTTTTTGCCTTATTCATACTTGCATTATTATTCGGACCTTGTATAATCAAGGGACACTTCTTGAGATAATGCAGTTTTTTTCATATTTGACACAGGCATTTGACACCTTATAACATTGTTCGGGATGGCGCTTGTTGCAAGTGAATTGATAGCTTATTTCTTCGCCTTTTGTTGTTTCAAATGGACATCCTAAAGTTTCCTCTTATCATGCAATGATGGATTAGACCGTGGTGGCATCCTAGGAGGAGCTTTCCTTTCCATAATCAATGCAGCATGGTACATCAATGCAGCATGGTTCGTTGATTCGTGAAAAAAAAATAAACTTAAAAGTTGTTGAAAGTAAAAGACTTAGAAAAAAACAACAGCGAATTGATTTGTGAAAATTAAATAATAAAACTAGAGAGTAAAAATTAGATTGAAAAGTTGAAAGCTTGATTTTGGATGATTGGGTATGTCTTTCTTCTATCTACTTGATTTTCTTTTATAAGCGTAAGTCTTTACTCGGGTGGACTCTTCTTGGCTTGATGATAAAATCTAATAATATCATCTCTATTTTGATTTGAAATTTAAAATTTAAAACTTTTCTCTGAAAACTGATCTTATCCCTTTCGATATTTTAGACAATCTGAACTCTTCATGAAATATAAATCTCTGTTGAACTTGATAAGACTCATAATCTTATTAACTGCATTGATATCTTAGAGTAAAAAATATCAAAACTTAGCCTGATAGAACAACAATCGTTCGTTGGAATTTTCCTTCAACTAACAATGAGATTTTCAACCAACATATGAAAAATAACTGTCAACTAAAACGTATTGGCCAAACTGAAAATGACTAACCTTAGCCAACTATAGATATCTTGACATCGAGTGAGATGAAACCTTAGTAAAACAAATCGGCCAAGATGAAACTAAGATAGAACTTTGGCCAAGATGAGACTTTGGCCAAGATTGGCCAATGAGACATCTTGACCAAAATTTAATTTTGCCAACAAAATATTCTAAGTCAACATTTTGACTCATCCATACTTCAAAAATCTTGGCCACAAAGACTTTGGCCAAAAATATATTTTATATATGTATGTGTATGAATTTTTTTTTTAAACTTTGGAAGGCACATTTGAGGATAGGTACACAAGAATCCTTCATTGCTCAAGTAAGTTTTCTTTCTTTGAATTATCATTATCATGAAACCCATTTTCTAGAAAGAAATTTTCCTCTAATGAAAAAACCCTTGAAAGTTTTCTAGAGAAAAAATGATCACATTTATCCCCTTCTTGATTTTCATCATGATTTTCCTTCTAATTACATACTAAGACTTCTTGAATCTTCATTGAGGTTTATATTAATAAAAACACCTTTAAACGCCTACAATGTGTTTGATGAAAATCCTCTTGAGCTTCTTTATTAATTGCTTATATATATATATATATATATATATATATATANTCTTGAGCCTCTTTATTAATTGCTTATATACATGTATAAATATATAGAAAATCCTCTTGAGCCTCTTTATTAATTGCTTATATACATATATAAATCTAAGATGATAGAATTGACAGTGAGGAAATTTTTCGGCCAAGATTGGGGTTTTGGCTGAAATTTTGGCCAAAAATGGCCTCACGGTCAATTCTATCATCCTAGATTTTTAATATATGTGTGTGTGATGCACTAGGCTTAAAGGGATTTTCATCAAACACCTTGTATGCATTAAAAGGTGTTTTAAAAGTATAAGCCTCAATGAAGATTAAAAAAGCCTTAGTATGCAATTAGAAGGAAAACTTGATGAAATGCAAGAAAAGAATTAAGCACTCAATAAAGAGCCTTAAGGGGATTTTCATCAAGCACCTTGTAGGCATAAAATGTATTTTAGAAGTATAGGTCTCAATGAAGATTCAAGAAGCCTTCGTATGCAATTATAAGAAAAATTTGATGAAATGCAAGAAAATGGTGAAGAACTTGATAAAAAAGCTTAAGGGGATTTTCATCAAACACCCTATAGGCATTAAGAGGTGTGTTAAAGTACAGGCCTCAACGAATATTCAAGAAACCTTCGTATGCAATTTGAAAAAAAATCATGATGAGAATCAAGAAGGGGATAAAATGTTATAATTTTCTCTAGAAAACTTTGAAGGGTTTTTTCATTAGAGGAAAAAATTTCTATCAAGAAAATGGGTTCCATGATAATGAGAATCCTAAGAAAGAAAATTTACTTGAGAAATGAAGGATTCGTGGTAGCTATCCTCAAATGTGTCCGTGAAAGCTTGAAGTAAGTGGTGGAAAGTTGAAAATGAAAGGAGAAAGAGAAATGAATTTTGGTGTTCTCAAAAGGGTCTTTCTTTAGAAGGGCGTTAACCTATTTATTCATAATATATAAAATAAATGTAATTGTTTTTTTTTTAAAGGAGGTCAAGTGCAACAAAATGGCCTCACGGCCAATTGCTTCATTTAAGTTTTTTTTAAATATATATATTTATTCAACAAAATGATATTTGTTCCTACTAAAGAACCACACTTCATCAAAGAGTGTATTTTGATTATTACATATTCTATTAATATCGGTTAAGAAGTCGATATTAATATAAAATAGAAGAGTAATGTTTGAGTCATGATTTGATAAATAGGATAGAACTGACATAAATAAGTTGGGCCGAAGTCGACTGATGTTCTCACCTAATAAATATTAGTTGATAACTTTTGGCCTATGAGTTTACATGTGAGTTCAAGATCAGAAACCACATGAGTTAATTTTTCAGCCTAGTGGCTGAGACTTTTTATATTCACGTTATTTGTGAATTAAAATAAATTCTTTTTAAAAAATCATATATACATATAAAATATATTTCTGGTTAAAGTTTTAGTGACCAAAATTTCTTAAGTATGGTTGACTCAAAAGGTTGACAAAATATATTTTGTTGGTCACGATGTCGTATTGGCCAAAGTTCCTTCTTGGCCAAGTCTCATATTGGCCAACATCTTGGTCAAAGTTCATTCTTAATTTCATCTTGGTTGATTTCTTTTACTAAAAATTTCATCTCGGTCGATTTTGGCCAATATATTTTTAGTTGGTCAAGGTTAGTCAAAAGTCATTTCAGTTTGGCCAATACGTCCTAGTTGATCAGAATTTTTCATATGATGGTCGAAAAATCTCATTGTTAGCTAAAGAAAAATTTCAAAGAATTTTTTTTTTATCTGGCCAAGTTCTAATATTTTTTACACCTGAGATGCCAATGTGATTAAGATGATTATAAGTCTTATCAAGTTTCACAAAGATTCAAAATTCCTGAACAATTTAAATTGCATAAAATATCAGGAGGGATAAGATCAATTTTTAAAGAAAATTTTCAAATTTCAAGAAGAGTCCACCTGAGTGAAGACTCTAAGCCGATAAAATGAGATCAAATATATAGAAGAAAGACAAACTCAATCATCCAAAATCAAGCTTTCAACTTTTTTACCTAGTTTTTGCTCTCTAGTTTTACAGTTTAGTTTTCGCAAATTAGTTTGCTTTTATTTTTTTCATAAGTCTTTTGCTTTTAGCAACTTTTAAGTTTACTTTTTGCAAACCTTAGATTTAATTGTCTAGAGTTGTTTTTGCTTTTTTTTTATTTTTTAAATAGTTAAATAAAATTTCGAGTTTCTTTCTTCAATTCCTTGCATTTTGATTTCAATTTAAGTTCTTGATTTTTTATTGCAAGTAATAGTAGAACCTAGAGGAGATTCGTTCTCTACTTTTGACAACCGTTTTATGATTAGAAGTTAGATAAACTTTGAAATATCTTTTAAATTCGGGTTTTTTTACTGAATTTTAGCACGCTCGCATACTTTTTTTCAGACAGTTATTGCAGTCCAGGTAGTTTTCGACCCATCAAGTTGGTCGAGATTTTCAAGCCAAACATCTTTTTTTCATCAAAATCTAACAACAATTGTTCAGTCACAGTATAATATGGAGCCAGCGCCCAACTTGTACAATTATATTCCCCGCTTAACTGTTTCAGGACCAAAAGAGAATCACCCATAATTTCAACCATTGTGACTTTCAATTTCTTAAGGATCTCTAAACTGATTATCAATATGTTATACTCGGCTTGATTATTTGAACACTCAAAACTTAGTTGGAAAGAAAATTGAGTTCCACCTCTTTGGAGATGCAATGACAATACCGGCTCCTGCTGAATTCTCCGTTCTAGATCCATCAAAACTCAGCCTCCAAGGAGTCAAGACTATGGATGCGGTCTCAATTGGATCGAATTCTCCTTCAACATCTAAACATGGGTGATCGGTCAAGAAATCCACTAGCATTTTCCCATTAACTAACTTTTACGGCACAAAATCAAAAATAAACTCTGATAAATTTATAATCCACTTGCCAATTCTTCCTCTAATAATTGACCAAGAAAGCATATATTTCACTAAATCAGCTTTTGAAATAGCGAACATCACATTAGGTAACATGCAAAGTCTGAGCTTTACAGTCGAAAAGTATAAGGCAAGATGCAAACTTTTCAATTGGAGAGTACTTTAACTCATTTGGATTCAAAACTCTACTTAGATAGTAAATAGCTTATTCCTTCCCAAACTCATTGTCTTGAGCCAAAAGACTACTTATCGATCTTTCAGAGGCTGACACATCTAACTTTAGCGGCTGATTCTTCATAGGAGGCATAAGGACTGGTCGTTTAGTCAAATATCATTTGATCAAGCAAAATGCCTCCTGATGTTACTCCTCCCACCTAATTTCAGCTTCCTCTTTCAACTTTATTAAATCTGAAAATGATTCGATCTTACCAGCCGAATTTGAGATGAATCGTCTCAAAAAAATAATTCGGCCTATCAGATTTTACAATTCCTTCTTAGTCTTTAGTGGTGGGGCCTCAATAATAGCTTGTGCTTTATTTTTATCTATTTCAATCCCACATGGATGAACAAGAAAACCCAAGAAATTTCCACCTGACACCCTGAATGCACACTTTTGTGGGTTCATCTTCAACTTGTGAACTCGCATCCTTTCAAAAGCTTTCCTCATATCAAGCAAATGCTCTTATTTCGTGGCTGATTTAACTACTACATCACCAATATATACTTCCATCATTTAACCATTCATGTCATAGAATATAGCGTTCATAGCTCGTTGGTATGTTGATATAGTATTTTTTTAGGTCGAACGGCATGACCACCCATTTGAAGGCCCCAATATCTCTCGAGCATCTAAATGTCATTTTTGAAACATCCTCCTTGGCAATATTGATTTGATTATAACTTGAATGGCCATCCATGAAAGATACAATTTCATGTCTAGCCACTTCATCAATTAAAATATCAGCCACTGACATAGGATATTCATCCTTAGGTGTTGTTGTGTTCAAGTTCCTAAAATCATTACAAACACGAATCTTTCCATTTTCCTTTACTACCGGCACAATATTTGATAACCACTCCACATATATGGCTATTAAGAAAAATTTAACCTTTAACAATCTCTCTATTTCTTCTTTTACCTTTAGCATTATATCAGGCGTCATCTTTCTTGGGGATTACTTATGCGGCTTATATTCACTTTAATAGGAAGTATATGCTTGACCAACTCCCTCTCCACGCCAAACATCTCGTGATAATCTCATGCAAAACAATCTTTACACTCCTTGAAAATTTTGAATCATCTAACTTGGTCAGAGCTGGCCGAAGTTCTTCAAAGTCATAATTTCTCATCTCTTGAGTTTCATCTTCCATCATAAATTCGGCCCAATCAATGGCTATTTCGTTCTCCATCTTCTTATCGGCAAGTAAGCCGATAGTCTTTTTAAGGCCGCCTTTACCGCAACTGATTTCTCTCTTTCTTTTTGAAGTCCATCAAGGAATTTCTTCAATTATCGATCCAGGTAACTTTTCTAAAGTTGGAAAATACAATTTTTTGTAAGTCTCTTCAAATGCTTTGCAACGAAGCTTATGTTCTCTTAAGGCCGTAACACCATGTGTGCTGTCTAACTTATTACTTCCAAAAAAATTGACTAAACTGATATCCTCTTCGTAATATCTTTCTTCTACTACGTTGGCAATATCGTATTTGTAATATCTTTCTTCTACCATATGTGCAACCTGACTTATTACTTCCAAAAAAATTAACTAAATTGGTATCGTCTTGCGTAAAAAAAAGGACTGTAATCGACATAAACTACTTTTACCTTCTCTTCATTTCAGAAAATAAAAGGTTGGTGAAGTTCGACTGATACACAAAGACTTGTGAATTTAATCTCTCCTAAGTAAAACGTTGTAATGTGACATTGAATCCACCACAAAAAAATGTTGTCATCAATGTTTTGCTCCCCACTATAAGCTCGACTGGTAACACCCATCTCGTCTCTATAACTCTAGTTGAAAAATTAATAACGATTAGCTCGGTTTGGATCAACTCTTGATCTTCTTTACATAATTTTTTTCATCATGAATGTTGTAAGAATATTCATGGCGGCCCCGTTATCAACAAGAATCCTACTATTGGCCTTCCATCCAAATGCGTACATATGTATAATGGTTTCAAGTGTTGTGTTGTACTTTTTGATGGATTCTCAAAAATTATCATTTCCGGCCAATATTTCGTGTTACTTCCACTAATCAATTGTTGGGCCAAAACTTCAGATTCTTTGGCCATTTTTACTTTGCTTTCTAATGCCTCTATCACATCACCTCCATTACACAAGGCTACCCTCGTTGAGCTTCAAAGTATAAAGGAAGTACAACTACCATATTACAATAAGCTGGAGATAATGACCCAAACTGAATGATAGGCTCATCTCCTTCTTCAAAAACATATTATATTTCTTCAACCTCCAGCTCGATGGACTTTAGAACATGCTCACTTTCACCATTCTTTTCACCTAAAAGATTATCACATTTCTCACCTGATAAATGAGCTTCTAACTTATCTATCACATCATCTTCCTCATCTTTTCTCCAACAGGTTCTAGATCTTCCTCCTCGACCCTTAGCTCATTTTGGCTGAAATACTTCTCTGCAGCTCTTTGCTCTACAATCTTCTTTTCTATGTTAGATTCAATAACGGGCATGGCTGAGATCTTTGGCTAAACCTATACCATGGACTAACCTTAGTTACCGGTGGCCTAACCATCCTCTGTATATAAACCATTTGAGATACTACTTTAGAGTAGTCATGATACAGTCATTTTAGTTCAGTCATTTTGTCGAACTGAACTGAAAATTTTGGTTCAGTTCAGTTCTTCAGTTCAGCAATAATAATAAAAAATAAAAAAATTAAACATTTTCAAAGTATATTATTGAAAAAAATATAAAGCTAAAGTTTTATTTTAGTTTGGTTTTATATGAAGATAAATATACAAATAAAAAATAATAGAAAATTAAAGTTTTGGTCTGGTTAAAAAACTGTCAAAATTTTGAGCAGAACCAAAACTTTAGCTCCTTTAATTTTTACGAACTGAACTGAACCAAATGAACATAAATAACCGACCGAACCAGTCATTTTTTATTCATTTCGGTACTGAAATTTCACCCCTTAATTTATATTATTAAAGTTATTTGCATATTAATTTGGGGTGGGGATTGTTGAGTATATTTTATCTGTATTCCCGTTTATTCTATAGCGAGAAGTTTAATAAAACAAAAAAGAAGGAAAATGAAAGAAAAGAACTCTAGCCATATAGCATTTTTTGGTGATTTTCTAAATTTCCAAATGATTTTTTTATTGAAAAAGCCAAAAAAAAATTTAAAAAAAATCCAAAAAGCACATGTTGTTTGTGCAAATTTTTTTGGGGGAAATTCATGGAGGAAAATAGGGAAATAGCATAACATGTGGGCTCTATCATATTGTTGAAATGCATGCTATGTGTATAAATAAGAGGCCACAGATATCAAGCATGTTAAAAATATTAACAATGACCGAAGGAATGTCACACGAAAATAATGTGTAAACGTTGATAATTAAATTGAGACTTTTTTTTAACTATAAAGGACACATTGAAACTTGATAAACTATAGAGGCAAAATATATAATTTCTCATATAATATTTATACGTTGTAAGCAAAAATTAAATTTGTCTTTTGGCGTGGTAAAAGAAAGGTAATGGATTTGATTTTATTGGTGGCTTTAATAAAATTATTAATTTGTTCGTGTCTATTAATATTTAGTGCTGTCTTTTTACGCCCATAAACCACTCCCTTAGTCAAGTTCTACTACAATGGTCCAACCCGAACTCAAATATATATGACATTTCATTATATTATAATTTATAAATAACTAGTCAAAGATTTAATATTATCAATAGTAGATGAAATATTAAACCGATGATAAGCTACCAAAGTTCGATTGGCTAGTTTATTCGTGTTAAAATACGTGCAGATGAGAGCAAAATAAAATATATTTTTTTCTAAGAAGTATGAAAAGAATGAGAGATAAAAAATCAAATTTAACAAATTAACAAACACAATAACTTTAAAAGTGTCTCAATTAACTATTAATTAATCAAAATTAATAATTAATATATTAAATAGAATAATTAAAATATTTTTATTTAATTTCATTAAGTGAACCCGTTAAATATATGTATAACTATGCATGTCAATCAATCACATTTGAACGTATCAAATAATAAATGGTACTGTTAGAATAATAAATAGCTCAGATAAAATCATCCATAAAATATTTTTATTCTCATGTGACTTTTAATGTATTATTATTCAAGTTATGTCTTACAGATAGTTACAATTCTTAACCTATAATATATGCTCTATGTTTGTTGAACTTGTTTAGTAATTTTAATCTTCTCATTTTCACGATTTACTATTATTGACACATCAATCTTTTTTACAATTAGTCTACTTAGTCGAATCAAAATCCTAAGTATTCAATTAAGTTTTTCAAAATTAAATTTGTTTATTCAAATGTGTAACAAATATAATGTAAATTTAATTTAAGATAACTTATTAAGATCAATTAATTAATAGTATTGTGGATATTTATTAGAAATAAGGTTAATATCTTGATGGTCATTTAAGAAAATTTAGGATTCATGATTGGATAAAATGGTCTAAAAATGATTATCATTGTCTTGCCACTTTTAATATACTAGTCATGTGCAACGTACTGACACATGATATATAGTGTAATACGTATAATATTTTTGTGTAATGATTTAATACTATTTATACTAGATGAAAGTATTAAACTGGTGATAAACTATCAAAATTATATTGACTAGTTTCTTCGTGTTAAAATCCATGCAGATGAGAGAAAAAATAAAATATTTTCTTTTGTAAGAAGTATGAAAAGACTGAGAGATAAAAAATCAAAATTAACAAATTAATAAGCACAATAAATTTACAAAGTGTCTTAATTAATGATTAACTGACCAAAATTAATAATTAATATATTAAAAAGAATACTTAAAATGTTATTAATTAAACATGTTAAATGTATGTATAAGTATACGTGTCAATCAATCACATGTGAACGTATCAAATAATAAACGGTAGTATTAGAATAATAAATAACTCTTATAAATGATATTTTTACATGTATTAGATTATTTCTAAAGCCATGGCATACCAGCCTAGTTCCATTACATAAACCATTAGATGGGTCTAAACCCTGCAATAACGTGATCATACATTTTTTACTCAAGACCAATCTATGTGGAGGAACGTCATTTGGTACCAATGAATTGAGAAACTCTGGTCTATAATAGTTGTTCACATCATCAACGGCCTCATCAAAACTCATAAACTCCACTATATCTCCAGAAAATAATTTGATCATTCTTTCGTTCAGGTGGTCCACGTGTTCGTTAGTGGTTGAAAGAATTGCACATTGCGTCATATATTCAGTTGATGAGACATTATCTGATAGGTTTGGAAACACTAAATTAATAAGCATGAGCCCAGCAGTATCTAAATCATTTTCCTGAATCACCACCTCTTCTGGTAAGGTGATGAAGTTATCCATATATGTTGGTTCAGTTCCATTTCCAATCTGTAACAAGAAATTGGCAAATCCTTCGTCATTTTGAGCACGCATATTCTGAATCAATTGAATTATCTCCATATTACTCCAGAGATATGATCTAACCAAACTAACATTAACAGTTTGTGCCATGTTGCTCTCGGTACAACTGGTAATAGGATGTCAAAAGTCTCCCCCAAACACAACAACTTTTCCTCCAAATAATTCAGATGATTCAAGAATGTCTCTAAGAGATCTATCTACAGTTTCAATTGTGAATTTTGTGGCCATTGGTGTTTCATCCAATATAATTAGTTTGGCTCTCCGTATCAATTCTGCCCTGGTACTCTGTTTGGATATACTGCACATTGACGTTTCATGTAATTGAAGAGGTATATTAAACCTTGAATGCATCGTGCGTCCTCTTGGAAGTATTGATGTCACTACGTCAGAGGATTCTACTGTAAGGGCTATCATGCCTTTAGATCGTATATTGGCCAAAATTGCTCTATACAGAAAAGTTTTGACAGTTCCTGCAGGCCCATCAACAAAAAATATACCACTGTAATTGCTATTGACTCTTTCCAATATGACATCATAGGCACATTTTTGTTCTACATTAAGCTTTGACGAAGCCTCAATATCTATATACGGGACTTCGATGGGTTCTTCATCGATTATTTCCTTCATATTGATTGTACCTTCAACGAATCAGTTGTATGTTAGTTGTGGCAAATCAAACTGTGTAATACTTTTCCCCATGGACTGGAGGAAGGCTTGTATATCTCTTAAAGTGCATTGTATAAGGACATTGAAAGATTTCTCACCAGCCTTTGCGTAGTCTTCACACATTGGTTCAAAATAAAGGTCCCAAAATATTCTTACATCAGCCAGTTCACAATGAGCTAACAAAGAAGCAAATAGTCTTCGAAATGTACATGGCATTTCAAATGCAACTACTTCATCAAGACATTCAACGACGCTTTGATCAGATTATAAAAGCCCCTCTTTTGTGCTGCTTCTTTGAATGAGGAGTATCCGGTTGCATTGATGAATAAAAGATCTTCAAAAGACGTTGGTCCTTTCGGATGATTCAATAACAAACGTAAATAGTATATCTCACCTTCATTGGGGGTTGCTCCAACTATTTGAGAGATTACTTCTCCTTTTTACCTCTGTATCCATATTCGTAGTTTTTTATTCCATACATAATGTTTAGGAAATTCCCTGTACAGCAGGTTCCAAGCATGTTCGTTGCTTTTACGCATTTCAAAGAATTCTCAAAATTGTCCTTGATACATGGTCCCATTGAATTACACCTTTCAAGATCTACTTTTCCCAATAAGACACTGACTGCTTGTTTGGAAGGTGCAGTTATAAGTTTATAACTGCTAGAGAAATTTCATTCAATCTAAAATCATATATCCTCCATAATGCTTCTTGTGCTAAAATCCACCTTGCATCTTGAAAATCTTTTATTTCATTAATAATTCTTGCATCATTATCTTGTGATATGATCTCAGACGCTCTATTGTGTCCTTTATATATGTATTTGTACAAATATTTGACCACTTTTAGTCCAGAACTTATCTCAACATTGATATGACAATTGTATTTCAAGAGTAAGTATGGATTGTATGGAACCATCCACTGGTTATCTAGAATCGTGTTTCTTACGTTCACCTACAATGATTTTTTATATGGTATAAATTAGTAGTTTGGGTACATCTATCATTATGTACTTAAACATAATTGGCTCATGTAAATAGTTTGGTCATTACCTTAACTTCACTGTTGCTTATTTTGTATATTGGATATGCATCATTTCCTTGCATTGTCTTTGAGTTAAATGATCGTGGATACCTGAATCTACACGCTCTGCACGGGCTCTTAACATTATAGTGATCGCAAGATCCGCGTAGCATATGTATGCTTACAGCATCATACAGGGCATGATTGGTGAGCCTGTCAGGTATCTCAGCACTTATCATATTGGTCGGCATTGTTATCTTTTCCCCACTTTTCAAGACCACTAACATGTGAACATGAGGAAGCCCTCTCTTCTGGAATTCTACGACATAAACATACGCAACAACTTTGCCAAATATTTCTTTATTCACAATTTGGTCTTTTAGATCTTGTAGTTTCCCTCAAAAAATCTTTGAAGTGAGATCCGACCTATCTTGTGGGAGTTGTCCTTATCTTAGTTGTTGTTTTATTTCTTTCCATTATGAATTTCAAGTCATTGTTATAAATAGCTCAGACTTTCTAAAACATTATACCAGAACCATTGCGTCAATATAACGTCGACGTATATCTCTTGGTCCTCCAATAAATGAGGTTGGAAGAACAATACATTGGTATAGCTCTTATCTGATATGGGACTGTTGGGTCCTATAAAAATCAAGTCATGTTGTCTTAAGTTTGATATACATGTCAACAACGTATTGTTGTAGAAGTCTTCCAGCCAAAAGGAGGATTGATCTTGATGAAGGCCTTATTTGGAGCTTGTAACAATAATAATCTCTACATGATACTTTTGAAGGTTCACATTTCGAGATGCCTATCAATGACATTGAAAGGCAAAATTTAGTATAATAGGTAGTATACATTAAGTATAGAATGTTAAATCACGCATCAACATAATTACGATATATTTGTTACCTCAACGTTCATTTAAATCAGATCTTCAGCTGAACTGAAGGTCATTACATGTGGACATGTTGTGTTAGAATATGTCGCAACATTTTCACTAATTTTCCTTTCAACATGTCGTCTGATATCTTAATGACGGCTAGATTTTCCATTTGGAAGAAGTACAAGATATTGAAGTGGATCATAACAACTGAAATAATATTGTATTCTATGTCGACTTCCTGAATGCGCATGTACCACAATGTCTCTTTCAAATGGTATATTATTTTCATTTCCTTCAATCCAAATAGCTGCAACTTGGTCAACTGTTGGTAGATTATACACATGTTGATCAATACCAACGTTGCTTACAATGTGAATATGTATATTTTCAATTGATGAGAAATGACTTAGAGTAGAAAGAATCTGCCATATGCATTATTATGCAAAACAGACATCAATCTTGCCACAACATTCTCATTGAGCCCAGCGTTTTCCCAATCATGTTCTGCAATTCATTGGCTGTGTCATAAAAGTATAGCTGGAAAAACTTTGGTCTATCTTCAGGTAATAGGGTTGGAAGATCGTGATAAATTTGCCCTTGGCTCGAAATGTGTATACTCCTCTCCTAGAAGACGCAAGTTTTTTAACTAGGTTTACTCCAAATGAAGTAAAAGAAAAAAATATTATTGTATGCTTTAATTTTTTTCTAAATAAAATATTGTATTTAGATTGCTCGATAAATAGTGCATATAAGTCATCAGGTACTACAGTCTCAGTAAGTTGTATCTAACAATTGTTTTAAAAACATAACATGTAAGAATTCGTAAAAAAAAATAATGAAATGGGTATTATTATTTAAAGCATGTTATACCTATCCATTGAAACAACAAAAGGTAGATGTTTCATGATCGAACTTGATTGCATTATAAAATGTACATGTAGAAATAATCATTAGTTCGTGCAATGAAGAGCGCAGCGATTCATGAAACGTTTGTCCTANATACAAATATTTGTTGATTAAACTATAAGTAATACATGTATTTTAAATTCACTAACCTTGAACTTCATAAGATATTTGTTGACCAATCAATGAAGATTTATTTTTTACCTTATCATAATTGTTGCTACGTAGTTCTCGACGTCTTTTATTTGATTCACTGGACTTCTGAATCTTTCTTTGTCTATTTTCTTGTGATTACATGTAATATTTTGAGCGCTTTTCCTTGGGATCCATTATTGTCTACATCAAGAAGTTACTTATGTTAAAATTATATGAGCAATATAGTTAAATGTTGTGTTGGTAACTTATAAAATATACTAACTAACACAAAACACACATAAATATCATTTTATAATTAATTCAATAATAAAATGATGTAAGCTTGTAAACTTATTTTCTATCGTAATATTGATTTGAGTCATCAAAAAAGATACAAATTTGAATTTCTAATTATACATATCTTAATATCATTAGATAATTTTTTATATTTATATGAACATAGCTATATTTTAGAGCCTTATTTTATGACATTAAAAAGAATTTAAGAGTGTGCATTATAATTGTCAAATTGAATAAGTCAAATTAAAAAGTAGTTTAAATTGTACTAAAAAATCCACTCATAATTTAAGTGGAAGTCTCGAGAATTAAGTGGAATTTAGGGGTATTAGTCAATTAAATGTGATTTTCTTGGAAATAACATATGTTATTTTAAATTGACACTATTATAGTGGTCATAAGTTTTGATTTAATTCAACTATACCATTCCATTATATACCCCAAACCCTAACCCATTCTGTTTACAATTTCTCTCTCCATCGAGCTTATCCCAAACCCTCACCCATTTTTGACAACTTTCTAGCTCTATCTCTCTGTCGAGCTCTCCCCCACCCCCTCTCTTTCTCTCTCTAGCTTATTGGATCTTCTCTGAGATCGGTTTTTTTCCTTAAGCCGCGATTGATGGCTTAGGTTTGAAGTTGGTTGAGCATGCAACGGGCGGGGGTCCTTGCTCGTTGTGTTCATGTCTGCGATTCGTGGGTCCTATTGCATTTCGCTATGATGGTGAGCTCTCGTTTCCTGTTAGTTTTGTATTTTTCCTCAAATCGTTTGATGTACTGTTTTCTACCGTGTTTTTTTCTTTGTTTTAGATCCATGTTCATATCTTTTTTGGTTAATTTTGTTTGTTCATTATATTTTATTTGTTCAGTATGTTCATATGTCAACCGTGGTTTTTTAAGTGTTTAACTATGTTTAATTTATTTAGATTTTTCTACTACCTGCTTCATTTTTTTAGAAATGATAAAAATTATCATTTTATCCTTCTAATTAGCTATTGATCTTTAACTATCATTAATTCACTATTGAATTATCAATTTATAATTTTATTATAAATTTGAGCTTAATAACCATTCAATTCCAAAATTAAAACTTAATGGAACCAATGTACGATCCGTTAGGAAAATTTAGATTACAAATCTTGTAAAATCATCTTCTCAGCCAACCAAATCACTGAATCTCCAAAACAAAAGTCACTAACTTGATTAACAAACATACTATAACTAGTGACTCAAAAGATTCAGTAGACATGCATAGGAGTTCATGATTACTCATGATTCAACTGATCTACATATGATCATTAAATTGATGTGTATTAAATCTTTATGATAAAATGACACGTTAATAAAGATATTAATTCACATCGGTCATGTCATATATAATTTTATTATATAAAATATTTTCACTAAGATGTCTATCCACATCAATGATCCGGATCTGAACCTCACGCATTCATAATGCTCAGTGAACCGTACTAAAAACTATTCATTAAAGATTTTATATTTTAATATGTCGCTGACAATTTTATTCATTGTCTATAATCTTGATCATCTCGTACTTATAAAAGATCATAATCTCATTAATGAATATGGAATTTTCAGATATTAAATTATTCAACAATAATTTAAAAGAACAATTATAAGACAAATGTAATCATCTTTAAATTTCATATCAAAATTTCAATACACATGATGTAAGGGCATATTTGTCCCTAACATTCTAAGGGGCGTTAGCAGCGGACTCTTCAGGACATTTCTCAGTAAGAACGAACTTATAGTTCTCACAAATTAGCATTAAGTTCATATTTGATTTCCAACACGAAATTATCACTATTCAATTTCTCAAGAGTGAGTAAAGTAGTAACATGGTTGTCCATAGTAGACGTAATATTGATAATTGAAATTTAAAACATACAAATTCAATATGATTGATAAATATCTAGAATTCGAAACGTAAATGTGATGCATGAATGCAATCATAATAAACATATAAATTTAGTATTGAATAATCACGATAAAACAGTCCAACGATTAATGTGCCGTATTAGGGTCGGTCAGATTAATCTCAGACTGTCTATGAGGCATTCTCATCCTTATTAATTAAAATTTAAAATATCACATATTTTCTCTTTTAATAATAATAAGGTATCACTTGTTCGGTCAAGTCATAACTATCCACATGAAAGCTTAATTGTGATTCTGTGAGTGTAACCCATTATTCAGATTTCATGACTTCATTTAGAATATGTTGCCTTAAGGTCGGTCAAAACTAAACTACATTACTTCCTCATATCTTCTTAAGAAGTTCAACCTTAGTATTGGTACAGCTCAAAACCTTCCCTAGGGGATGAAAACAAAGCTATCTCGAGGTCCTCACTACACCTTCCGATGTTGCACTAATGATGGAGACCATATGTTACATTGACATGTCAAGCTTCTTTCATCCACTATTTTAAGATAATGTGTTTCTATTTTAACTAATAAATTAATTTCAAATTAATTACTAGTTAAAATAATAATTCCATGAATATTTAATTATCAGTTAATCTAATTTTACTGGTTTAAGTTCATTTAACTTTCCTGAAGCGTCTAAGTCATAATTAGGTGAACTTAGATTGACTAATTAATTATATTCATCAAACTTTAGTAAAACTCTTTGACTAAAGTCGGTTAACCTAAATGATATTATAACCTTTAGTGTGGTGTGATTATCAAGTTTAACTAGTTAAAATCTAGCAGTTTACATGCAATTGATTTCATAAACCAATACATATAAACATATTAGGACAATCATAATAAATCATATTTCTACATATGAAATGCATGATTAAATAAAACTGTGTGAGATTTTTATGTATAGCATATGATCAACAAATGCATGCATGGATATGTTATCAAATGTAATATTTAAACAATTATTTAATAATTAAATAAAATAATAATGGATCGAGTGACTATTGAATATTTTTAAATTACAACCCTTGAAATAAAGGAAAAAAATTACAAAACAGACTTCAAGAATACATATTTTCCAAATATTACATCTCTACTCTTGATGTCCATCTTCACAATCTTCAAGCTTTGAACAAAACATTTTTTAAATAAAAAAACTATTTTTCTTAATTAAAACAATTTCTAGAATTATCCATTTTAATATACTTGATTTTGATTTAGTCAAATAAATATTTTGTTTGATTTGGTCAAACATGTGTCAAATTCAATAAACCTATTAATTTTTTATTTTCATAAAATAAAACTTGATAATTAATTTTAAAATTTAAAATTTAAATGGATAATTAAAAGAGTTTGAGTGTTAATGAAACACTTAGGTGATAGAGTTGGTTGCATGGTTTGTTAGAAACTTTCGTAAAACGCAAGAACATTTGTCACCATCAATAGGACTCATCGATCGTCGTCCATCACCACCGCTACCAGTCTCACCGCCAGACAGCACTGTTCATCCCGAGTACAGTATCACTGGCATTGTTCACCTTCGTCGAAACAATAAATTCCCAGAGCGAACAATGTTTCCGCGGATGAACAGTATTTCATGGTGAATAGTGTTTTCGCGTGAACTGAAAATTCTTGCCGTTCATCTCATGCGTACTTCGTCTTCTCGCATTTGGAATAATCACAATAATATTCAAAATAAAATTACAAAAATTCTTGCGCCTCATTTCGGCACGATAACCAAATAAATTTGCGTACTGAAAACTCTTTTTCAATCAATCAGGATCCATTATATATTTCTAAGTTAAATTTACAACATACAAGGTTGTGAATTATATACCTATTGTAGTCTATATCAAATGTTCTTGTAAAAACTGATTGATCCTCCGTTCTCACGAAATCGTTCCAACGATCAGTAGAACCTGAGATTCACACCAAGATCTTTCAAGTTAATCATCAATGCATCAGGACATGTGTGGGCACGTAGAATATTACAAGGCACTTTTATGTCTCTAAATGTTCTCAATACATGAGATCTAAAAATTTTCTGAGAAGGACTTTAGTAAGATGATTATCTAAAAGAACATGATAATTATTCTTTTAGAGATTTGATTAACGTTTAATCGCAGAAAAAAATCTCTCTGACACTAAATGTGTTCTAAATTCAACTCTGGATTGAAGAAATAATGATCTAATCAACTAATTCTCTCTTCTTCGTTCAACAACCAAGGCCATTAGAATCATATCTGCATATATTATAAATAATGGTCTATCAGATTTTTAAGGATAAGCTGAAATAATATTTAATTGTAAAATTACCAATTGTAGTGGGACTCACTGCAATTGTGTACAACTGTAGTGCCACATGACAGTGCAATGTGCCGTGAGCCAACACCGTGCCTCACGGCACCAGTGTAGAGCCAAGAAGAACTACAGTGTTGCACACTCACTACTGTAGTGTCACGTTGCACCACAGTAGTCCATGTCAATTTCTGGTACCTCTATCGTTGATTGACACATAGCAATCACTGCGTATTAAATATATATTCAAATCAGATAATTATCTAGATATCAGTTAATTCAAAATTAACATATCTGATTATCCTTATCAATTATCTTATCTGTTATTTAAAAAATAACAGAGTTAGTAGATTTAAATTATTATCTAATAATAATTTAATTATCTAATTTCACAAATTAGATATTCTGTCTTATAGAGCATTCTCATGTAGTCCATTAATATAATCATTTTTTGTAGTTCTGTCCTCCAATTATTTGGTTAGTAAATTAGAATGGTCAAAATTATCATTTCACCCTTCTAATTATCTCTTGATCCTTAAATACCATTAATCCACTAGTGAATGGTTAATTTATAATCTTATTATAAATTTGAGCTCAATAACCATTCAGTTTCAGAATTAACACTTAATGAAACTAATATACGATCTGTTAGGGAAGCTTAGATTCCAAATCTTGTAAAATCATGTTATTAGTCATTCACATCACTGAATCTTCAAAACAAAAGTCACTAGCCTGATTAACAAACAAACCTTAATAAGTGACTCAAAAGATCTAGTAGACATGCATAGGTGTTCATGATTACTCATGATTCAAACTGATCTTCATATGATCATCGAATCAATGTGTATTAAATCTTTATGATAAATGACATGTTAATAAAGATATTAACTCATATCGGTCATGTCATATATAATCTTATTATATAAAATAAATTCACTAAGATGTTTATTTACATCAATGATCAGGATCTAGATTACACGTATTCATAATGTTCAATGAACCTTATTAGGAACCATTCATTAAAGATTACATACTCTAATATGTTGCTGACAATTTTATTCATTATTTGATCTTAATCTTCTCGTACTAGTACAAGATCATAGTCTTATTAATGAATATGAAATTTGCAGATATTTATATAAATTATTCAACAATAATTTAAAAGAACAATTATCTGGATTTGCTTGTCTCCCTCTCATTGTGTAGATGTATCTAGAAAATTGCTACATATATTTATAATACATGGTGAGATGCAATTGTTCAAAATTTTGAGAAAAGATGCAACTGTTGTGAAGTAGTGTGAGTTCAAAGAGATGTTATTGCATGAACTGGAAAAAGTCAAAGAACATGAAGTAATTATTTTAATATTGTGTATTGATGTATTAAATTATTTATGATACGTTTGTAGCATATTAATATATATTGAACGAAACAATGCTACACACATGTAGCATATCCACTGAGCATTATAGATTGTGTTTCAAATTGAAGGGGTAAATTGAAGGGTGATATGAAGTGTTTCGATTCTCTCTCCTCAACAGATTGTGTCTATTGAGCTTGCACCGATTTAAAAATGATAATGATTTATTTTTTCCGTAAGGATTTCTTTTGTTCATAAGTATTAATGCAAATTAATACTTGACAGCTGTCATTTATATGGGTAATTCAAGGTTCACAGTATAAGTAGAAGGGTAATTTTGGAAACTAAAAGTTTCTCAGGGATCGTTCCTTTTAATATATTAGAGATAGATATTATTATTCACGATATGTCTTATAGAAATGTGTAATTTTTAACTTATAATATATAATCTATATTTGTTAAATTTGTTTAGTAGTTTTAATCTACTCATTTTCACAACTTACTATTAGTGACATGTCAATCTTTTTTAAAGTTAGTCTAATTATTCAAACCAAAGTCTTACGTATTCAATTAAATTTGTCAAAGTTAATTTTTTTAGTCTAAATGTGTTATAAAAATAATGTAAATTTAATTTAAGATAACTTATTGAGAGCTACTAATTAATAGTATTGTGGATGTTTAGGAGAAATAAATACTTAAAATTTATTATTGGGTTAAATATTTTGATGGTCATTTAAGAAAATTAGGATTCATGGTTGTACAAAGTGATTCAAAAATGATTCTCATTGTCTTACCACTTTTAATATATTATGAATTACAGATAATTAAAAAAATAAAATAAAAATCAATAATCAATAATTTAATTATTCTTAAATATTTTATATAATTTTTTGAACAACTCTACCCACTTCAATTACACCAAACAAGGTAATTTTCATTTTCTACTAACTTTTCAACTTAATCATATGTTATCAAATATAATTATCTTAAAATCTTGTCATCTAATTTTAGTATTCAAACTTACCTATCAACTTAACTTTCACAGTATTCTTATTTAATTCGTAACAAACCACACTAAGAATTCATTCATTTCCAGATTTAACGTAACCCCACTCCTTTTCAGTCTTTTGACACTATAACCGTAGTTTATAAAAAAATCCTAAAATAAAGCTGTTTTGGAATACATTCCAAAAGTAAGGTAGCTTTTGCAATGTTGGGAATCGTCTTTGCAAAAGATGATTTCGTCATAAGAAAAATGTGTTGTGCAAAGATCTATGGAAATAGTCTTCGCAAAATATGATTTCCATTTTATTGAAAATCGTATTTTCTAAAGACGATTTCAATTATTTTAGTGTTAATTCCTCACGCTTTCCCTCTTTTCATACTTTACCTAATTCAAATCTGCATAACCATAAAATCGAACCTGTTAACCATAAAATCAGTCTGCAGAACATTTTATAATCTTATATCCTAACAAAATAAGAAGCAACTTACATTTCTAACAAATCATAAAACATAAAGAGCAAAATATGATTGAAAAGACCATTACAACTCCAATATAGTCAAAAATACCATTACAACTCCAATATGATAAAAACATCATTATGAATCCAATATGATTAGATATATTATTACAAATATATTAAACACTATTCTAAAACTGTTTGTCACATAATACTAAGACTAAGAAGTATCAAATAATTCAATCATGTTCCACACGCTAGTCGTCTTCTAATCCTCTTGTGACGCAATTCATATATTTGTAATTGTGTTACTTGTGATTGACCTTCTTTATTAATGCATTCTTCGTTAGCACCTTCTTCATCATTTACAAATTTGGTAGCCACAAAAGGTGTGGCTTCCTCCACAATAGGCACGTCTTCTAAGTTTCGGGCACGTCTTCTACTCATAATAGTCAATTCTGCTCCATTTTGACCAGAATGACTAGAATATTCTGGTCCTAGGATGGGAACAGAACGGAATAGAGGGTGGTGATAATATTTCATCCTAAAATTAAGCCACTCCAACCGAAACGGAACATTTAGACCAAAATATGCTCATTTCACCCTGAATGAGTGAAATGGCAAGTGCTGTAATAGTTTTCAACAATTATGCAATAACTCAAGTGGTTAAAACTAATTAAATATTCCTTCCCCTCCAACGTTCAAGCCTCATGGCATGCAATTTTTTATTCAATAATAAAATTTTACTTCATTTTTGTTCTATAATAATTTTTTAATTTAATAGAGTTAATTTTTCTTCTATAATTGGTTAACTTTTCTTCTATAATTATTTTCTAGAATGGATAATTTGTTTACATTAAATGTGTCCATTGTTTATATTATACATTTAAAAAAATGACTGATTTTTTTAGACTAATTGAGTGATTTGTATATCGATTTGTTACATTTTCTTGTGAAGAAATTACGCTTATGCTTTTAAATAAATTAGAATACTTAGAATTAAATATGAATTCTCAAAATAAAGAAGTTTTTAATGAGAATATGTGTATCTTACTAGTTATTTATTATATTATTTTTATAAGTCCAAAAAAATTTCCAAAACATAATACCGGAATATCAAATATATCCAAAATGTTTTATTTTTTTTAAAAATCGAAATGGTCATCGAAACAGAGTTGACTACTATGCTTCTACCTCCTCCACTGGGAGCTACACCTCATCCTCCACGCCATTCCTTTATGTAACGTAATGCCTCAAGCAATACAAAAACCATGACTTCATCATCAGCTATAGCGTATGCAATTGGAAAGTTACGACCATTTGAATCAATTGACGTGGCAATTAACAACTTATGCTTATGCTTGTCGTATAAAAATGTTCCATCAATTTGAATGAAGGGTCTATAGTATTTGAAAACCCTCAATGGCAACACCAAAGGACCAAAACACACATCCAAACATCACATTACCTTGTAGATTGATGTTATGTATTTTCCGTTAAAATACAGTCTCGAGATTTATTTTAACAAGCATATTCAACCATGTTGGCAGTTGCTGGTATGATTGATCTCAATCACAAAAAATTTAACAAATGCTTTTCATTTTGCTTCCCAAACCTTCATGTAATGCACATCATATCCAAATTTCTTTCATCATCTGATGACGTGTTACAACAGATGTAGCTTGATCCCGTTTCACGATACTCCGCAACTCTCGTGCAATCAATGTTGAGTCTAACTGTGAATGGTCCTGTGATAGTATTGCATACAGACATGTGTGAGGCCAGATGTATTGGGTTATTCCAAACATATTGTGTGTTTTGCGATGATATGCACGAACTCTCCATTGGCAACCTTCGTCAAACTTCTTGCATTTTATAACCCAAATATTTGGCAATGACTCTACCACACCAAAAGGTTGATGTTTGAATATCGAGTATCTTTTCAAAACATACTTAAGGTTTGCCTTACTCTTAAAATGTAAATATTTGTATAATTCATCTGTTTCATTCCATATCACAGTACTTTAGATGTATATTTGGTCTAGCTTTACGTTTACGGCATCCCAGTCCAAGTGAGTAAGGAAAGGTGAACAGGGTTCATGCTTGAGTATTTTAAGTGAAGGGTTCACAACGTCATCATCCTCTTCAGCCTGATCATCTTCATCAATGTTAGCATTACATGCATCTATCTCTGTATACTCTCCTAAGAAGACGTTACGTGCATGGCTAGATGGATTCTTATGAACGATATGAGCATGTGCATCTTCATGTGGCAAAGAATTACGTGGAGTACTAGGTGCATTTTATTGGACTATAGGATACATTTCCTTGTCATGGAATGGAGAACTCGGTGCATTATCATATATCTTAAGTCCACACATATTGTCATCATACAAGTTTGGGTGAGGACCTTCTACATCTCTAGCAATTTTTTCCACAAATTCAATTGTATTTGGTGGAGGAAATTGAAGCACAATAGTAAACATCACAATTGTGTCGTCACTATTTCGTATCAGAAATGTCACACAGTTGAATGACCCAGCACCAAGGGTAAGGAAAAATTGATAAACTATGTGCAACTTCTAATTGAAGCGATCACTTGATAAGGCTTCATATAAGGTATGATATTGCTCGTCAAATATAATCTCCTTATGAATTACAATTCTCTTAATTGAAGGTCGAACATAATAAACTCTATTTGAGCCGCCCACGACATTACTATTCATGTAATATAAAACTATCATAAGTATTTCCCTCGTTTGTCAACCTACTAGCCAATACACGAAAATTTCAGAACTAAATCTAGAATTCAATAGTAAATCTATAAATTTAGAGTTGATAACTACAATTCCATAACATATAACACATTCATAAATATAATTTTACAAACTTTTCATTAACACATAATTGAGAAAAACATATAAGAAGCTATACAATTTCAATATCAATCACACAATAATAAAGCTGTTAAATTTGATAGAACACAACATTCATAAAATTAACATTTTCAAGAGCTGAACAATTTTATTTTTGAGATTTTTGAATGTGTAACACCCAACTATATGATAAGTCATTTCTATCTAGCTTGTTAGTTTTAATTGGGATATAATTAATCATATGGATAAGGCCTTACCTAAATATCTAGAACCTACGACTAATCCCCATCGATTTGGTTTTACTCCCATTGATTTTGTCATCATTTAGTTGACTGTCAATAGAATTTATGTGAGATATTAAGTGCATTCTTTCGCCTGTAATATAATTGGCACTTAGGAGTGTTATCCTATGAGTAGCTAGGAGATTTTCTTTCCCTTCTTTGTGCTTTTGACCGAATATATTTATAGTAAGACTCAATCCCAGAAAAAACAAATTCCATAGGGACCGAAGCTCTATTAGACGAGGGAGGTAAAAATCTGGATAATTTGATTTTCAAATACCGTGATGAAAGGAGTTGGCCTTCCACCATTAGCCAATGCTTCTACCTCTTCCATATTTATTTAGTTTCCTTTATATATATATATATATATTGGCTGAAATACTCTTAACACCATGAATAATTTAATTTTTTAATTTGTTAGATATTTACTCACGAACCGTTTTTGTTATACAAGTATTTCATAGATCATCTAGATATATGTATAAATTTACAAGTGATGAGTTTACTTATATTTGTTCATAGAATATTATTATGTCTGTCTGAGAAAAAAATAATAATAAAGAATAACCATATATGATTGTGAATTAGGGGCAAGTTACAGTAATTGAGTATAAATAATATAAAATAAACCTACCATTTAGCTAGTGCTATTATAAAAGTAAGGAAAGAATTGAAAACATGACATTTTTAATCCATGAGACCATTGTACCTTATGAATATAGATGGATATAGATGCTGAAACATAACATTGTTATGTTATTCGAAATCAGCGGCTATTTAGAAAGCAGAGCAGCCATAGGAGGTGGTTAGAAAATTGTGATGCGTGTTAGGATTTCTAGTTAGAGGTAAACAAATTTTGTGTTTATGTAAAGTATTAAATGCCAAAAAACTTGGCTGTCATAGGTAAACCCTGTCGCACCTGTAGAACTCTGAATAAGTTTTGATTTGATATTTTACGGGGCACGTGTTACCACTTACTACAATAGTTAGGAACTCCAAATCGTTTGATTGTTTTGAATCTATATTACTTAAGCTAGTGGGATGTAATGATAAGGTTTTAATGAAAAAGGACACATCTTTATTTTGGGGATGGATTTCAAACCGCATCGGGTCATGAACGGAGAGTCGTCTAGTCATCGGAAAAGCCTTGGGAACATGGAGGTCTAGCGTTGAGGAAAGGATGAGCATCCTTAGCGGCCTAGACGGTGACAACTGCCGGCAAACACACACCTCCTTGGAGTTGCCAAGGAGAGAGGGAGGGGGAGAGAGCCCCCAATATGTGTGTGTGAAATGTCAAAGTATCTCTCTTCTCTTTAATAGAAGTGTTAAGCCCATTTATATAAAAAGATGGGGTAAACCCTAATTTTATGATGACCAATCAACAATTACCAAGTGTATGTAAGACCAACATATATAATGTTGCCACGTGTCTCTAGTTCATCCTTAATGAGAGGATGACGCATCTAAAACCTACAACGAGCCTCATCCTAAACCTACCAAACTGTATGCCTACAATTCATTCCCAAGGCGGTAAAGTCCGTCCAAGTCTTGTCACTTGACTTGACGGTTGTAGGTAAATAATCACAGGGGGCCAATCAAGGCGGGTGGATGGATTTTGAACCACATTGGGTTATGAACGGAGAGTCCTCTAGTCATCAGAAAAGCCTTGGGAGCATGGAGGTCTAGCGTTGAGGAAATGATGAGCATCCTTAGCGGCCTAAACGGTGACAACCGTCGGCAAATGCACCTCCTTGGGGTTGCCAAGGAGAGGGAGATGGAGAGAGAGCCCCCAAATGTGTGTGTGAGATGTCAAAGTATCTCTCCTCTTGATGACGCATCTAAAACCTACTGAAGAAGTCATAGCGGGGACCGACACGACGAGCCTCATCCTAAGCCTACCAAGCCGTATGCCTCCAATTCATTCCCAATACGGTAATGGTCCGTCCAAGTCTTGTCACTTGAACTTGACGGTTATATGTAAATAATCACATGGGTCCGATCAGGGCGGGTGGACCCATTGGGTATGTCCAAGATGGGAAATTCATGTATAAATACATTAGCCCCCTATGCAAGTTCAAATGTGTAGCACTTGAACTTGTACATAGTCTCGGTGTGTGTTGTGATCTTATTTGATGAGCCATCGAATAGTGAGATGTTCAACTGTGATGACAAACGTTTATTCATTGAATCAATCATGTAAGGTTATCTTTGTTGTTGTAGCCCCCAGTTGGATGTGATGATGTTCCAATCGCTTTCATTTAGCCTCCAGTAAGAGTTACACGAAGTAGTTGGCTAGGTAAGTCTTTTTCAATAAAGAACCCGATTGCCCTGACATTCACGAAAGGATGACTAGCTGAAACAATACACACACACACATACACTAGCGATGCACAACCTTAAGTTTCAATGTAAGCATGAATGAGTACATGGTAGTACATTTAGCATATGCACGTTCATAATGTGCATCCAAATACCAAAGTATCATGACAAGTGAATAGAGTCATGCAACATTATCTACTCACATTATTCTCGTGTATGATAGATACAGCTTAATGACGTATTCCTAATCATTTCAAGAGATAATTCATTAAAATCATGAGCAAACGTACCATTACTTTTTGATATTGAGATAACTAACCATGGTGAAGTTCATCAAGAAATGGCTCGGCGGCAAATGCGCATGCTAGAGTGCCGTCCGCAGACTATTTGACTTGTGAAAGTGCACACATGTAAGAACTTGCATGATACTGCTTAAGAATGCGCACACATGTACAAAAAAATATAATCAAGTTGCCAAAGGAGTAGCACGCATATTGGACTATACGTAATGGTCATGCTTAAAAGGTTATATACCCATCCCTATTTTGCACATACGTCATTCTTACATATGACTTTTAACATGGGCATATTCATAATAAATCTCTAAGTTAGATTTAATCCACGCGGCAACGGTCATATTCTGTGGTAACGAGCGAAATAAGTAGTTAAAACAACTTGTGTATTTTAAACACGTTATGGCGGTCAAGTTCCGTTGTGAAGGGAGTTGAGACAACAGATAAATTCCACCCAACTACCTTTGCTAAAATCTTTCTTTTGCATTTCAGGAACAAACTTTACTGGACTTCTTAAACGCATCACAGGGTCCTACTCTGCTGAAACGCTTCAAACGCGTTCCAAGAACAAGCTTCACTAAAACGTCTTAAGTGTATTTCAGGAACAAACTTCGCTGAAACTTCTTAAATGCGTTCCAGGAATAATTTCTGCTGAAATGTCTTAAACGCGTTTCAAGAACAATCTTTTCTGAAACATCTTAAATGCATTACAGGAACTAACTTCGCTGAAACATCTTAAACGCTTTCCAGGAACTAACTTTGCTAAAGCGTCTCAAATGCATTTCAGGAACAATCTTTGCTGAAACGTCTTAAATGCATTACAGGAACTAACTTTGCTAAAACATCTCAAATGCTTTTCATGAACAACCTTTGCTGAAACGTCTTAAATGTGTTTCAGGAACAATCTTCACTAAAACGTCTTATATGCATTTTAGGAACAATCTTCGCTGAAACATCTTAAATCAGGAACAATCTTCGCTGAAATGACTTAAACGCGTTTCAAGAATAATTTTCATTGAAACGTCTTAAACGCGTTTTAGGAATAAACTTCATTGAAACATCTTAAACGCGTTTCAGGAATAAACTTCACTGAAACATCTTAAACGCGTTTCAGGAACAATCTTTGTTAAAATGTCATAAATGCATTTCAGGAACAATCTTTACCGAAACGTCTTAATTGCGTTCCAGGATAACAGACCCATCATAATTTTTTGGTTCATTTTGATAACTATAAAAGTCCTAGTAAAAATTATGATGCTAAACATCTTTCACTTCTAATTCATCCCTTGTAACAGGTTTTTCATCATCTTGAGTGCGCTTAATGGCATTTCTTTTCTTGTCAATAGTCCTAAGCTACCTATAATAAGTACACTTAGCGGTTATTTTTAGTCAACAGTCCTAAGCCACCCCTCATGGTAGTTTTGTAGTTACCTTGGATGCACTAAGCGATGAATCATCGACCCGCCTATTAAGGTGATTTTATTGTTACCGAGGCAGCAATCAACTTGGAATACTCTACTTGAGGAACCATGCATGATTATATCCTATTACCATGGGTGTGCAAAACCAATATAAAAAATATTTCCACTATGTGATATTACTGACACACATAGAGGAGGCCGGAAGGCCTTTTCATAATGATAATGAGCTATGGATGATAAAATTCTCATAGAAAACATGTTCTAAAATTCTCATAGGCCTTGTTGTCTCGATTATTGGTCAGAAGGAGAATCTCCCAGTAAAATAGAAAACTAGTTATGAGAGCAGATTTTCCAAACAGAATTGATAGTGTATAATATGTCACGAGGAATATATATATATATATATTGATATCTTCCCCTCTTCTCGAAACTTAAAGAAATATGTCATTCATTTTTTTTTGCCATGACTAATTCAATAATGACATAAAGGCTATAGGCCAATATATAATAATAAATATATATCTAAAATACCTCATATGCATACTAGAGCTCCCTTTAGGTTTGATTCAGATTCATGTGGCAGAGATAATGAGGCAGTGTAAATAATACATAATTTCATAAATACTTACAATAATTGAGTTGATAAATCCATGAATACCCATGATAGGTCAGACGATAGATCGAGCAATCACCTCAATATGAGTCAGATAACAGATAATCAGTTAACAAACCTGCATAATAAATGGATTGATAAATTTCAAATATCTATAATAAGTCAGTGGATAATTTGGATATCTCCATGATCAGCTCAATAATAAGTCCATAAACTCTGTGATAAATTAATAAATCTGGAAATCTCTGTCGATAATAAGTCCAGACTATTCCCAGGCAAAGAATGGTCTTCGAACGTTTGTTATTAAATCTGAAGACATATACTACACTTTAGGGACTATCAACTTCAAGTATGTTTGAAGACATAGGCATCACGTGGGTGTATTTAGATGCCACATTTTCAATCTTGACATGTCATTCTCAGTGACGTGGATCCATAATTACATTAACCCCTTATTGAAGGCATAACAATGAAGCTTGAACATAATGATTTAAGTGTTGCTTCATTTTACCGATTTGTAGGCTTGTGTATCCATCCATTCTTTAAATAAATAATAAGAACGTATATTGTTATTTTATTATTATAGTGTAAGAAAATATCATGTTTTAAGACCGTGCGTCTGAGATTCTCTAAGACTCTAGAACAAATCATGGGAATCCCTTTTGTTGATAAATGATGTGGGACTCCCCACGCCTAGGGATCAGAGGTGAGGGGCTTCCTGCACCTAAGGATGAGGTGTGAGGAGAAGGCACTGACACAAGCAGGCACTGACACCAGCAGGCCTGCCCCGAGGCGCTGACACCAGCAGGAGTGGTGCCTTCAGACCAGCAGGAGCTGGCACCTTCAGACCAACAGGCGCCGGTGGTGTCTTCAGACCAGCAGGCGCTGATGCCTTCAAACAACAGGCGCTAGTGTCTTCAGCGCGTGCTGACACCAGCCGGCGCTCAAGTCTTCAGCGCGTACTGACACCAGCAGGCGTTGGCGTCTTCAGTGTGCGTTGACACCAGCAAGCGCTTGTGTCTTCAGCGCCTCGGGGCATTGACACCAGCAGGCGCTAACGCGACGTCAATGCCTTGGGGAGAAGGGATCTCCCCATTCCCCTATTCTACATAAACCGCCAAGATGAGGGGGAGCTCAATCCCTTTCCTCCCGGCTTTGGCTCTATCAGTGCACTATTTTCCTTTTTTTTGCCATTTTCTTATAAACCACCATTTTCGTTGAAAACAAGCCAGAAGTTCAGTTAATATGAAAATGGATCAAATGTTTCCAAACCTTTCAACCATTTTCTTGAAAGATCCAAACCAAGAATAAAACACAAATGGTCAAACTTGTTCCCCCCTTTTTTTTAAATACATTCAAGTGTTTGCCCAGTTTTTTCTTCTACCAAGCAGCGTCCCAGTTTTTTCTTCACCATTTTTTAACAATCACATCTTTGTCTGTTTTTTTTACTTTCAGCCATGGCAAGAGACCAAAAACGGCACTGAGTTATGAAAATTATTTTTTAACCATCCAAAGAAAAATGAAACCCATGATCGAATATACAAATATACGAGAAGCTCATTTTTTTTATTTTGAACATGGACGAAGGAAGCAGTGAAAACATTCTTTCAAAAAAATAAATTGAAGTTCTAGAAACTCATTATTCTATTTTTGGTTCCAAGTTTTCATGAAGAAAATCAAAGAAAAAATAAAAAAAACATACTGATTGCGAGAAATAAATACACAACAGACCTTCCTCATGGAGGCTTTTCTTTGATAGACGACTCCCCAATGGAGTCACCATTGTTTCAGGGATGGATTTTGAACCGCATCGGGTCATGAACGGAGAGTCATCTAGTCATCAGAAAAGCTTCAGGAACATGGAGGTCTAGCGTGGAGGAAAGGATGAGCATTCTTAGCTGTCTAGACGGTGACAACCGCCGGTAAACGCACCTCATTAGGGTTTCCAATGAGAAGGAGAGGGAGAGAGAGCCCCAAAAATGTGTGTGTGAAATGTCAAAGTATCCCTCATATTTATAGAAATGTTAAGCCCCTTTTATATAGAAAGAGGGGGGTAAACCCTAATTTTATGATGGTCAATCAATAATTGTCATGTGTATGTAAGGTCAACGTATAGAAAGTTGCCACGTGTCTCTGGTTCATCCTCAATGAGAGAATGGCACATCTAAAACCTACTGAGGAGGTCATGTCGGCAGACCGACACAACGAGCCTCATCCTAAACCTACCAAGTTGTATGCCTCCAATTAATTTTCAAGGCGGTAAGGGTCCGTCCAAGTCTTGTCACTTGACTTGACGGTTGTAGGTAAATAATCACAGCGGTCCGATCAGGGCGGGTGGACCCATTGGGTATGTCCAAGATGGAAAATTCATGTATAAACAATCTTAAACGAGTAGCAGTCTAAAATTGTTCTATCGCACAAACGTAAGAGATTTTTGAGATACTAGAAAATTTGTCAATTTTCATGTTCATTGGTTAGTCTGAGTACATCATCAGAGTAACATGTAAGTAGAATCTACGCCATACTTCAAGGTTTGTCATACTTTGAAAGCCATAATAAATGAAATGTTTGTCGCTATGTTCTATTTATTTTCTTATAAACGGTACTTGATTGGATTGATTTTCTTGGTTGTATTCTTCATAAGTATGAGTGTTATGATAAATTTTGATACGGTAAGAAATTTTAGAACATTCTGTATTGCCACAGAGAATTTTTTTGGTCGTATCCTGCTCTGTATCCAGCTTACCTATATGGTAAGAAACTTCGTATCTGATGGGCTCTAGTTAGACTTGTGGGAAAACTATAAATAATTGGCTCCACCTTAGTGATAAGGTATGGAGGAGTACGTGTGGGTGAGTCCACTCGTATGTGCCTCATGAGCTAACATCTGTGTATATGTCTCTTGGTGTGGTAATGGTTCTACTCTGGAACTTGGCCAGGGTCCTCTGTTCCACTTAAAATTCTGATAAGATACATTTCCTGTTGAGAATTCTGTTTATGCTTACGATTTGAAGACTATATTTATGTTAACGATGGAACTAATTTTTGATGTATTTGTGTACTAAGTAGGTGTAAATTTCTGCTTACTAAGTTTCTTTACTCATTTATTGTTTATTATAGTTTTCAGATGATGAGGACATCAAAGTCAAAGAGTGATGCTAGAATCTAGGACTAAGCGGGGGTTTCCTCATATTGTCTTTTAGATTATAAAGTTGAATAAATGTTTTAAAGACATCAGTAGGGTTTGCAACTTGACTTATAAATAAGGTTTTTTAATAATTTAATGATATTCGATCTATTTTAAAGGACGAGTCACATTTCGTTTATATTGTTTGAGTGAATTAAATTTTATGAATGCCATGATGACCTTTCTTCTGTGCGTGTATGTTAAAAAGATCGTTTACCCTCAATATATGTTTGGGGCGTGAAAGAACGAGTTTAAAATCTAGGATATGAGAGATGCAATAGTGAGAGGTAAATATTACAAATTTGGTGGAACATATCATACATGATTCATAAAAAATGAATAATTTCAAGAGTTGAATAACAAATTTAAGAGATTAAATGAGTCAGAAAGTATCCATAAGATTCGAGCTATTACTTGTGATTTAAGAGATAGGAAAACTTATCAGTGTGTGAGAGTGAGATAATAGTGTGGGGGAGTTAACACCGACGAAATAATGACCAAAAGCCAGCGAAATGGCGGCCAAACGCCGACGTAATAGCGACGAGGGTAGGACACACTCGGTAGCCGAAGACGGAGGGAGAAGAAAGAAATAGAGAGCATTTACCATCAACTTAAGGTGAAAATCATAAGATGTGATTTTTAAAGGGGTCAAGTGAACTCGTATTTGCAAAGATCAGATTATCATCTTGGACAAAGATGATTTCTACTTTTTTTAAAAACATCTTGGGGGAGATGATTTTTTATGGGGTGACGTGATGGAAGTCATGTCCTCCACAAATTGGTCATTCTAAAAGATGTGCCACAAAGTACCTTACGAAATATTTTATTTTAAACTTAAAAAAACATTAAAATACTAAAAAATTCTTCCTTTTCCCATCAACCGTTACTGCTTCCTTCCTACCAAACGACAACACCAACCCTGGCTAGAATTGATCTCCTGCCCACAAAATCCTCCATTTATAATGCCTTCATTCTCACTCCCACGTAAACGGTGGTCATCTCTCTTCCTCTCTGTAAATGGCTTTTCAGAGCTTTGTTCAGCCCAAGTATGATGAGGTATCTTCTCCACTCCTTTTTATCACGATCCTCAATTTTATAACTTTGATTTCAGTTATGCCCTCCAAAAGAGCATTACGTTCTTGTTCCTTAGTCGTACTTGACTTCTCTGCAAAGGTTTGGAAACTATTTTGCGTCACTTGTTTTCTAGCCAATGTTGCATCTGAAGCTTTATAAAATTGACCAATTTTCGTTTGGATTTTCTCAGAAACAAAATGCTTGTAAATTGAATGTTATGATAAGTGCGGCAAAGACCGAGGAATCGTTATGAGTAATTTTATGAGCTCCGACAAACTAACAAACCGGGTTACGTTTTGAGGGCAGCGCCCAGCTACTACTCTGTTTAGAGTTTATTCGTTCAGGTAACTTAATTATATAGGAAGTCTCCATCCCCCCCCCCCCCTGTCAGACAGACTAGCTGGGTTAGGGGTGGGCATTTTACCAGAGGTTTCTATTGTATCAATCTACCCTTGTTTCATTCCTGTTGGAGCATATACTTGGGGGTGGGTGCAGGGCGGACGATTTCAAAGCGGACTCCCCATTCATTAGATAGAAAAGATCGCCAATCTTTCGTGATCTGCTGCCTCGCTAAATGGCTTTGGCGTTTCTCTCAAAACCATTTTAGTCTTTGGAGGAGAATTATAGTTGCAAGGGCTGATGACAATCCTCTATGCTGGTTTCCCTCTCTTAAAGTTTCTAAAAAGGCCTCTCTTATGTTGCGTTGTATTTGTAAATGTTGGGATTCTTTTTCCAAGCATATATTTTTTGAAGTAGGCGACGGGAAAAGGGTTCGGTTTTGGACGGACCCTTGGCTTTCCAATATTCCCCTGGCTGCCTCTCACCAAAGTATTTATTGCCTGGCTAGAGACAAAAAAACTACAGTGGAGGATTATTTGGAAATCTCAGAGAGGGACACCATTGGAATGTTACATTAAGAAGACAGGTGAATGATTGGGAGGTGCAGGAGCCTCAGAATTTTTTTGCTGAGCTTAAAACGTATCAGTTTGGTGCGGTGGTTGAAGATTCGGTTAGATGGATCAGAAGAGGAAATTCCTCCTTCTTGGTCAAGATTTTTTTCAAGCTTATCTCTGTATTTTATGAAGGGGAGGGGCATTTTCCTTGGAGAGGTATTTGGAAGACAAAGGCTCCTCTGAAACATACTTTCCTTTTGTGGAGTTCTATTTGGAATTCGAACTTTACGATTGACAATTTGCAAAGGAAGGGTTTCAGCATGCCTAACAGATGTGTCCTTTGTAAGAAGGAAGCTGAAATCAACTCGCATTTATTTCTGCATTGCCCTTTCTCTTGGGCCCCTTGGGGGCAAGTGGTGGACGACCTCTCCATCAAATGGGTCATGCCAGTTCTATCAAGCAAGCTGTGTTGGGCTGGTTTTCTTTAAATGGAGGTTCCATAGACAAGTCTTTTTGGGCGATGGTTATCCACACTCTCTTTTGGGCTATTTGGTTCGAGGGGAATCAGAGGATGTTTAGGGGATAGAAAATTCTTTTTGTAAAGTATTCTTATAATTTAGAGACATTCTTTTAGAATGGGTGAACACCCTTTTCCCCATGTTGGTTTTTGAGAAAAGCTGGGTGAATAGCCTCCTTTTTTGTGTTTTTAGTCTGTTTCTTAGGTTGTGTCCGCCCTATATTAGGGTATTTTTTCTAATATAATTCTTACTTACCAAAAAAAAATGTGTTATGAGTTTTCAACTATATCAATTACTCCTTCATTTCCAGAGTGTCAATCTAGATGAAGCCAACTTAATCTCACATTTTTTTTCATCAAATATAACTTGACAGGTTGTATAAAGTTAACCAGCTGCCATGTGGCATGATTTTACTGTAGAAAATGATTCAGTTACGGAATGTGGGGGCCACAATGACTGTAATCATGGTGGGAAGCTTGATTGGCACCATGTTAACAGGGGCTTATGAGTTTCTTTGTTTCTTTTAAGTATGATTCTTGCTTCTTCATTATTATTTTTATTTGGGTAATAACTGTATATTTATTATACACCACTTTGTTTACGAGGGCAATGAGTTTTCTCAAACCAAATTTATATCATAAGGTCTAAACTAAGATATTATTCCATATTTTTCTCATTAAATTACAATTTCATTTGCTGACAAAGGAAGAAAAAAAGGCTTTTAAGTGGCTGCTTGCATGTTTTCCCTTGCATTTACAGAGCCTCCAATCGGTTTTTGGAATTATGGATATTGATTTAGCAGCTGTCATGTCTTGCGATCATGATTAAGTGTTCTAGTATTTGTTTGACATACCACAAAGTTGATTAATGCAATGAGATAAATAGACAGATTATTTAGAAAGGATAATTGACTGCATTTGCATAACCATCTGGCAGTGGCATAAATGTTAATTTGTAGTTTATTGGTGTTAATTAAATTTTTAATGCTTCATGCTATTCTCAACGCATTCTGATGGTTATGTTTTCTTCTGCCACTCACTTTTCTTTGCTCCTCATTGAAGGGTATGTCTCTCATGCAGAATTGTTTTCTTGTCACTTTGTCTATCTTTCCCGCTCCCCAGTTAAATAATTTAGGATCCAATACCATTTTAAAGGCGAAATGGCTTTGTCAATTCTAAAGGAACTGCTCCAAGGATATATTCAGTCACCGTTTGATGAGGTGATGGATGACCACCTCACCAAGTGTTCTATTTTTCATTTCCCTTCTCAATCAGAAAATGTACCTTATAGTTATAATTTTCCTGACTGTATGTTAGAGATATGAGCTGGAATGAACGTATTTGGAGGGATGAAAATGCTATTGATCCTACCTTTGATGGTTCAAATTTACTTGTCTTTTGATATATTAAATTATTTAAATTGGTTCTAGATGTGGGGTTCAAGGAGCATATTAATCTTCAGAATGTCCTGCGCTTGTTCTTTGCTTGATGGGTGTACATCTTGTTCCTTGCAGGGAATTGTAAATGATCAGTTTTTGGGGATTCAGTCTTTAAGAAGTTCTCAAGAGCCTGATTATGTTGTGGAATTGATCCATACGTACTTTAATTAAACAACTCGAACCAAGATTATGTGGAAACACGCTTATCAGAACTTACAAACTATAAGTAAACTTCTAATTAAACAACTCGAACCAAGATTTTAAATTTTTTGAGCTAGCTTACCAATATTTTCATATCTGCAGTGATTTTGCTGATGTTAATTTCTTTAAGCTGGCTGAGGTGGCTCACAAAATAGAGGATCAAAGCTCTTGGTATAATTACAGTTTAATTTATTAATTGGTTTATCCAATTGGAATTTCAGATAATCTTCATTATTTTCCTTCATCTTTCATGAATACTTGAGAGACTTTGAATATTACTAAAATATATCTTTTATGTCAAAGCTATTCCTATATTGTTTTTAATGACGACACTATGCCACTAGGTATGCAACCATAGCAGATTGTTTCTAAGAATATTGTAATTGTTATTAAGCTGCATTTCTTTGCTAAAGACCAGGTGATTAATTTTTCCACCATTTGTTTCAAACTCTGTTGGATTTTTTTCCTAAAACATTATTCTCTCCCTCATAATGATGACGTAATTACTTTAAAACAACGTTGAAGATGTTTAAAGTTATTGCTTTGTTGTATTTACACAGTCATTCTGTTCTTTTATTTTGGCACATCTGGGTGAGAGAAATCCTGGGTTTTTCAAGATAGAATGAGCTTTATTTATTCGGTTTTTCTTTTGTTCGTGAAGCTGTTGAAGGATTGCACTCGGTCTTTTGTTCTACTGAGTTGCTTCTTAGCTGGGTTGATACGGTTATTTACTCCCACATGGTCACAGTATGAAGTTACCCCTTTCAGGGATTTTTTTAATACAATTACTACTTTTATTGTTAAAAGGAAATTAGTTATTGGTTTGTAATTATATTCTGATAGTTGCTAAAAGATATTTGTTATTTCTAAATTATTGAAATATGGGATAACTAACTTTTGTCAGATTATCTTCTTAATTTCTTTTTATCCACTTTAACCCCGTCATTACTAAATTTCCTTTTTGACAATAAATCATTCTGTATTTGCATTGGCATTATGTTGAGGTCATCAATACTATTTAATATGTTGTTGTCTTTAGAGGACAAAACATGCTATTTGGAACGGTTCGAAATCTAAATTGTTTTTAATACGAAATATAAAGTCTGACATTAAACTAAATGCTCAAGTAATCTATAGCATGCGTGTTCATTAGGTTCATGTAGTAGTTTTATTATACCTTATTCAGTGTTTGCATCAAACAGATTTCTAATACTTGGGTTTTTCAGATGGTAATCTTTTACATCATCCTTAATATCAATCAGCATTTTTTTTAAGATTCAAAAACATATATTAAATTAGGTTATATACTACAAAGAAAGTCCTACTGAGAAATATCCAGAAAAAGCTGAATTCTTCTCAACCGCCGCATGGATGTTTATACCATGTCCAGGAATTTTGAAGCCATGTTATTGTCACTGACATGTATTTATATTTCATAATGTTGCATATATAAGTCATATTGAAATGAACAGGTAGAGTTTGTCCGTTTGTCAAAAAAAAAAAAAAGAATCTGACATATAGAGATCACTTTCTGCTCAACTGTGAAACATGTGGGAAAAAGTTGATGTCAGATGCTTACTTTCTGGATTTGTAACCATTGAAATTTATTCGATGATTGATGTATAGTATGTAATTTTTTGTTTTGACATTATTAATGAGATCGGTTTTTCCTACTTGTTTCCCCCCTTCTGTTTGCAAGAGAGCATTTTTGAACCTACAAATTGATGCTCCGTCAGTTTCGAATATCTTTCTAGCATTATTATCAGCATCGGTTGCTCATCAGCATGAAACCATCAACGACTACTTGTGTAAATTTTTTAGAAGTGCTTTATTGGTAATATTTAGAGGTGGAGTCGACTTGAATTCACCAGAAAGTGGAATTTCTATCTTCCTTGCATCATTTGGCACTTAAAAAAACAGATCTTCTACATCTTCTATCACAGCATTGGTGCAGAGCACGTGGGGGTAGCATCTACCAACCTCATTGAGGCTTGTGATCAAATGCACAAGCAAAAGTAAGACTTTTTCTTTTTCACGATGCCATTAATTGGATGTAATAACCTGAATACTAAAACAAATTTTCCTCTTCTATGTACACGATGTAGCATAACCGGCTGTCATAACTGGAAAAAAAAATTCTTATAACTTTCTAATTAAATATTATTGCACATCATTACATGTCATAGGATACTTGGTTGCTTCTGTGTTAGCTGTGTTGAAAATAAGAAATTACTGCTTTTGATTTTTGCATTATCTGAAAACTTATCCTAATACATGTAAGTGTTTTCAATGATACTGCTTTGCATTGATGAAACAGTTTTGCTAATACAAGAAACACAATTACAATGAAGAAAAATATATGTATTGGTCAGTTCTAGTTAATCCTACAAAAATCATAGGTTTTGCCAGAGACTATTTCCAGAGCTAGTAAAAAGATGATTTTCATGGATCAAATAGCATCTGCAATTCTGGAAAGTTACATTAAAAGCAAATAACTTAAAGCTATTGGACTGTATTTATGGAGAACAGACTTTTTCGATAACTAATTGAAAGTTAATGAATATATAAGCGAGCTTTTGTCTGGATCTTACCAAATTTGCAATGATTATACTGCCATTTATCCTAGTATGTGTTGGACTTGTAATGGACATTGTTTCCTATTAAGCTCTAACAACATCCACGTAGAGATAAATGTGAGGCATCACGTGTGTTAGGCTTCATTGTGAACTGTGTGCCTCGTATCTATGAAATCTTTCGACATGCAAGTAAATGCCAGAGTTGAAGCTTGAAGCATTTCTCTAATTTTTTCATTAATGTTGACATGTTGAAGTTTTTCAAGATTTTTTTGCTCGACATATTAGCATATGTTGTCCAATTAATCATTGAAAAGATGAGTTATCCACTTTCTTCGACAGACAATTGTGATAGTTTTCTATTGTCCCTTTTTCATTCTTTCATTTGGGGGTGCAGGTGGGGAGCATCTAGTGCCAAATTTGGGAAAAAATCAGAACAAAAGGCATTCGAGGATGGGTAGATCGGTGAACAACTGATTTCGTCAACCACTGAACAGTTTACACCATCAATATCTAAATCAATGGTTTCTTATAAGAGAAATCTAAATCAATGATTATCATCATCATTGCTTTCTGCAATATCAAGATTTGAATACCTTCAAGACAATTTTAGCTTGGTTGTGTATTGTTGGCATTTCATCATCGGATGGTAACACTTGTATATAGTGATTCAAGCACATGATAGCTCTAGTGCAGATATATCGACATACACAATAGACATATATATACAAACACGCACGTGTATATATCCACATACAAACATATATACGTGTCCCATTATTATGATTCCGCAGCTGATAACGAGAATGATATGTTATATAACTGTGGTTCTTTAGTGAGCTAAATACTTGGGCTTGTAAAGACGCGCTCTAACCTTGTGTTCCTTTTCCTCTTTTTTTATATTAGTTGAACTTGACGCTTCCATTTCTCTATTGGAAAATGTACTCTTTCAGCTTCTTCCAAGCCCTGAGTTGGACAAAGACTGAGTTCAACGGCACTAGGAACAAGCTTCAAGCCCTTGTTCAGGTATTGAACTGACATTACATCAACTCTTGAACGTTTTGATCTATCAAATAGGAAAATAAAATCTTCTTTTGGAAGGTGTAGTTTATGGAGAAGGAATATGTTTATGTGATCCTTTTCTTGTTGGCCTGTCAATATTGCTTTTTTCCTGGCATGAACTGAATTTCTTCATGGGAACCATGCAGAAATTTAATTTGATAGAATGGAAGGTGGAGGTAGAAACTCTTTTATAATAATTTATATTTCGTAGAAATGCTGTTTGTCTGAACTGTGAAGTTTTGTGCAGTATTTCAACTCATAGTGCGAACATGCCGTCATACTAAGATCATTTAGGAATAAGCTCAATGAAGCATGCTGATAAATATAATATTTTGTTGATGCGTATTATCTAAATTGCTAGTAAACTTATGTAAACTTTTCTACTTAAAAATTTGGTTGGGTAGCTTTTGACTCGGAAGTTTCTTCAGAGTAAAAGGCACTGATACAAACTCACAGATTGAAAAATGAAGTATAAGGAGAAGAGGGTGAAGGAGGTGGTTCAGAGTGGTAGTCTATCCAAGATAGATTGCCCGAGAACATGGACGTAGAGCCTGGGGTAAGGATGAGAACTTCAGTCAGCCTTAGATGAATGACAAATTCCCTGAGGTAATAATATCTGAATAGTGAGGTCAGTGCACGGATCCCTAGAACAAGGGAGAAGGGGTACTATTTATAGGGGGTGCCGAGGGGATCACTGCCCTATAGCTAATCCGATTAGTTACACAGCATATAATTAATCATAATGGTCTCAACTAATCACGCTGAGCTGTCCAAAAGAATCTCACGTTCGTGCAATTGCCATGGACATGCCGCGTGTCGGCCACACTAATGGAGTGCTAACGCTTAGGCCGCTCCCAAGGGCGCAGACAGAGGCACACCTATAGCTCTCGAAGTGACCATGTCAAGGAAGGGACATCCTTTCCGACATGGGCGAGCCTCATCTTAACCTACCAGGTCACCGCCTCTAAATCGTTCCCAAGTGATAAAGTAAGGATCCATCCAAGTCTTGTCACTCGATTTGATGGTCGGGTCAAGGCGAACATGAACTACGGGAACAACATCCAACCTAGGTGGTAGGCCGTAGGGTACCAAGGCGGTACGACCAGAGTGGGATTAGCCAGGGCGGGATAGAAATGCCAAATAGAGAAGCTAATATTGCTTGTCAATCTTCTCTAAAGCATTTGGCATTATGTGTGTGTATATATTTTGGATCAACGAATAGATTCTCATTAGAAGGGTTATGGAAGTCTGAAGCTCCTATTACAAACAAGTGTCAGTTGTCATCATGTGAGTGAGTATTAATCTTTACCGTTGTAAAATTCCTACCCTGAATAAAAACTTTAGCCAATGGTTATTTACTTATGTGTCAATTAAATTTCAAATTTTAGATTGAATTTACAAAGACGTAAACATGAATTTATAGGAAAAAGGAAAGAAGTTAAACTGCAAAACACTCTCGACACTTCGATTGTTTTGCAATCCCATTTCAAATCAAATTTTCTAACTCACTTAGTCAATGCGCTTTAAATTTTTTCGTTACCCCTATTGTGTAAAATCCGCTAATTTTAGTGTTTTTATGATAATAATTTATAAATTTTTCCATTCTCAACTCATTTTTCATCTTTCGGTAAGTCATTCATGTAATAAAATTTGTAAAATAAGATAATTTAAATATTTTACTAGTCCCATATAGCGCATAACTTTTTTAGCTTACAACGTTTTGGCTTTGTCAAATATATAATTATTAATCTTGATGTAAAATTACCAATTAAATTTTCTTTTTTTAATGGTTTTTGAATGAAATGTGAGAATAAAAATAAATGTTTTTCTGTTGTAATGTATTAATAATCCGATAAAAGGATAAGATTGTCTTTTCCTTGATAAACGGAAAATCATTTTAGCCTAAGAGCGCCAAAATCCTTATCCTCTTCCTTCCTTCTATAGTTCGTTCCGTTGTCCTCGACTCAACAGTTATGGCAGCGACGTTACATCAATCTTTCGCTAATGTCACTTCCTTCATATCCCCCAAGGCCAAGATCAGTACTAAGACTCGTCGAGAGTCGACGAAACTCGGAGCAAACCGTGTGAGGTGCTCGGGCGGGACGGGAGAGACGGACCGCCGAGTCACAGTGAGGAACGGGAATGACTCCTTAGACATTTGCCGAGTTCTCAATGGAATGTGGCAGACCAGCGGCGCTTGGGGCAGAATTGATAGAGACGACGCCGTGGAGGCAATGCTCCGCTACGCCGACGCTGGCCTTACCACCTTCGACATGGCCGACCACTGTATGTACAATTAATATGCTGATGTGCATTTTTGTCAATTTGAACTTTATTTTATATTACTTCCGAAATGACATTATTACCCTTCTTCTTGTAAAAATAAGTAACTATTTGGAGTGTAGGACTGTAAAAGTGGATCAAGCAACTACTCGACCATGTCGAAGTAGTTGATGTTGTACTTGACAAGATGACGGTTTGTGGCTGACGTTGAAAGAGAGAGAGAGAGAGAGAGACCCTGTTCCTGTAGTGGTTTCATCTGTCTCTTGCATATTTTCTGCTAATTGCAACAGAAATGGCAGAATTCTTGCATAGTTCCTTCAGTAAATTCACTTTCAATTCAATAATAACAAACCCAGAAAAGGCACGAAAACTAAGAGGCTGAATTTCGGACCACTTCAATGTGTACTAACTGAAGATAGCCGACAAATTGCGGTTAAGAATGGGAAGGATTCGTTAGACATATGTCGGGTTGTAAATGGAATGTGGCAAACAAGTGGAGGTTGGGGTAGAATTGAGAGAGACACTGCTGTTGATGCAATGCTCAAATATGCCGATGCTGGTCTTACCACTTTTGATATGGCTGATATATGTATACCACTCCCCAAACACATTTCTTTTTTTTTATCACTGAACGAATAGCTAATCAACTCTTGAGAAATTCTTTGCCAAAATATTTCTTCACATATCATAGAATGTTGTCCCTCGCCTGAATATTTCCTCTAGCGCATCTATCTTTAACACCACCTTGATTTTAAGGAGGGACCAGACTGAGATTTTTGATTTGGTATAGAGCTTGGTCTAAGCCTTCATTCGTGTCGTGTTAGTTCGCAGTGTTTAGAATGCTGCTTAGTTTGACCGTCGTGTTGTGGTCAAAGAAAGTATGTTGGAATATTGTCTCACGGCGGTTAAAAAGCTTTAGAATCTCTATCATTAACACTTAAGTTTTAAGAAGATCAAGTTGAGTTTTCCAATTTATCAAAATCTAATCTATCTTACCTCGTAAATGGGAACATCTTAGGCGTATTTGGAGATTTATGTATTGATTTTTCTTAGTTCTTATTATGTTGTATTATGTGTGAATTAATATATGCGATTTAGTGGATTCACACACTCCTCCTAAGTGAAGAAAAATTCCCATTTCTGTAGATGGACCTGCTGAAGATCTGTATGGCATTTTCATCAATCGGGTTCGACGAGTGAGACCACCTGAGTTCCTGGAAAAGGTCAGAGGGTAAGTTACAACCTTGTAATAGGATGTTCCTTATTGGGCAGCTTTTCTTATTAGTTCTTTGCTTATTGAAAGAATCTAAGTCAGAGAGAATACAAATGGATGTTATATAATATTCTTTGTCTGTATTATGTGATGCAGCCTCACAAAGTGGGTACCACCACCAGTTAAGATGACAAGCAGCTATGTCAGGGACAGTATAAACGTATCACGAAAAAGAATGGATGTTCCTACTTTAGACATGCTTCAGTTTCATTGGTACTAAAACATGTACCCCTCTATCTGTCTTAGTTTCCATCTCTGTGTATATGATTACTTGTTAGTATTTGCGGTTAATGCTTGAATCAGGAATACTTAAGGAGCGTTTAATGATAATAACATGTAATTATTGGTTAAGAAGCTCACCACTTGATATGGTTTACCTTTGATTTGACAATATCTATTTTCTTGGAAAATCATCTGAAATTTCGATCAATTTTTATATGTATGTTAGAAGCTTATTTCACTAAGTTCTCGTCTTTGTACATGAAATAGGTGGGATTATTCAAACCCCGGTTATCTTGACGCTCTAAAACACCTTACCGATCTCAAGGAAGAGGGTTAGTATTACTTATTTCAGTTAATTAGTGGTTTAACTTCTTCCCCCTTTATATGATTTTCTTTCTTTGGCAAGTGGTTTGCAGGTAAAATCAAAACAGTTGCTCTAACAAATTTTGATACAGAGAGGTTACAGATAATTTTAGAAAATGAGATTCCCGTTGTAAGCAATCAGGTAAACACTTCCATTAGGGTTAGCTTACATTTTCGTCTATAATTTTAGAATTAAATCATGTGCTACAAGATTTTTGATGTCACATTATTTTACCAGGTGCAACATTCCATTGTTGACATGCGGCCTCAACAGAAGATGGCCGAGCTTTGTCAGCTTACAGGAGTCAAACTTATAACGTCTCTCTCTCTCTCTCTCTCTCTCTCTCACCGACCATTCTCCTATTATATATGCCAGATTTAGTTCAGTTTTTTTTTTCTAAATTTTGCTTCACATTTTCTTGCTCATTAGTGTTCAAAACTTGTGCTTGGATGCCGATTTTTGTGTTCGCGCTTTAGTCTGTTTGATGACACTTGATCGACGGTCAATTCTTAGATCATTGTTTCTGATGTAGGTACGGGACGGTAATGGGTGGCCTTCTATCTGAGAAGTTCCTTGACACCAACTTAGCCATCCCTTTTACTGGCCCTCCTCTAAATACTCCCTCCCTCCAAAAATACAAAAGGGTATGAAAAGTTTTAACTTACGAGTGTTCAACTGTAGTATGTTTGTCACCTGAAAATGTCCAAATCAGTTTACAGCACCAAGAATTTTGAATTCATTGCATCTTCTACTATAAAATTTAAGTTGTCTATGGCAGATGGTTGATGCGTGGGGAGGATGGAGTCAGTTTCAAGTTCTGCTTCAGACTCTAAAAAGAATTGCTTCTAAACATGGGGTCTCTATCCCAACCGTTGCTGTAAAATACATACTAGATCAGGTAAAGTCGCCTTGCTTGCATATCCTCTAACCTTAATAAGTGTAGCTTATCTAATCGATAGAACCCAGTGTGATTGAGTTGGTTTTGTTGAAGTGCAGCCGGCAGTAGCAGGGTCAATGGTAGGTGTTAGACTTGGGTTATCAGAACACATTCAAGATACCAATTCCATCTTCTCACTTGCTCTTGATGAAGATGATGTAAACAGCATACAAGAAGTTTCCCGGAAAGGGAAAGATCTGCTTAGAATAATTGGGGACTGTGGAGACGAATACAGGCGTGCTTGATGATAAGAGTCAATTCTCCTGACAATGATTTGCATCTACTTGGGGAGCAATTCAAAGGATGAATATTTAATGCAAATCAGCAAATTCAAATTCAAGAAATGACAAATGGATCAAACAAGCCAACCAATCTTGAACTCTAGATCTTAAAATCATATATTGCGGACTGTAAAATTATTTATAAGAACTTTGTAGAGCTGTTTCAAAAAGTCTTACTTTGTAATTGAATAAACACGCTATCATATCTCCCTGCCAAAGCATATTTTTCAACATAAAGTATGTACAGATGTTCATGTTTTGGATTTGGTAAATTCATTGATGAAGTAGACCTTCTAAATTATTTACAACCGTCTCAATAAAGTACATTGGACTTGTTTCTGTAGGCCAAAAATTGGCAACAATACAACATAAATTCAAGGCTCTATGACTACCTCGTATTTTATCCTTCCCTAACACCCAGAGGCAGAGGAGTAAAAGAATCTGATGTAAGTTCTACGAATCATAATATATTCTCATCTCTAACTTCAGCCTTGAATTGACATAACAGCAAGAATTGCTCAAGAAAGTCGCTCTACCGCCTCAGTGAATATCATCATTCTCGACTGATTCTATGTCACGAATTTTCTCTTTACATGTTAATAGTGGCTACTTCTTTGATTTGCTAGAAGACAGAAAAAAGTACCAGTTATCGAACTTCTAAAATCCACGAGGTGCACTCTTGGAGTAGTTGAAATTTCTGACGAGTGGCTATACCCAAGAAAATTTGCATTTTGCTGCGGAATTCTTTCACGTCTTCCTTGCATCTAAAGGAGCCAGCACAGGCACATTGCTCAGCTAAATGAGCAGCTTTAACCTGCCTACACCTAAGGCATACTAGATCTTGTAGGTGAAATAGGCGTTCTCTCTGTCTTACGATTTGTAGAAGAGCATTTTCCATCACTTCACGGTTGTAAGGCTGACTGCACTGTGGAACCGCACACCGCCACTCTTGAGCCTGTAAAGCTGAATCGCGGCACAAATCCAGGTCTCGACAGTCATTGCAATAGCTGCCCTCACAAGTAAAAAATTGAAAAGAAGATAACAGAAGATAATCAATTTAGTTTTTGAGAATATTAGAGTTAGTAACTTTCCAAGAATGTGAAAAATGAAAACCAACATCAGATCCATCTAATTTGACTCTAACCAATATTCCAAAACTCGAGTTGTATGCGAGAATAAAAAATGAGATAATATCACATTCTTAAGCTTCTTGCATCTAATAAAAATGAATTTATTTCTGCAATAAGAAAAATAACAATTGGATTAGATAAATATGGGAAGCCCTCCAAAACGTTCGGTTTGGTCATTTACAACCCCTTATAGAATCCCACCTTCCAAAAACATGAAATTACAGCCTTCCTATTCACTTTATAAAGATTTTGATGCCATGGCATTCCATACTTCAATTGAATTTCCATTAATCCATGGATAAATGCTTATTTCAATTAATGTTGCTCGAGACCACCAGTATGTAACGAAATGTGAGAATAATTCAATTTGAAGGGAGATGTTCCCATAAATTGCAAGGAGAAAAGGTTTACATCCAAAACATTAAGCTCTTGATCTTTTAGAGATAACTGCAAAGTAATTCAGGAAAACAATTGTGCCGTTAACTTGTTAAAATAGGACATTTTGTTGTAAATGTCTTTCTTTTCCTCATAGCATATCCCTCAGTCTTTCTTTTCCTCATAGCATATCCCTCTATGAGATTATACCAAGTCTTAACATGCCTACGAACATCGACAGGTAAAAGCCAGATGAACACTGAGATGACATTGAAAGAAAGACTTCGATGTGCTATACCTGCAAATCACGTTAGGTAGGATGAAGGATGGGCATGGATCGAAAAACTCTGCTTCTGGAGCAAACTCCCTGACATGCAAATATTTCAGCAAATTCTTTCTCAACACCTGCAGATAATGGCATAACTAGACTATAAGTTCCCTGACCAGACACCCATGTGACGAAGCTGTTCTAAGCTTACTAAAAATCTTCTTATAAACCAGTTTCAAGTAAAAGATTTAATGGAAACTGAAAAAACCGAATATGGAAGTCCTATAAGAAATAATGTGCTATTATTAGTGTACAAAAGAAATGCAATTTCTGTCAACTAAGAAACAACCACTTCGTCGAAAAACTGAGGGGTGAGGGGATCACAAGCCCAGGTAAAACATGGGCCTGTTCAGCTAACAGATGCCTGAATTAGGAGGAATATTACCAGAACGTCATGCTGAACATTTTCATCAAGGGACAAAACAGCACAAACATGCTTTATGAAATCCAGGGCAGCATCCCCTTTGCTATTAGTACCAGAAAATTGTGGAAGCCCGGGTAAAACATGTTGGTCTTTTTCAGGCTTTTTCACGCCTTTCATATGAAGAACGATATCATGAACGATCCCCAAAAGTTTTTCTGAGAAGTAAGAGCTAATCTGAAGAATAAACAAGATCAAAACTGTTCATCATTACGAACTTCCACAAAAAAGCAATCCTCATATCATTATACTTTGGGCAACTAGTGTACCTGCCCTTTGAGATATTCTGTCATATGTGACTCAAAGGATTCGGCAGCTACAACAGTAATGGATGGTGTGCATAAGTCACCATGCTGCGTCGATGCTCTAAGAGCGGCTTGCTTGGTTGCATATTTCCAGGGAATATATAAAAACTGAGAGATGATGAAAACAAAATGATCCTGCAACTCACAGGTTAATCAACAGATTAGGACACTGAAAATTAAACGTATTTATTTTTCTTCCATAAGATTCAGAACTTTGTTGTTGCGCTAAGTGAAATTTGTTCATCTAGTGACCATAACGAGGACGAGTTGAGAGGAAAGCTTGCCTGAATTTGCTTTGGTAGATATTCAGCGATGTTCCAACTGGACACAATATCCACTTGAGATTCATCATGTATGGTTTCATCATCTTTTGCCGGTATTCCTCCGTAGTTGTACTATAATGTGAAAAATAACTTGAACTGAATATTTTAATATTTAATCTGAATCACTATATATATGGGAAAATGGCCTAAAATACCAAAGTTGTAGTTAAAAAAATAGCATCTAGCATGTTTACATTACTTTCTTTCATTCTACATTGAACAACTAAAGTTGAATAATACAAAGCAAGGGATCAAAATATCAAGAATCAAGATATCAAAAACAGCTATAGCAACTTCACCACCAATGACAAACGATTTCAAGATTGCAATTGACTTGAGTCGACACACACAATACGCTTGAAAGCTTCATTCCGGTACACATTTCCGCTGGAATTACTCCAGCTTAACAAAGCCTATTAGCATGCTAACCATATGGTTAACATAAGTAGATGAACTGCCTTCATGTATAATAAGGAAGCCAATTGTCATCGTCCTCTACCCTATTCTTAGTAGCAATATGCATGTCGACATCCACAAGTACGCACAGGTAGAGCCGTGTGCTTGGGATACAAGTGCAACAGCTAGAGAATACTAAAGCTGAGAAGCTCAGCCGAGAGCAATCATTGCATAATGGACACAGCTTCTATATTTAGGTATAAAAGTACAATCAAATTGATTTTAGCAGATTTCACTGCTAACTGTTTGCTTAGGAACTAGTCACTTCTCCTCTACTACAGTTTTTTCAGTAGGAACTTCTCGACTATGATTTAAATTTTTATAAATCGGCAACCTCAACAATAGAGAGCGTATCATTGATCGCATATGCTAGTTAACTTGCTTACTGTGCTAATAACTACCCTCAACTTGAGCATTCCTGATCCTAATAATATACCAATATAAGTCTTATTAAAAAAATTTACAGAATGACGAGTCCAAGAAGAAGAAACTCAAAATGACTTAGATGCTTACCTCTCAATAGAAGACTTCACAGTACATATAGAGATAAATCATATAGGGTAACATCCAAGTTCCAGAGAGCATATAGACACAATGAACAAGGGTTGAATGATAAAAGGGTGATAAAAGGGTGTTCTTCCTCTCTTTCATTATCTATCATCCTGTCACCTCCTTCAACCATCCACCCAAGTTAAAGTCAACCAAAGAACCAACAAGAAGTCTCATCTAGGTCACCCATCAAGAAGTTCCATCACTAATTCTGACTCAAATCTTAGATCACTGAAATTGGACAAACTGAAATTGATAAAAGACAATCTGGATTATGCCACATTATTTACTCTTCTGGATCATGCGAAGATGGATGCATCCTGAACTAGTTGAAAAGTCCAGCCCGATCACTTCTTAAAACCTAGGTGTTAAGGAGAGGGGTACTAAAACCTTATAACTAGCATAGAATGGGCAAGTCTAGGCGATGTGGGACAACATTCCAACACACCCTCCTGGACGACAACACGGTAGCCGAACTAAACAGCATACCAAACAATCCGAACTAAGCGGACAAAGAACCGAACTAAAGCGGCACAAACAAAGGCCCAACCAAGCTCTGATACCAAGTTGAAAAACCCAGGCCGATCACTCCTTAAAACCTAAGTGTTAAGAAGAGAGGTACTAAAGTTTTATAACTAGCATAGAATGGGCAAGTCTAGGCGATGTGGGACAACATTCCAACACACCCTCCTGGACCACAACAAGGTAGCTGAACTAAACAGCATACCAAACAATCCAAACTAAGCGGACAAAGAACCGAACTAAAGCGGCACAAACAAAGACCCAACCAAGTTCTGATACCAAGTTGGAAAGCCCAACCCGATCACTCCTTAAAATCTAGGTGTTAAGGAGAGGGATACTAAAGCTTTATAACTAGTATAGAATGGGCAAGTCTAGGCGATGTGGGGCAACATTCCAACAGAACTGAGATTCTAAAGTTTGCACGGATTAGGACTCCTCATAATTTCATAAACACAAAAACACCCGCAATAATCTGGTGAAGCGAGCAAGATTCAAAGAGAAAAAGAAAAACATATATGACAAAATTAAAGAATGATACGAAATGCAAATAAAATCATTAGAGGGGGAGAGAGAGAGGGAGTATGCAGCCCAAACCTGATCCATAAATAGCAGAGAATGCCAAAATTGTAGTGGTTCCAGCTCAATCCACTCAAATAGATCCCTGCAAAACAACGGGAAGTTAAGTAATTACAGAAGAGATAACAAACAGAGGATACATTTCCTTTTAACCAAAAACAAAAGAACATATGCACTGGAGAACTCTTTTGTTAAACCAACCTAGTTTGCAATGTTTTAAGCAAGCTATTACAATATGATTTAGCAGCCGACAGATCCAACTTTCCCGTGTCTATAATTACCCTTGAGAAGTTTGCAAAAATGATCGTTGCACCCAACTTGCGTAACTCAGCCAAGAATAGCGCAAACACCTTTTGCATAACCTACAAAATTTGCACAACCAAAAGACATAATTCCATAGCTCCATCTCTTCAAAAGGGCTGGAAACTCATATATCTGAAAATATTTACTGTAACTGCTAAGGCGATAACAATTACTAGAAGGGAACAGGATATAATTACTGAGTATGAAGCACCGACACTTTTTGGGGGACTGTCAGTGATCGACACAAAAACTTGTGTCGGATATTCTTTTTTATTTTTCTAATTTCTGACATGCTTTTGACATGTGGGGACACGTTCTGACACATAGATATAGTGTTTGCGTAGTGGTATTGAATTATAAAAGGCAAAATGTGGTCGAGAATATAAACATAGTTAAGCTTTGTGCTTAATGGGAAAAAAACAAAGAAAGTTTGGCAAAATAAATGAGAGCTTTAAAAGAGAGAAAACTTCAGTTTTCCTCCTTACAAAGCTAACGAGGCAAACCCTCTGTGAGTCACAGACAACTAGCCTGCGGCTTATCTTTTATGCATTTTTCTCATAGGATTGTCAATTTGAATGGAAATACATTCTAATATTTTATATGTATCTATAAATGTATAAATGTATAAATGTATGTATCTTCAAAGATTATATACGTATATATGTTATTCCACGTGTCTTTAGTGTGTCATATCCTACTTTTGAAAAAAAATTAGTGTCAATTTGCCGTATCCGTGCCACGTGTCAATGCTTCTTTAATTAATATCTTTTAAGGCAGCAGGAATTTTATTAAAAGAAGTAAGATTTGTCCTACAAATGCCAATATAAATTTTGAAAAAGGCGTTTTAAGATAATTATTATTATAAACAAAACCAACATAAGAAAAATAATAATAATACACAAATAACTTGAAGATAAATTAGCTTGGATATAGAATTTGTCATGAACATCTAGCTCTTACTTTGTGAAGTACGCGATGAAGAGCTGGATCATGAAGTCTCGATTGGGGGCTGCAACGTAAATCAGAAGATATTAACTGTTTAGTCTGGAACTAGAGACATTACTAACAAGTTAAGATTCTGAAACCTGCAAATCCATCGGTAAAGATGTTGCAGTATCGCATCAGCATACACATTCCCCGATGTAACTGCATCTGCAAGGCATCTTTGTATCAACTGTTTCAGGACTCGAAATGCAGGTGCATATAATGAAGCTTCATCAAAGCCACTTTGTTCATTTGGAATTTGCGCTCCAGAATTCATATCTTGGTCAAATCCAAACAAAACACCTCCTTCCATTTCATTTACTTGATTGCTCTTAAGAAGAGCATTAACGGCTAGGTGATGGATCTGTGAACATATCAATGTACCCGTGTACAGTCAACTTTAAAGATGAAAGGTAAAAAAAATTGAAGATACAAAGTGAAATAGTTTTCACAACCTTTAGCTCCACAGCAACTTTTCGATAAGCTCCAGGGTATGTAAGCACAGGTTGCTGGACCTACTCAGAGAAACCACAGGTAAGAATTAAGATTTGAACTAAACTAGAATAATATTGAATACATATGAAAATGTTTGAAAATATTCTTTAGCATATAAAATAGTTTTAGCAAATAAAAATATGAAATCCAAGCTCAAGAGTTTCAACTTTCAATCCAACTTAGGAATACAAAGTAATATCCACAATCACAACATTCCACACTTGGAAGAGTTTCAATCAGGTTTAGGACTACAAAGAAAACAATAAACAAGTTCACAACTTTTCAAAACTCAGGACCGTTTCAATCAGGAAACAAAGTAAACGTATTTTCAACCTTTATGAGTACTATATTAAAAGGGAGGATGAGGGCACACACATTTTTAGACCTTTTTGTCCAATTGATTTAAAAGTTAATTCCAATTTTACTCTTACCATCATATAAAGTATATAATTCATTATTAACAATTAATTAATGAAGGGAGAAACTTTTTTGGACAATTTTATCCTACTATTATCCCAACAATACCCAAAATGACCTAATCTACGTTTTTCAGAAAGCTTTGTCCGTGCTATTTTTATGTATCACTGAACTCACCTCATACTTAGAATTAAATACTAAATAGTTATTAACTTAAATTTATTAGTAATGGAAATAGTTGTTTTAGACATTACGAAGTTAATGGATTTTTTATTTTCTTTAATTTATTACTAAATTTGCATGGAAATCGGTTTAATTTATTGTTAAAATGAAATCAACAAAAGATAAGAATTACTTCAATTTGATTCTTTAAAAATTACTTCCATTTATCATAAAAAGTGTGGTAAAAGTGGTGTTACGAGAAATAAATAAAGACGAGATGTTAAAAATAGACCATTTTTTCCTAAACTTAGCTCGTCCAATTCTCTTTCAAATATTTCATCATCTTTTCATTTCACATAATCTTAAAAGAATACGTGCAAGAATTACATTAATGCGTGTTATTGATAATAATTTTAAGGAACTGAAAATTATGAGTGGTCAATTAAGTGAATTGGTTAAGAATAAGAAAGTAGAAAAGTTAGCATAAATGATAGGAAGAATCACGTATGTATTTGTAATCAATCAAATGAAATAATTATGAACAAGAGTATAAATAGGGGAGATGCTGCAGTACCGGGCCGGTATGGTACAAAAACACATTTGTGTTACCCTACTATAGGCACCTCAAATACGCTGTTGGTCCCTAAGTGTTCAACATATTTGAGCTACCCTCACACACAGGTACCTCGATACCATATTAGCCTCGTACCGCAGAATTTCCCGTATAAATAGAAGGGCCTTGCAAAACGTCTTCAATGTTTCAGTTATGACTTTTCACTTTTTAATATTTTATCATTTATCATGCTGAGAAAATTGATGGAAAGAGGGAATTATAGGTAATTTTCTACATAGTGACTAATAATTATGAAGGATTTATAAAGTGGTTGATAATGTAGATAGAATATTTACAACATCCCCAATAGAGTTCTTGATATATAATGGGGAGTTAAAATAAGAGAGAATGAGAGATGTTCTAAAAACCGGAACATAAAATAGAGATATGGAGAAAAAGATCTTAAGAGTGCACAATGAGTGATTCAAATTTAAAATTCTATATGTGTGCGCAACGCACTACTTAAAAACTAGTAACATCAAAAGTAGAGATCTATTTAGATGCCCAAACAACTAATGGTAAGTTAGCAATTATGACAGAAACTCTAGGAATCTTTTTGCAGTCACTAACCTCATCAGCAAAACACGTATCCTCTTCACTAATGCCTCCAAGATCTGGAACACCATCATCTGATATCCAAAGTACCTGTGAATTACAAGCTTAGTTATCAATTTCGTTTCATTTCGGCTGAAACGTTTCGGTTCCGGCGAGGAACCGAGGAACCGAAATGAAATAGGGGTTGTAATTTTTCGGCCTGTTTCGGCCGAATTTCAATCTGTTTCGGCCGGAATACTCCTATGAATTTATTCTCAACATGTTTCTTTTGCAGAGGTATGGTGGGATCAGTTTGGTGGAGATACTACTGAATTACAAAGTTTAATGAGGATGATGATGATGAACTCAAGCAAATTAGTTGTGATGTTAAACATTTGTGTGTTTTATGATGATAATACTATTTAATATGATGTTTTTTGTTGAATTTTAATGTCATTAATATGATGTTTTGTTGAATTCTAATGGTAGTTACATATTATTTGCATGATATAATCTATTGATTCAATTTTTTTCTTAGCTATATTATATATAATAAATTTTATAACATTATTTTAGATGATCGAAATTTTTTTCCGAAACGGCGCACCGAAACACCAAAATATCCAAAAGTTTCATTTTTTCAGAAAACCGAAACGGACACAAACGAAATTGACTACTATGATTACAAGTCAAAGATCTCAACCAATTTTCTTCTGGAAACATCCTATAGGCTACAATGTGTAACACCCAGCTATTCCATCCAAAAAGCTTCAGAAATTTGGTTCATACGATTTAATAAAATAGAACTATTTAAACCAGAAAGAAAAACACAAACACGGAGAGCAAAAAGGAAAACCTGTTGCTTATCACGTAATGCTCTTGAAAAGAAGATATCTGCTGTATATATTAGCCAATCAAGTTCAAAATTTCCCAATGGTACCTATCGAAGATGTTTCGTGGATTCAGATTTAGATCAACATCCATAATAGAGGGAAGGGAATTATTTTCAGTGATGACCAAGAAAAAAATACATGTGCGTATCTTGCAAGAGAAATCCTCTCATTCAACCAGTGGGATGATGCAGCACAACGTTGCATTCCAATTCTTGCAGCGACTTGTTGCCACCCAAGAACCTGAATATGGCACAGTATTGAGCAAAAAATACATTTAACCAAATTTATGTAGCAGCTGAAGAGCACAAGCAACTATAGGTTCTCAATTTTACTACCTGATATTCACTATCATGAGCATTCGAAGGGATCTTTATGCATGGAAAATCGTCCAGAGCTCGTATACCTGACTTCAAGAACTGGGCATTTGGGGACTCAATGACAGCTAAAGTAGGTCCATGATGTTCTTGTCTGTGGTACAAAATCATCACATGAAGCAGATGCATAAAACATAGACAAGTACAATCACTGGGATATGGTTTCATATATTCTTCTTATCCAAGTAGAATATACGTAACATTCCAAAGACGAGCATCAAAATCAGGTTTCAAAAACCAGTCAGAGATATTTAAAATTTTATACGCCATGATATTGCATATCTCAGGGTAGCTTCAAAATTTCAACAAAAAGAATAATAGTAAGGGTGATTTGGTTGGAATCAATATCACAGAGGAGAGATTGGATTATCTAGCATCACTTGCAAATTGCAAATTGGTTCTTGGCCTTCGAAGTATTTAGGTCTGCCTTTAAGTGGTAAACCTTAACCGCTTGTCCTTTGGTGGAAGAAGGGCTTCGTTTCCAAAGGAGGTAGTGTTACACTAATTGAGGTCAGTCTTTAAATTCTTTGCAACTTTTTATGTCTCTATTTAAGAAAAGGAGTGTCAATATGATGGAAAAATGTAGGAGGAATTTCTTATGGGAGGGTGTTGATGACTGATGAGGGTAGAAGTGGTAACCTAGTAAGTGTGTTGTACTATATTGGTGCTTGGAGTTGGGGTACTGCTTGCTTTTTGGAAGATAGATGGCGTGGGGATGACTCTTTACAAAAATGTTTCTCAATATTGATCGCTTAGCTCCTAATAAATTTTCCATAGTTAGCTCTGTGGTGTGTCTTCCTCTTTCCTTTCCCTTGGAATTTAAACTTCCAATAAGATTTGGACCCTTCTGAAAGGGTTGAACTAAATAATTTGTTAGCTACCATCCCCTAGATATCAGCTCTTGGTCTGCCATAGGGTTCGCAATATTCTCTTCCAAGTCTTCCTTTAGTTTCTTATCTTAAACCCCTTTCATTGTCGGCCTTTTGCACATAAAAAAATATCATCTGGAAAGGGGGCATTCCAACTAAAATTCAGTTTTTTGTGTTGCTTTTGATGTTTAGGAAGGTGAATACATGTAGTCTTCTATATAGAGAGAATCCAAAGGCTTGCTTCTCTCCTAACTGGTGTATTCAATGCAAAAAGGATGGGGAATCTCTAGATCACTTGTTACTACATTGTTCACTTTCTTGGCAAATTGTCATATGACCTTTCTGAAGAATTTGCCTTGTGTTGGGTTATGCCAAGGATGGTTAATTCATTGATGTCAATTAATTCTTATAGGGGCAAAGAAGAGAAAGAAGATACTTTGGAGAGCCACACTTTTCGCTGTGCAATGGAATATATGGAGATAACAAAACTCGAGATCTTTTGAAGGAAATCATAAAGAATCTAATATTTTGCGGTAAATATGAAGTTTGTGGCTTCTATATGGGGGTATCCTTCCAATCTCTTCAGGGAGTTTCCATTCTTTCTGTTCCTCTTAAATTGAGTAGCAATGAGATTTCTTATCCCCTTTGTAAATTTTCACATATTACTAAATATTAATGTTTCGTGGCAAAACAAAAAACAGATTCCCCTGCTTCAATGCCATTGTAAAAATAGTAAGAACTCAACCTGTGCTCACTAATTGCTCTTTGCAGGATTGTTTCTGCATCCTTAACATGTCCAACATAGTCAACCTAAAATGGAAATGTAAAATAAATTAAAGATAAAGTTCAAGCCGTGAACTGCACAGAGTTTATTGTATCACATAGCACAACCAAAGCTTAGGGAAGGTTTTGACCATTGAATACTTATTAATTGGTAGAACTATTAACATAGCTACTATCCCTAAGCTTTGAAAACATTAAGCCTTCTAAATCATGTTTCTGAATTCAGGATATCTCAACATGTTACACAACATATGTGGACATGTCCTATTATGTTTAGCACATCTTTGATATTTTCACTATTTTGTTATTAATAAAACTAAAATCAATTTATTATTGGTTATTGTGTCATTTAAGAAATGCAATTGAATGCTTCTGTAAGTTGAATTATGGCTTAATGGCCTGCATGCATAGATACCTACGTCGATACATACATAGATGTTGGTACACAAGCACACACATACACACGCGCGCGCGCACGGGTATGTATAACGTGTCTGTGTCCTAATTTTTTAATAAACTACAAACAAATGTACAAGTCATGTCCATGCTTAGATCAACTCTATACGAAGTTTGAGCTCTATACTGATCCAAAAAGGTAATTCTACAGAAGTAATGTTTTAGAATTAAACCGACCATGAAATTTTGGTTGGGTAACAACATTTAAGTATTTGGTACAGAAAAAAATTCACTTGGCAATTACAGAAAAAAGCCAGCCTACCATCACATAGAAGAACCTTCATTCTCCATATCATATCATGGGTTGTTGAATAAATTTTAATTTATAGAGCACTGCTTGTAAGTTGTAATTGATATTTCAAACAATTTTTATAAAAATTATCATCATTTTCTACCTTTTTTTCCTCTTTTAATTTTCATTCCTCGAAGATTCTATAGAAAAAAAGATATAAAAAAATTAATTTCCAACAATCTTTGGCATCATACGGGGTATAAGCTCATATTTGGTTGTACAAATTAGTTGCAAGCTTACCTTGAAATTGATATCATTCCTTGGAAGATGAGATTCAATGGACAACGCTTGGCAAGCTTCACGAAATTGTTTGTCAAGAAAAGCTGAAGATAAATCTTTGTTATTATATGGATTAACCACGACCACAGATATTGATCTCGAGGCAGGGAAGTACGTGATGTACAAAGCTCTTCCCTCTGAGATGCTGAAAAATAATTAAGATAACTATATCAGAAACACGATATGTTCTCGAGCTAAGGAGATCAATGTGGAGAAAATTGAGTTAGAGTGGTTTGCAGAAGTGAACTAATGCAGTTCCCTATTTTCCACTTTTAATTGCCTAATTGATAGTTTCAAAAACTGTGTACATATTGATCACAGCCCTTACACCCCTCGTCCCTACCCCCCACCCCTAAAGAAAAAAAGATAGGTGCATGAAATATAGTGACAATGCAGAATCACATGAAACAACTTTCATGAAAAATGCAATAAGCATTAACCATATAGAGATGACAAATGCATTTCTCTTAATACATGCTACCAGAAGATTTACCTATTATACAAGTAGAAGAAAGAGATGGATTTGTCCAAATAACAGCATTCTACCGTAGTCTTCATGAGCAGTTCATTTAGACTCCATTCATCCTGGAAATTCCTTTTCTTGGCTGTTTTATCAGTTTTACAGACACAACCGAGGCGCAGGATGGCATTGAACTCCAATGGCACCTTGCTTTCATATATACCCTGACAAAACAATATTATTAGTATCAAATGAATCTTCATCATTAATATATCTGTAACGGACAGAGATTGAGTCACTGGTGAACTAGAGGTCGAAAACCCACGTGCAATATCAAGTCCTAATGCAAAAATAAAACAGAAGCAAACGAAAGAAGAAGAAACCACGATTTTAGATGGTCCCCTCTAAGAGTAGAAGAATTTTTCTAGCAGTCCACCATAAAAGGACATACTAGAAACCATGTTCTATTTGTCTATGGGAAAGTGATAAGCAAAGTTTGTAAACACTGACCTCAACTTCTGGATCCGCAAGTAGAGCTGCAAGCTTATTGCTCTGTGTCCTAAATTGACCCTCATCGATAACAACCTATACAAATTCATACAAACAAAAGTGACGTCTTACCTCAATATTTATAAGAAGGAACATGCAACAAAACTTCAAAATCGAAATGCCGTAATACCTCATATAGATTATAGCTATGCCTTCCATGAGGAAGAGTCTTATTAACAAGCCTTCCGACAAATGCTTCTGTTATAGGTGATTTAGAATTGAGGTAAAACACTCTAGGAATAGTGATAGGAATCTTAAGCATGACTCCTTCGACGACAACCCAAGCAAAAAATTGACCAGTCTGTGAACTTGGAACAAGCTGTAAAATCTGAACCAGAGAAGATGAGGTCAAGTAGTCAGAGACTAGAAAGATACTTATAGTCAAACTATTAAAAGAAAATTATTATACCTGCCAATAGCTGCGTGTTAAGGCTATTTCTTGCTTCTTAAAATAGGAACCAACACCTATTCCTCTTTGAGCTTCATTACGTCTCATGAAACCACCGAGCTCCTGAGAAACGCCATTAGGATGAACGGGAATCCTTGAATTCGCTAATCTGTCAAAGTGAATGACATTTTACTTTACTAGTAGTAGGTTACTTAAGTTGTATTATTTAATAGAGATTAGATTAAAATATCACAAAGCACCTACATGGCCCCTATTTAGTTTTAAAACGATTTCCTTTCCCTGTCAGGATCCCCTATTACTATAGCTCTTCTCTCCCTTAATATTTTCAAATTCATGGAGCATTATTTAATAGGAATTTAAGGAGCAGTCTGTAGTATTTTCTTGGAAGGTATCCAAGCAGCAAAATGGGACTTTAATCATAGTGACAGAGTACGTTATACCTTTGCCTCTTCCTCTTGTCCAAATTATTCTTCCACTTCCTCTTCTTGTTTTCAAGCCATCCTTGGTAATCTATGTTTTTGTCAATATTTTCGACATGCAATGGTGAAGATGGTCCACTTGCCATTTCACTATTATGACTTAGCTGTTTTTGGGAATCCCCTTGATCACCTCTCTTGATTGAGCTCCTCGTGCCACTAATTTCATAGCTACGAACAACTGGTCGGGGTCCATTTACAGAAGTCAATTTCTTTGGGAAGTCTTCCAAATCTTCAGCATTCTCTTCATCAATCGCGTTATTGGCGCATATCGAAACACTGTTATTTTTTATCGAAACACTGTTATTTTTTGAAAAGGTACCCTTATTCGAGGAGCTGAATATATCAATTAACTTCCTTTGGCGAAATTTGTCCTCCTTTTCACGAACCTTCTTATGTAGCCAATCAGGATGAACCACCCTAGGGACAGGATTTGCAACCTGAGGAAATTTAACTTATTATGAGAGAAAAATCAGAGACTCTTCAAATAGACCACAATGGACTGAACCTTTTGCATGGCAGCAGGAATTGTTATAATTTTCTGGATAGCTGAACTAAGTCGTTGCTTGTAGTACGACCAGTCAATGATGGATCGGATGCCAATTTCTGATGAAATCTTGCACCATTTTCGTACATAAAACTTCATTATATCTGCAAATTTGATATCCATATTTCTTCTTCTCAGTATCCAAACAGAAAATAATTGTCCAACGAATCCATAGTGAAACTTTACCTGTATCAGTCTCAAATATTGCAACAGGAACAGCACGTTCACTTACAGGTGTTCCCTAATTCCATTGGCAACTCAATAGTTAAAAGAATTTGAAAGCAACCAAATATGACAATGCTAAAGGATTAAATTATCATGGTGTAATGGTAGAGTCACAGGGTTAACCATTCAAAGAGAATTGAAAGCAAAAAAAAACGAAACAGAAGAATCGAAGAAAGAGAAAGAGAGGAATTGAAGAAAGAATGGAATTCATATCATTATCCATGAAAAAAGTAACAAGAAGAAAGAAAAAATAGCTGGGCTTGAAGCTTATTCTTTAATAGCCTCATAACTACTTTTCCTCATGACGCACATTTTATTTCTCTTTCTTCTGTCTTCACCAAAGCACATTTTTCTTTTGGTCCTTCCCACTAATTCATAGTGGCAATGATAAGAAAGCTTTAAGCTTAAGTACCAGAAAGGAAAACAATGAAATCCATTAATATTATTAAAAAAAATTCAAAAGTTAACCCCAATATATACCTTAGGTTCGCATGCAACTATGTATTCACATCGTAGGCCTTTATCTTTGACCATTGTATCACCAAGAAAATGAGAAAGTCGTCTTGCAGTCGTCACCGCGCATGACTTTTGCTGACCATAGTCTGCTAAAGACTTGCTCATGGTACTTGATTCTGAAATGTAACCAAGCAATTCACTATCCGCAATATCTTTTCCTTGATTCTGAGAAAGCAAACTAAAAATCTTAGATTCAATTTGATAAATGTACTATCATGTCTTAAATATTGAACAGCACATAACAATCTTCCGAGAAATATTTTAAAGTTTTAACAAAAAAACTATAACTTAATCATGCTTACATCTAGAAGATCAAGCCAGCGATTTGCAACGGAAGCAACAGTCGAATAGCATTCTTCTAAGGTTGACCCGTGGAGGAACTTGTCAAAAAGCTCAGCCTGCAACATAAAAGGCAATTAGTGTATATAAAAAGAAAATAAAAGGTAGAAATAAAATATAAGCGTCATGCAGATTATAATTGGAGAAATGAATAAAGCAGTTGATGAGATAACCCAATGACACTCCAAATTTTCCAAGTGGAAGATTGTAGATCTAAAACTGATGTCCTAAGCTACTTCTTTTATGATGTTACAAGTACATGACACATCACATGACCTTTGTGAACACATTAGAGGGCATCCAACTTGTACACAAAAAAACAGTTTTAGGTAGAGTTCACAAAATTTAGATGCGTTAAAATGTAAAATAACAACTAAAATCTTGAAAAAGGCAAATCTCACGGCGAAGCTTTTTTTCAAGCAAATCTCACAGGTGAAGGAAACTAGCTTCAGTAAGGAAATGATGGTGTGGCAATCGCCTTGACCAGAGCAAGGACAAGTCAGCCATTACATAAAATGCTTCCAAGCACATGTGCCGACCCTGTAAGCACGTGGCACGCCCGCTGGTTGAGCATGCCGATTTGTTAGCATCACATGCCAACACACAGAGTCCCTCCTATCTCTGTCATCCTACTAAACTATAGAAACCAACTGTTTTTGTTTAATTGTCAACCTCCATTCACTGACAACAAGACAACTAGAAAAGGTGATATATTCCTTAAGTGTTCGCTCGTGAGAAGTTAGTTTTGAAGGCGACGTCCCCAAAACAATTAGGTCCTTTTGTCGGTTAGTGAACATAATGGTCACGTGAATCTAGTTAACTTAGTTTAGGATGTCAACTAAAACTAACAGGTCATTGATTTCAAAATGGTGAAAATGCAAAACCACTCCTTGCACTTCATTTTTTCGCATTCACACACCTTACCAAAAAAAAACTGCTAATTTATGCTACACATTATAAACTGTTGACAGTTGTTGACAGAAATATCTTGATTGTTATGGTGTTTCAGTTTTTTTAGGAGTTAGTTTAGGGATTTATTTTTCTGTTTATTCTTTCCATATTTGCAGCAGTTATTTTTCCAGATTTCTGGTTATCTTTCCAGATTCTTAGGTCTATATTTTAGGTAGTAAAACCTATATATATTATGGTTAATCGTACTCAATAAAATTATTAGAGAATTTTATTTTTCTTCTTTGTTCTCATGGTATCATAGCAGTCTTTCTCTGATTTTTTTCTTTAATGGCTAAAACGGCCATGACCGACGGGGCAACTCGAGATGGTTCATCGGAATCATCTAAAAAGGTTCCATCGTCTATTGTTTCGGGTTCCAATGATTCTCATTCTCTTCAAATAACTCAGCACAAACTCAATGGCGAAAATTTTCTAGAATGGTCTCAATCGGTTGTGCTGGTGATTCGAGATAAAGGCAGACTTGGTTACCTGTCAGGTACAACAGAGGCTCCAAAGGAAGGAGAAGTAGGCTATGCAACTTGGGAAGCAGAAAATTCTATGGTTAGTTAATTCCATGGAACCTAAGATCGGCCGAACCTATTTATTCTACAAAACAGCGAAAGAGATATGGGATATGGTCCAGGAAATGTACTCAGATTTGGAAAACTCAGCCCAGTTCTTTGAGATCCAATCTGCCCTAAGAAACACAAAACAAGGTAACATTTCAGTAACAGAATATTTTAATACGCCGACAAAGTTGTGGCAGGAGATGGATATGTTTTGATTAGCATTGTGCGGAGGACAGTGTGAAATATAAGCAGATGCTTAAAAAAGAAAGGATATTTGACTTTCTTCATGGATTAAACAAAGAGTTAGATGAAGTTAGAGGTCGGGTACTTGGAACTAAACCTTTTCCAAATATTAGAGAGACCTTTGCAGAAGTGAGAAGGGAAGAAAGTCGAAAACGGGTCATGCTGGGAGGAGCTAAAGAATCTGTCTCAGATAATTTATCCCAAAATTCTGCTCTTGTCTCTAGAAAGTATGACTCTACTGGTTATGGAGAACGTAGAAATCGGAAGAATGACCGAGCTTAGTGTGATCATTGTCAACGCCCGTATCATACTAAAGAGACATGCTGGAAGATACATAGAAAACCAGCAAATTGGAAGCCACGCAAACCAGGTGAACAAAGCAGAGCTTTTCAAGCTATTTTAGAGGAAGACAAACCAGGAGGATCAATTTTTAGCAAGGGACAGCTTGAACAACTACAAGCCCTTCTCTCTCAATCCCAAGCATCTCAGTCAAGTATGCTTAAATTATGTCCCAAACTGCTCTATAATGCAGAAAGGTAATTATCTCTCTGCTCTAAGTGCAGAATCTGATGTTAATGGCCCTTGGATCATAGACTCAGGGGCTTCTGATCATATGACTGGATGTCATAAGTGGTTTTCTACTTACACTCCATGCCCTGAAAATTTGAAAATTCGTATAGCTGATGGATCTCTATCATCTGTTGTTGGAAAAGGCTCTATTAAAGTTTCTAATATGACACTAAAGTTTGTACTTCAAGTTCCAAGTTTAACATGTAATCTAGTGTCTATTAGCAAATTGACAAAAGATTTGAATTGTGTGGCTAAGTTCTATCCGTCATATTGTGAGTTTCAAGATTTGCTTTCAGGGAGGACGATTGGCAATGCTAAGGAGCATGAACGTCTGTACTACCTTGAACACGATCAACAAGTGAATAAACATGAAGCTCCTTTGACTTTAAGTAGTGAATCTCTCCATGTCTCTAGTGAAATTATGTTATGGCATAATAGACTAGGTCATCCTAGTTTTTCTTATTTAAAAACTTTGTTTCCTTCTCTGTTTAAAAATAAAGATGTTAATTCATTCCGCTGTGAAATCTGTATGTTTGCCAAACACACTCGTGTCCCTTATCCAAGTCAGTCATACAAGTCATCTAAACCGTTTTCATTAATCCATAGTGATATTTGGGGTCCCTCAAAGGTTAATAACATTTCAGGAACCAAATGGTTCATAACCTTTATTGATGATCACTCACGGGCGTGTTGGGTTTACCTTTTAAAATAAAAATCTGATGCTACCTCAATTTTTCAACGATTCCATAAAATGGTACAAACCCAATTTCATGCACAAATACAAGTTTTTACAACAGCTAATGGCCGTGAATATTTCAATTCAATTCTTGGTAACTATCTCAATGAAAATGGGATTTTCCATCAAAGTTCTTGAGTCAAAACCCCTCAACAAAATGGTATTGCGGAATGCAAAAATCGCCATCTGTTGGAAGTTGCTCGTGCTATCATGGCTCACTACTCATGTTCCTAAACATTTTTGGGGTGAGGCTGTTCTAACTGCATCTTACTTGATAAATAGACTTCCGTCTAAGTTCTTCAATTTAAAACACCTTTAAACATCTTACTTGAGTCCTATCCACAAACTCGGTTGATCACTTCCTTGCCTCTCAAAACCTTTAGGTGCACTTCATTTATCCACAATACCAACCAGAATCAAGGGAAATTAGATCCTAGAGCCATAAAGTGCATCTTTGTAGGGTATTCTCCAAATCAAAAAGGGTATAAGTGTTACTGTCCAGCCACTAAAAAATTGTTCGTTTCCTTAGACGTCTCTTTTTTTGAAGACCAACCTTTCTACCCAAATCCCAATTTTCAGGGGGAGACATTAGGCGAAGATAGGCTTTGGGATTTCTCTATTCCTCTTCCAGTTGCTTCCACCCTACAAGAACCACCACCAAACACAAATTCTTCTATTATGTCACCAACAGAAATTGATTTAGAAACAGGGGGAGATTCACAAAGGCCTAGTCAACAACAACCAGAACTTCATGTTTATTCCCGAAGAAACAAGCAATCTCAAGAAGTACAGCCCTTCACGCACCAGCCACGTTGCCAAGAGTCCAATCCATAGGTAAATACTCAATCTCAAATTGAAACAACTAATATTGTTGATACTTCAAGTCTGCCATCAATAGACACTAAGCCTATAGACTTGGACATTCCAATAGAAAAGGTGTAAGAGCATGTACACAACATCCTTTGTCTAACTATTTATCTTCCAGCCGATTGTCACCGGCATTTAGAGCTTTGACAGAAAAAAATTGAAAAGAATGAAGTTCCAAAAAATATTAAAGAAGCTCTTGAAAGACCAGAATGGAAGGCTGCTGTACTTGAAGAAATGAGAGCCTTAAAAATGAATGGAACTTGGGATGTTGTGGAGTTACCAAAAGGGAAGAGTTCTGTAGGATGCAAATGGGTGTTTACCATAAATTATAACTCAGATGGTGCAATAGAAAGATACAAGGCCCGACGGGTTGCAAAAGGGTTTACACAGACCTTTGGGGTAGATTACACTGATACGTTTACTCCAATTGCAAAGTTAAATCTTGACTGGCTCTACATCAAATGGATGTCAAGAATGTTTTCCTTAATGGAGAGCTTGAAGAGGAAGCATATATGGATTTGCCCCCTAGTTTTGAAGGAGCAAATGGTGATAGGAAAGTGTGTAAGTTGAAAAAATCCCTCTACGGCTTAAAGCAATTGCCAAGGACTTGATTTGATCGTTTGGCAATATCTGTAAAAAGACAAGGGTACAATCAAGGCCCATACTCTTTTTTTAAACACTCTCAAAATGGAAAAAAATACTATCTTGATAGTGTATGTAGATGACATCATAGTAACCGAAGATGATACAGAAGAAATGGAGCGGTTGAAGAAGGTCCTTGGAAGGGAATTCGAAATCAAAGACCTTGGACAACTCAGATGTTTCTTAGGGATGGAAGTCGCAAGAAGCAAGAGAGGTATTCTGATTTCCCAAAGGAAATACACATTAGACTTGTTAAAAGAAACAGGAATGCTTGGCTGCAAGCCAGCCGAAACACCCATAAATCTGAGCATGAAGTTTGGAAGAGCAGAAGATAGAATTCTAGCGGATAGGGGGAGATATCAACGACTAGTGGGCAGACTGATATATTTGTCTCACACGAGACTCGATATTGCATTCGCAGTTAGTATAGTGAGCCAGTACATGCACTCTCCATTTGAAGAACATCTTGAAGCAGTTTATCGAATCTTGAGGTATTTAAAAACTACACCTGGTAAAGGCTTGTTCTTTGAGAAAAATGAGATTAAAAATGTGGAGGCTTTTACAGATGTAGATTGGGCAGGTTCTATTGAGGACAAAAGGTCCACGTCTGGTTATTGTACAAAGGTTTGGGAAAACATAGTTACTTGGAGAAGCAAGAAACAATCTGTTGTGGCCCGAAGCAGCGCAGAGGCAGAATTTAGAGCTCTTGCACAAGGGACTTGCGAACTAATATGGTTAAAGAGACTAATGGAAGAATTAAAAGTGCCTAGTACGTATCCTATGAAGTTATATTGTGACAATAAAGCCGCAATAAGCATGGCGCACAATCTAGTATATCATGATCGAACAAAACACGTTGAAGTAGATAGACACTTTATCAAGGAGAAGATAGAAGAGGGTGTAATTTGCATGACCTATGTGCCTACAAAACAGCAAGTAGCAGATGTGCTAACAAAAGGCCTGCCTAAACCGAGCTTTGAAGTGCTAGTAGACAAGCTGGGAATGACATTCGCCAGCTTGAGGGGAAGTGTTGACAGCAATATCTTGTTTATTATGGTGTTTCAGTTTTTTTAGGAGTTAGTTTAGGGATTTATTTTTCTGTTTAGTCTTTCCATTTTTGCAGCAGTTATTTTTCCAGATTTGTTTTCCTGATTTCTGGTTATCTTTCCAGATTCTTAGGTCTATATTTTAGGTAGTAAAACCTGTATATATTAGGGTTAATCGTAATCAATAAAATTATTAGAGAATTTTATTGTTCTTCTCTATTTTCATAAACTTTTCGCAATTATCCACAAGTTTTGAAGTCTTTCAATAGGGAAAAAAATTCCCTTCCTGAAACGATTTAATACAAAACTATTCGAAATTCTTCGGAGAACGTGATTTCATACAGAAAATTTAGCGGCTATTGGCTACATACCGGAAGGAACCAAAAGATTATATATCTAATGTGTTACGTTAGTTTTAGTTCATGAGGAACTCATTGGAATAATCATCTCCGCTCTCTCTCAAAATTCCCTAACCCTAACAAGCTCTCCCCGTACTACTCCCCCACCTTTCTTTCCCCCTCTCATCTCCTATCCATTTATCCTCTTCCCTCTCTCTTTCCAGGCGATAGATGACGCTCCCAAGAAGCTTCTACTCGTGTGAGCCAGTCCTGAGCCCAATCGTGCTCGTGATCTCAACCTGAGCTTTGCTGAGCTTGGGACTAGGCTCAGTCGTTCTCGTTGGGCAAGATTTGTTCAAGTCCGGGTCCGACCGCTCCCATCTACGTTGGGACAGGCGCTGATGTGAACAAAGGTGTTAGGCACCATGTGGAGATCACATGTGAATGATGACCTCTAGGTCTGGGTTTCCCAATTCCAGATCTGGGTCTGAGTTTCGTCATATCTTGGGGAGTTGCTTCTTGTTTGTTGCTTGTCTAAAGGCTTTTGGTCTTTGGGAGGGCTTCAAATCTCATGTGAGCTTTGCTCGAAGCTTCGTGCTCGAGCTCAAGGCGAGTCGCTTAAGCCTGGTGCTGATGCATGACCAAGATTCATCTTGAGGATTGGCATGGACGCGGTTGTCTCGCGAAAGTTGTTTGCGGTTTACCCAAGTTTGTTTTCTTCTATTGAAACCAGGTCTGATTTCTGTCTGAATCAGAGCTGAAGTTAGGTAAGGGGTGGGTTGAGTCGAGCTCCTTTCCTTCACGACTCCACTTTGGTTTAGTTTGCAGGTCTGGGAGTTTCTTGTTGAGGTATGGGACGGTGGGGCCATCAAGTCATCTTCCCTGCTGCATAGCGGCCCCTGACGCCCTTGCAACCCTCGCCAGTTCAAGCTACTACAACATTTCTGCCAAGGACAAAGAGCGGTGCGCTATGTTGCCAATCGCAGCTGCGCATGTTGCCCTATGCATCCCGTCATGTTGTGCTGTAGTTGCTCGCTGCTAATTTTAGGATGAGTATGGAAGTGATTTGTTGAAAGCACTTAAATGCATTCAAAACACTTTAAAACATATTTATTTTACAAATATTGTTGTTTGAAGCACATTTGGTGTTTAAAACACCCCTATTAGAAACATTCATTCAAGTGTTTCCTAAAATGCTTCGGAGTACAAATAAACACCTACTCAAGTGCTTCATACAAGTATGGATATGCAATACTTTCCAACTAAAATAGTGTTATTTAAAGGTATAAAAGTGTTTCAAGCTTACAAGCACTCCCAAACACACGTTTAGTTAGCTAGTTTCCTTGCATAGGATTATTTGTCAGGTTTTTAAAGTAGCTTCGTTTAGGTGTGCAAGGTTGTGCAAGGTTGTGCAAGGTTGTGCAAGGTTGCTTAATCTTTTTCGCAAGGTTGCTTGTTTCTAGTTCCTTGTTTGGGTGCTTAGCTGATCTTTTATGTTGAGTTTCTGTACCCTTAGTTGTTTTCTTTGGTTATAATACATTTACCTTTTAACCAAATTAAAAATAAAAACGCATTGGAAGATGTGAAATGGGTTGAAAACGGAAAAGTTGTAAATTGTTACTGGCAGATTTTGGGCAACAAAGGTCTTAATTGCATAAATTTTAAAGCGCGTGGATTAAATTAGCTATAAATATTCTGTAGGGAGTAGATTGCAAGACAGACAAAGTGCAGGGGTGCTTTTGCTTTTTATTCCTTCAGAAAAAAAGAAAATTTTAGAATGAAAAAAATTAGGTCCTTATTTCCATTTTCGTTCTGCAATTCAACCCCTACGCCGATGTATTATAAGGACTCAGCCTTTCTTGTGCAAAGCTATCATCTACACCCTTGCTAGAGTGCCTAAATCAGTTACCCTGCCCAATAGATCCATGTGAATATAAAGAGCCATAAACATTACGCCATATAGCATTAGCACAAATCTTCTATTGCTATGACTATGACTATGACATGGGAAAATAGATACAAGATTAGAAGAAAGTGAAAGGATTAATTAGAAGCAAAAGAGAACCTGGAAAACTTTGATAAGCTTGAGTTCGCCTCTACGCTTGATCTCAAAACCTTTCAGCTCAGCAAGGGTACCATCATCATTAAACACAGCATATCTCTTCTTAATCAAAATGCCCTCTTCTTTAGAAGCAGGAAGAATCATCGCCTATATGATTTTCTATGTGAACAACTTGAACAACAAAGCATGGCTACAGCAGAATAACATAATCTATATTACCTTGTATGGTCCATCCACTTCAAATTCAATCGAACATTCACTATGAGTCGTGTATATTTTCTTCATAGGATCGATGAGAATCTGAAACACCAGTTAGAACTTAGAAGAAATTCTGAGGTAAGATAAGCAAGCCGAAAAAGATTTATAAAGCACTACAGCAGAATATTCTTAAAGTATCTTACGAATTACAAGTTATAGAAAACTTCCAAGCCAACCTGATATTGATCATTTGTATTGTTCCTTGCCACATCAACATTCAGCATGACACAGGGATATGAGATCACCAGCTTCTTCTTGAAGTCTCTGAAACACATGTAACGTGTTGGCCAGCATCATTAGCTATCATTCTCCTTTCTGATTTTTTTTTTTTAAAAAAACTTTTGGTTCCTGTGAAAAATATAATTTTTTTCACAAGACCAAATTCTCCCAAATTTTTGTTGTATAAATTGAAAGATTGACGGACGACAAATTATTTAGTGTCAGATTCATGAAGGAGGACATAATTTTTTTATAAGAAAACATAATTTAATTTATTAATCAAAGGGAATTACAAGAATGGAGGATAAGAAATCCACCAAAAGAAAACAGAAGGAGAAGACGAGAAAACAAAGCATACTTCGTTTTAAAAGTAAAATTCTCTGGGAAAGATCCAGGGAGTGCACACCAAATACCATCCGTGTCCAACTCGAGTGGTTTTCCAATCTTTTCTATCAGTAAGCGGGCATTCTGAATGATTTTTGCTCCAGTATAAGTAACTACCCCAGCCATTTCCATAGAATACCATCTTGCACCCCTAAATTAAAAAATATAGTGAAGCAAGATGTCAAAGAAGAATCAATCGCAACCTGCATCAAAAACAAATTCATTTATAAAAAGAAAGCAAAGCAAGAAAACTTACTTCCGCATCACATAACCATAGAAGGAATTAAGTATACATTTGTGAGCAAGTTGTAGTGAATCATAAAGAACTACCATATCCTGCAAAAATCAATTAAAATGTAAAAGGAACAAAATACATTAGTCTCTTTTCATGGTGGGTTGATGACATAATGATAAAGGTTGGTTAACGACATCTTTTCTTATCAATGTAGATTGACGACATTTTTTTTATCAATATAGACAGACGACATCTTAAATGACCAACAGGCTGAAGAAGAATTTTCATACTTGTGCTTCTTGGATCTTGATTGGATTTCCAATAGCTTTGGCTTCTGACAGTTTCCCCTTCCAAACTTTGTTAAGTCCTTTGTATTCATACCTTCTATCTCGAAAGCTTAAACATGACGAAAAGACGTACGGTCAGTATCTAAACTAATCAATAAGCTAAAAAAAAAGCCTTCCAATTATAGCAGCCATAAATTTGCTGAAGGACTTCTTCATAGTACTACACAAATTTACCCTACAGCAGAAGCTTTATCAAAATTCAGTGTGGAGAACAAAGAAACCACCTCACCTGCGTACAGTGTCAACATAAAAGGAATTTTCCCTCATGCAGACCCCTGCTTCTCGAAGCTCAGTGACTGGCTTGTCAAGCACCCGTTTATAAGCCTTCAAAGACCCAAAATCAAAAATCCTAGACACGCCTTTAATACATGTTACCTATACATCGAGATCAAATGTACCTTCTGACAGTATTTCTTCAAACGCTCTTTAAGCCTCGTTTGTTGCTCCATCTTAGGCAGGTCAATAAATGATTTTGACAACTGATTATTACCACCATCGACAAACTCCGATTCAATTTGCTTCTTCAAATGATAATAGTCACTGAAATTATGCAGCAACGCCATATAGAATTATCAATCAGTTATTTTTCCCTTATACGAAAGAAGTAAAAAATCAAGGAAGAGAGAGAGAGAGAGAGAGAGAGAGAGAGAGAATAACCTCTTTTTGGCCATGAATGTCTCTCCACGCCAAACCCATTCAAGTTTTCTAAGACAAGTTTTTCCAGGACGGTTGAAATCACAAGCAGTACAAATTTCATCTGTAACTATTGATGATGGCTGGAAATAGAAGAGTAATGAGGCTGACCAGTTATTGACAGAAATTCTCTTTTTGAAAGTGGATCAAAATCAGGCAAAGATATTTGTATGATTAAATAGTTAGTATAAGTCAGCTAGAATTTGAAAAGGCAAACTTATGGCAACATAAATCAGCTAAGTTCTCATAACTCAAGCATTCAATTCATTAACCACAAACTAATCAGAGCATAAAGCAGATGAGTTCTTTCAATGGTTTCTTTCTAAACTAAAAGTACTCTTTTGCAGAAAGTTACTTTAATTAAATGCTTTGTGATTCAGAAGAACTTCTGCTTCTTCTTAAAGAAAAAAGAAAAAGAAAAAGAAATTGAACGGTCAACCTAATGAGGGAAGAAAAAGTATTGACATACTTCCTACAAAAAGGTAATCTAAACTGGAATATTTGTTAACAGAATATCGGCATACCATGACACATCATCAAAGCTGACTAACAACAAAATTACTTGCAGGAAATCATCTTAGAAGTCCATTGTATTTTTTGTGATCTATGAATCTTACATTGGCAGACCATGACACATTGGCAGACCATGACACATCATCAAGTGTGTTTATTGTTTTGTGACATGACATGGTATGCCAATATAAGAGAATAGGAGAGAATGGACAGCACACCTGAAGCCTGTTTGTTAAAATAATGTTCGGATACATTGCAGCCACATCAAGATGATAGATAAGGGGGCATTCTTCACGTATAGGCTCAGCACGCAATCTCATAAGCTGTATCACCCGTACAAAAACAATAAGAAGAAAGGAAATGAGAAATAATAAGCATCTAGCATACAACGATAGATGAAGGTGATTATACAGTAGAAAAATGACAATAAGCAACTGCACAGTTAGTCTGATCTGAATAACAGAAATTTTATACAAAAGTTTATCAAAAGCAATTATAATAACAAAAACCGTCTATATATGAGCCAGGCACCACGTGTATGAATACATTTTTACGACAACATGGAGATCTGACAAGAAATAAAGCATCATCTATTTTCGGGTAACTAATATTTTTGTATAACTGATTCCAAAAAACAGGTCAGGAGCAAGCCAGAGGCACAACAGCAAAAAATCAACCTAAAAAGAGGAACTAACTACCCTATAAAATGTGAAAGTATCACCTTTTCCGTAATAGCTGCCTTCACTTCATCATAATTTGACACTGATTCCAAGTCCATCTTACCTTCTACAGTTATGGCATATTGTAGATCTCGATCCAGATTATTAACCAATTGCTGAAAATCGAAGGATTCAAGTTTCAATAAAGTGTGATTCATGATGCTCTCGTGCTTACATTTGACTTATGTTGAAAGTCATTTTCAAGATTTATGAAAGCTAATACAGATGAAAAGAACATACATCATAGGCTGACGGATCAAGCCTAAAACTGGTAGGAAGGTCTGATCTGAAAACGCCACTCTCAAGGCATTCCACATGGCCACCTATGTATGTCTCACTCTCAAGAAGACGATTATGGTAAAATTTCTCTTGATCGCTCTGGTGTTTGTTAGGGCAGATAACATTGGCCTTGTAAGCCTGTAACAAACATAATAACTATAGAAATACTGATAAACCATAACTATAAAGAACCCAAATCTGATAGTTCAGAGATGGCTCATTCTTCAGTTCAGAAAAGAGTGAAAAGACCAATACTTGCGGGTAACACCCACCTGGACCATAAGAAGCATTTCACATAGTGTCCCACTACCTTTGCGTAAAACCTCATCAGGTGACATTGGGATAATAGTAGCTAGAGAAAAAATGAAGGGATGGACGTAGGTCATGTACAAATAGTATGTAGCAACAGCATCAGAAACAGAATATGAGGCCATCATCTGCAATAACATTTTCAACAACAGACAAAAGGTATTAGAAAGATACGATAAGAAAAAACTATCATATAAGAAAATTAAGGAAACCACAAGTGTGTGAATTATAACAGGGAATGCACTGACAGAAAATCAATAACTCCAACTTTACCATAAAGGATAGGAAGGTTAGTCAACCAACATTAAAGAATAGGCAGGTTGGCTGGTCAGGTATTGTATTTAAGAATATAATGCACAGATACTTCTGGAAGCAAAAGCAATGATAGATTTGTATTCATACATATAGATGTCTTTTGTGTACTACAAATATTTCATTCACTATGTTCAAAATTTCTAATGCTGAAGTTTCATCAAAATTGGAGAGACGCATATTGATTTACGGTGAGAATTAGCTCTCCTCTTCTGTACACTTCCTAGTATTGATGACATAATTGGGTTTCTTTAGTGTCGAAGTTTCAACATCGAATGTTGAATACCTACAATTTGTAATAATCAATGATATTAAAAAAAAGGATAACACATGGTCTTTGTGAAAAATAAAATAAGGAAATGACACAAGCAAAATACCAAGATATGACCTGTAACATGTTCCAACTGTTGTACGATATGACCATGGATATTGAAAAACAAATCTACTGATATATAAGCTATATGCTCATATTCTGGCAAAGAATATGATAGTGATGAGAAAATTTAGCATTCTTTGACAAACTGGTTTACTAAGTTGCTTGTATACGGGCTCACTTGGTAAGATAAGTACTCAAACATGTTGAGTCTTAATAGCCAGCTAAAGATCGAAATTCCTAAATAAAACCAAAACGAATTTAAATAGCAACAATGACTCATCATTTAGCTTTTGACATGCTAGACAATGATTAATCATAGTCCACAACAATCTCGCCAGTGGAAAGTAGTCATATTGAAAGCGTTACATTGACTACATGCTGTTGTTTCTCAAAGGAGCACCAAAACGCACCCATGCTGACCAATTTGAATGTTTGGCACTATTACAACAACAATCGAACAATGTTTTACTGCATTATTTTCAATACAAGATGTTAATTGTTCATCTATTATTGAGATATTGTTTGAAATATGTTATACAAGCAGCAGAATTCCATGTCAGTGTACCTGAGGTTTTTCCTTTGCAAAGCGGACCATATCCTCAGGATTCACCTCGAGAGGATCATAACCCAACTTGGCCTTTGTAACGGCCTGACAAAAGATTGAGAAACAATAGAGTTAACTAGAATATAATTACAAAGATTACTACATATGCACCCTTTCATAACTCCATGATCAAATCATGAGTGTGATTATACTTTGATAGGAGTCTTAACATTCTTTCTTACTAAGAATTTTAGTGAACAAGGATAATGCTAAGAAACCCAAAAGAAGAATCAAACTAATCTTTAGAAATTGTACCTTTAGGCCATGACTACCCTGAGGAAGATAACTATCACGCTTCACCCAAGCAAAGCAATCCAAGTGACATGCAAACCTAGCCCGACACTCTCCCTGATTCTTGTCACACTGAAATCCTACTTCCTGCAAGTTCGAAATCAAAGATATTAATCAAAAAAAATCGTCCATATCTCAAGGCATGTACTGATCAAAAGTCTTATGAAACCAAACTGAGAAAGGCATCAAGACAATGTTAGCGAGAGTAAGAATAACAATGTACATATGCAAGGATACAACTCAGCTAGCAACATTTACAGACCATAAAGACAATCTAATTTCCCCTTTTGGATAAGAAATGTAAAATCCAATTTCCCCTTTTTGGGATAAGAAATGTAAAATATAATTCAATGGGGTAAATAAAAAGGAGTACAGGAAATCCTCAGTGTTACCAGGGGAAATAAGAAGTCAGTATAAATTTATAATTATAGCGCGTCTTCAATTGGAAAGGATCCTAGTCCATAAACTAACACGTACATCACTCATTTTAAGTCCATGATAGGCTGCTCTGCTTTCCAGGAATGGCCAGTCGAAATAATCACCATTGTATGTAACGTAGATACCAGGTTTCACTTCTTGCATATGGGCGAACCACCGTCTGAGAAGCTCTACCTGCACAAATATACATGAACATTAGCAAAAGAGAAACTCCTATAAAATTAGCAAAAATGAAACACGTGCATCAGCAATTAAAAACCTCATGCATGAACGATACACATTAGAGGCAGTAGGATTATTACCTCATTTTTCACATTTGTCACTTTAAAGAACCCTTCAAATTCTGGTTTCGGTGTGTATTCCAAATCGTCTATATCATCTCCAACACACTGAAATAACCATTTCAGAGGCAGATGATTGATTGTATATTGAGTACATGGAAAGATATCACAAAACTTAAGAAATGAAAACACGGAACATGGTACCATTAGGAAAAAACCAAAACTTGAGATACATTTTAGACCTTGAGAAGAATAATTTGAGGTGGTTATTGGTGATTTATTACAGTTTCATCCAAAACATGACACAAGAGATTTTGTTGAACTGAACTCTCCAGAATAGCCTATTCAAAGATTTCATAGTCTCATCCATGTTGTAATCAATGAATTGTTGGTATTTTCAAAACCAAAACCAAGTTTAATTTAGAGGATGAGTGTAGTTAAAAACTCATATTACCAGACCATAACAAAACCACGCTGAAAAAAAAAGAACTCCACATCATCAGAAGTGTGTTTAATCACAAAATTCAATACCGTGTGAGACAATGTCATGGGTAAAAGCCACCACTAGCTTAGAACCTCATCCACCACGACCCTGTGAGACCCTTGTTCTTAGATAAATCACCAAACCTCTTATAGACAAAAATAAAAAGATAAAACCACCAAACCTTTTATCTCTTTCTCATAAACTACTTCCTCAGAAAACTAAAAACACAATTCAATTAAAATAACAATATTTCTTGAAGTTAAAAAATAACAATACTACTTCTCCATAATAAGATAACAATATCAATTATCCATAATAAACTCTTTCAAAATAAGAACCCGATGCCACTAGAATATGAGACACCCTAAAAATCACCGTATTGAGTCAAATTTTGAGAACCTCAAACTTCCCCCATTTCAACAGCAACATTGTAGCTCAAGTCCAAGGTAGTTTTTGTCACAATCTAAAATCTTTAGCCATATCCAAACTTGCACTCTTCAATTTCCCTAATCAAAAACCACTATAAATTTGAACTTTTTTGTCCAACCATCAAAACCTATATCATTTTCCAAGAATATGACAACCAATAAATTTTCTACTGATTTCCTCCAAATCTAGAATCCAATTCAACTAGAACTTACAAGAGCTTTCTATGAGAACCCTCTTCTAAGTCAGGAACTCGGTGCATATAGGAACTAATACACTTATTTATTTAAGTCTTTCATCATTTTGTATCAAAAAGCCATAAACAAGGAAGAAGCACAATAGTTTTTACTCAAAAGTGTTGTAACTGCTGAAAAAACAGTCAACTATCACACTAGACCTCTCTGTTGATAATCAGGTATCCTCGTCCATCAACCATGTAAGAAATCATCATTATCATGTCATATTCAGCATCAGGAAATTTCAAAGGAAGCTTTGTGGTCTCAATATCAAATGCACAGATGTGTACTTCAGCACGTTGCAGTAGATCTATCCTCTTCTCAAGCTTAATGGCAGTACTGGATGCATAAACATCATACCATTGTCCACATCGTATATCTGAGTCACAATGAGTTCCTCAGTGTCTTGAAAGAGATGGACTAAATTAACTTCAGAAACTAGTATATTACAGTAGTCCACAAATTGAAAAGAAAGAAATCAATTACCATTATCAATAGCAAAGCGAACATGGTAAGGAACATCATACTCTCGAAGATCAATTATACATTCTAGAAAATCTTGATGTTTTTGTTCTCTGTGAAAAAAGAAACAATATACTCCAAATCAGAAGATGGCACCAGAAACATGAAAATTGCTAGTGCTACACCAAATAGGAAGTAAAGGAATCTATAAATGCTATCCCATCAACGGTGAAGTTGCGCAAATATTTGTGAACTATCAGTGATGCTCCAAACAAGTAGAATGTGATACTGCACAAAGGATTACCTTTTTCCAGATAATATGGAACCGTATGCTTCTGAGGCATCAGACTTTTCCCAATTTCTTTCAACAACATGCAGAAGTTCCCTCTTCACATTCATCAAGTCTTGAACAGTATCAAAAGACAGCTTCAGATAAGATTTGTTCAAGCCAGACAAATGGTTTTTCTGTCAAGAGCACACAGGATATCATAATGCAACTGAAAAGAGTCATGAGCAGTGAAATTCAAAGTAAAGCACTGAAGCTTGAAGGTAAATAACTTGACTGATGGACTAAATAAATATTACAAGTAAAGAACCAAAAGCTGGGGTAACAAGATAGATTTGGAACCAATATTAAGGCACAACTATAATTGAAAAGTTGTAATTAGCTATAGAAAATAGTGTATTTTGCTAAAGAAAAAAAGGTTTGGAAAGAAAGGGCAACTATAGATAAGTGAAACTTGGCTCGGTCAGCTTTTAACCATTTACTGTTTTTAACACCAAGTATTAAACGAAATTCAGCAGTAGAGCAAAGGTGCAGCACAACATCCAGGTTGAAGTTAGTTTTCTCCAGAAACTTGCATTAACAGTATGCATTTTACATCATATCATATAAAAATAAAAGGTTAGGGAGGCATGAGGATTAACTTTTCAAGTCAGCATCTTTTAGCAGACGCTCCATTGAGCAAATAACACCATGCATTTGGAAATAACCAGCAATTATCTTCATAATCAATAAAAGGATCTCTTTTTTACAAAAATAATAATAAAACATATATTATTTTCATGAATCATGTATCAGTTCAGCTCCACAAGAAACGAAATCTAGAAAGTCCTACAAATATTTCCACACGTAATTCTGTTGCCAATGTGATTATATATGACATGAAGTTTTACAAAACTAGCTCAAGCTCAGACAGTTCAAGGTTCAAAAGGTTGCCAATAAATTCCTGGCTCTCTCCCCTCAACCTCGAGACCACAATAAAATACTTCTTCGGAAAGCAAAATTGGAAAGCAAATGAGTGAGAAAATGCTGAGATGTGATTAATTTTGTATGCTACAATTAGAAAATGAGCAATTCATTGTAGGATATGGTGATTATACACATGGACTCGATGAAAATAAGATGTATTTTTTATGAGTTAGAACTTACAAGATCAAGGTCCTCCTTTTCCACAATTTCGATATCAGCAATTTGGCTTTCATAACGCCTTCTTAAATAGGCTTCAACATCCATTTTCATCTCATCCTACAACATTCACATCAACCACAATTTCCCTGGTTATTCAAAATTACTCCAGTCACAGAAAGTCAAGGTGACAAGCGTCACATGTGCACTACTGCTAGAGATATACCTTCGTGGCTGCATAGAAATATGGCCGGAACTTGTATTTCGTTTTAAAACTAGAGCCATCCTGCATCCAAAAAAAGAGTTTTTTTTTACTAGATGCTTACAAAACCACTATCATCACGACAATAACTGTCATTGAACCATTTTACCTGTGTGACAAAGTATAGATCAATGCAACTATAGACTTTTTTGGTGTCCTGATCCTCCGAAGATGACTGCAAATATACAATTGAGCATCCATAATTTCCTTTGTGTAATGCATGAATTCAATAACTAAATAGGAAAATTTGAATGTAAAGCAAGATTTATAATGTTATTTGTGTCTAGATGTTCTATACATCATGCCTTAAGGAAGAGGAACAAAGAGAGATGTTTGAACACTAATAACTATGAAATTGACTTACGGAAGCAAAAGTGAGCAACCATCCAAGCCTCTTTTCGCCTTCGGAGAAAAGATCGAATCCTAGCTTTGACTCAAGCTCTTCCTCTGCGGTCCGGATAACCTTCTGCTTCTTTGAGGTCCAGCTGCCCGTACGATTCCATCTTCGGCTTTCGCCGCTCATTATCTGGTTTACTTAATCGAATAATTTGCCAGCGAGTGCTGGGAGATCAGATGAGAGCGTTAGCAAGGAAGTAGATAGATAAAGTGAAGTGTGAGAGCTTTCTCTAAACCCTTCGAATCTGACACTGAATGAAACGCCGGGATCTCTGTGTTCTTGGAGCGTTTTCCCGCGCTTTTGTGGTGTTTTATTTAGGCTAAAATATAAATTAGCCCCTCCAAACTTATCTTTAATATATTAAAATGAGAATGAAATTAGAATGAGAATAATTTTTTTACTTTTTACCTAATTATTATTAATTTTAAAATTATATGAATTTATTAATAGTGCATCATTAATTATAATTTTTTTATTTTTTATTTTTCAAAATAATGTATCTCTTGGGTAAATTTTTTATTTTTTTTATCGTTTGTAATTTGAAATATATTCTTAGACGTGAGAATATATTAAGTTATTTCTTCGTTAAGATATATATTATAAAAATTAAATCAATAACTAATAAAATAATAAAACATACTTTTAGCTGATAGAGATCAACAAATAATATACTAAAATAATCAAACTGAAATATATATATAGGATGTTCTTCTAGCATAACTAAATTTTAATTGCAACTTTTTGGTAAGCAAGATTTATGAAAGCATAAAACTTATAATTATAGTTTTCTAGTTTTATTTGTTAATAAATGGATTTTATTCAAAGTTGTTTATTTACAAAAAAATATGTATAAGAAACAATTAAAATAATAAGTGCATGTATCATGCGCACCACGTGTGTATCTAACTAGTATAACTAATGGCACCACAAGCGCAATGCACATGAACTATGATCAATTTATACAACTTTTTTAAATTTTAAAAGGTTAAAGATTTATAATAAAATAAATAGTACCAACATGTAATACTAAAAACATTTTACTTAAGTACCATGATAATAATTGTAGTTATCATGTTTATTTGGACTAGTGACAAACAAATTAATTTTATCTAGCTTTTTTTTCGGACTTTGACATTTAAGCCATAAAATAAAATTATCGAAGGATTAGTAGAATATATATAAAGAGAGCAACATGTGGAAAGTAAACTTCGCTAGTAAAAAGAAAATCTCATGGGCAACGCTATTAGATGAAAAATCTCATGAGCATGATAAGAAATTTATATTTGATTATATTGGTTGAGTTATTTTAAACTTATAGAATTTCAAATTTAGAGATTTTTTTTGTAAAAATGGAAAACTAAAATAAGACACTAAAAACGATAACAACACTTTATGAAAAAAGTGTAATGTTGCATAGTTGGAATCTTAATGATAGTGAAAGCACTACAAATTATTTTAGAATACTTTCATCTTCATCGTTCAAAAAAGTAAATTCCCTAAAAGTTTGTATTTTCGTAGTTTTACTTTCCTCTAAATGTTGCAATGTATTATATTATATTGAATTGATCTATTTAATTTACTCTTTATCTTATGAATTTTAGTTATACAATAGAGTTGGTTAATTAGAGTTATAATTATGGTAATAATAATGAGCATTGTTATTTATCATATAACTAAATTATTTATCTAAATTTTAGTCCAAATACATTATAAAGACTCCTTAGTATTTAAAAACTCAAATCCACACTATACAACAGTTGGAAAATGGTAGATTTCACTTTTTTTGTAATTCGAGAAAAAAAACATAGATGCATAAATACTAGGTTCGCATCAATAAAACCATAAATCTCATTAATGAAGGGGTGTGAATCTTAAAAAGTAATGTGAAAATATATTAATAGGGCAATTAGATTTTTTTTGTAGATTCATGATTTTGAATTTCATAAAGGGGTGTGAATCTCAAAAATTATAAGTAAATATATTAATTGATAGTTTATGAAAAAACAACCAACAATCCATCACCGAAGGGGTGCAAATCTCCAAAACTTTTATGAAAACAACCAACAATCCATTGCCGAGGGGGTGTGAATCTCCATCACCGAAGGGGCATAAATCTCCAAAACTAATACATAAATTTATTCATTGGTTTATGAAAAATAACGAATAATACATCACCATTGTTGATTTTAAGGTCATTTTGGGAAATGTAGGAATAGTTGCTGGACAAAATAGTCTAAAAAAATTTATCCATAGTTGCTTCACGCGTGTTAAACTAATTTAAAATATACGTGAAATTTTAACAGTAATATTAACGTTGAAATAACTATATGATCTTTAAAAATTGTTAGAACTAAACTAAAGTAAAATAGAAATAATAATAAGTACAATGGTTTAGTTATAATGTTAAAATCGTAATATATAACATAGATCTTTCAATTGTATACAGAAAATGATTTTATTTCATTAATTTATCATATTCTTGAGAATGGCTTGTATCATACTAAGAGATAATTTCTCTTATTTAAAAATATACTAATTTATATCTATAAATTTGTTGATATGAGTTTTTATGTTCCTGATAAGATAGATATTGTATAATATTAAATTTATTAAATTTAACAAATAAATTAGTATTGATTCAAAATCAATATTTGTTATGTAAAAGATCTTGAAATTCATCTTTACAGATAGTCACATTCCTAATTGCATAATATTATAAGACTATTTAATTTTACAAACTATTTTCAATAATCATTTATAATTTTTTTTATGAATTAAACTCGAAAATAGTGAAATGCCTGATATGTACTATGTTTTAAGAGTCTCTAAGCGGTGAAAATGGAATCAAAGTTTATCCCATTCAAACCCCCATTTAACATAGCATACATAGTGTAGAATATTCAATTGATTAAATTAACAAACAAAATATGTTGACTTGAAAATAAATATTTGTTATATAAACGATCTCAAAATTCTTCTTTATATATATTCAAATTTCTAATCACATGATATTATAAGTATATTTAATTTTACAACAATTTAAAAAATACTAATAAAATTTCAATAGAAAAATAAAATGAAAAAAAAAGTGAAATCTCACATTTTTATTATGTTTGAAGAGGTTTTAAGGGGTAAAAAATAAAATCAAAAGTTTCTCGCAAGCCTATTTTAATATAGTAAGATAAGATAAGATAATATTCACATTTCTAATCACATAATATTATAAAAATATTTAATTTTACAAACTATTTAAAAATGCTAATAAAATTTCATTATAAGAACTAAATGAGAAAAAAAGTGAAATCCCTCATTTTTATTATGTTTTAAGAGGCTTTAAGAGGTATACAAGGAAATCAAAAGTTTTTCCCCTTCAAGCTTATTTTAATATAGTAAGATTATAGATTTTTTGTAAATTCATGATTTTGAATTTCATGAAGGGGTGTGAATCTCAAAGAGTAATACTTAAATATATTAATTTGATAACTTATGAAAAATAACCCACAATTCATCACCGAAGGGTTGTGAATTTCCATAACTAATACATAAATTTATTAATTAGTTTATGAAAACTAACCAATAATACATCACCGTTGTTGATTTTAAGATCATTTTAGGAAATGTAAGAATAGTTGCTGGACAAAATAGTCTTAAAAACAGTTCTCCATTGATTGTATCTTTTAATATATTATAGATTAGCAATTTTGTTTAATTATGAAAAACACTCATTCTCTCTCTCGTATCCTTCTTCCATTGCTTTTGAAAAGAAAATAAAACTACAGGGAGAAGAAGATGGTGGCAGAAGAAGGAGATCGCAGGCTCTATTGCCCTAAATTCAACGAAGGAAGACTTTGCATATAACAAGAGAGAGTGTAAAGATCTATTTTTCCTACATTTGATTCTTTATGCAATTTTTTTCCTCTCTATAGAAGTTCACCGTTTTAAAAGAGGTTTTCCTCTACTTAATTTGAGATTAAAGGAGGCTAATATTGTGAGTAAAATATTGAGAGATTCGAGTAGAAAAGTGGGAGTTCGTATTCATTCAATTGTCTTTTTCTTGCTGTCTTTTGACAATTATTATTTTTACTTTGAATCTGCCATTTGGCGTCCGCATTAGTTTATTTAAAGATTTTTCACTTCTTTTTTCTCTCGTGCATCCTTTACAAGTAAGTTCATTGCCTTGCCTCATCTTCTTTTTTCTAATTTCTCTCAAATGGCTTATTCCTTTCCTCTTCTGTCCCCAAAATTAGGAATAAAGATGAGTTTAACAAGTTTGTTTCCTGGTACTGTAAGCCCTTTTCCGACGAGGTCTCCTGTTCTTATTTTGACAGGGACCTTTGTCAGTCCTTCCATATATCCTGGCATTCTAAACTCTAGAACTATGTATATTGCATTAGGGTCAGGTTCCCCATTTCTTCTTTGTTTCACCAGTTTTTCCAATACCAAGTACGCCCAAGGCTAGCTTCCGAGTCTTTGCCTTTAGCCTATTTGGGGGAGACTTCACACTCTCCCTTCGTTCTCCCCTTCTTCCTCAAATTTCTTATCATCTTTCTACTTCGAATGGCTACCCTTCTCTTCAGCTGGAGCTTTCTACCCCATTGTTGTTTGTTCTGGTGGGGCCTTCTTTCTCATGATTTTTGGGTTAGGCACCTCTGAGGGTACCCATCTGTGGTCTCTCTTTCCTTGGGGTTCTAACTTGAGGATTCCTTTTGAAACCAACCATATGATCGATCATAAGACCTCCCATCTGATCATGAGCCACCTTCAGTGCGTAATCAATTTTGATTAGCTCGGGGAGGAGACCGTCGAGGCCCTTCAGAAAGGGATCAACCACAGCCTCTTCAAGTAATCGTTTACAATTTAATCTTTGTGATTTTTCCTTTAAATACCTTCTTACATATATTTTTTTCATATTGTCCTCTACCATAACGCCCTAGCTGCAAAGCTTAATAGCATTGGTGGTGAGATGGTCAGACATGAGTAAGAAGTGTCATATCTGAAGCGTCAATTGACTGCAAAGGACCCACAGCTTAGCGCGGCGAAGAGCCAAGCTAAAGCAGCCAGACTTGAGGCTGTTGATGTGAGGCATAAGATGACCAGCGCACCCAAGAGGTCATCCGGGAGGTTTCTGAAAAGATGGAGGCCTCAATAGTTGAGGCTTTGAAGAAGGAGGAGGAAGAAGCCTATGAGCTGTACACTGCACTGTTCGGGCTGTTGGAGAATGAGGCTTACACCATTGGGTATCTTAATGGCGCTGCCTCTGCAGCATGAACTGATTGAGGTAGTTCCTCCTTCCAACGAGAAGAATGTTGTTGCCCCGGAGATTGCCGAAGCTATCACCAAGGAAGTTGTTGCCGAGGAGACGTAGAGGTATTATGACCCATCGGTATAGCATATCACCCTCGATTAATCTTCTTCCTTTTGTCTTCAATTGTATTGTTGTTGTCTTTTCTTTCTTTTCTTTTGTATTTCACTATTTTATTAATGAAACACTCTTTTTTTCTAAGTGTAAATTCTTGTTTGTACGCTTCTCATTGTGCTTTAAACGGCCTTATATTCCTTAGTAATTTTCGTTTCTCGTTATTGAGTGATTGCTTGCTTACTTAAGCATTTTCTTGAATTGTTGCCTTCACTTAGGCTTTTTTCTTGACATTTTGCCTTAAGTGGTCGCTTGGTACATTTAAACTCTTTTTTATGACTTTTTGGCTTGGCACACTTAGGGTTTTTTCCTTGAATTTTGGCACACTTAGATTTTTTTTCTTGAATTTTTCCGCTTGACTAACTATAACGTTTTTCTTAAATTTTGCCTTAAGCGACCGATTGACAACCTCAAGTTTTTTTCTTGAATTTTGCCTTAAATAGCCACTTGGCACACTCAGGTTTTTTTCTTAAATTTTGCCTTAAGCAACCAATTGACACTCTCAAGTTTTTTCTTGAATTTTGCCTTAAGCGGTGCTCGGCACATTTAGGCTTTTCTCTTGAATTTTACCTTAAGTGGTCGCTTGGCACACTCAGGCTTTCTACTCCCCATTTTATTAGATTCAGGCTTTTGTACTATCCCTCTTATTAGATTCAAGAATTTATGCTTTCCTCTTATTAGATTCGGGCCTTCGTACTCCCACTCTTATTATATTTGAGTTTTTGTGCTCTCCCTCTTATTAGATTCAAGCTTTTATTAAAATACAATACTTAACTGGGTGGAAATAAAAATGAAACACAGTTTTACGTGAAAAACCCTTTAACAGGGAAAACCCTTTAATAGGGAAAACCCATGGATAAGAGATAATTATATTAAATAACAAAAGAAAGCTTTGAAATCATACACAATATTTCATTAGGTGAGCAGCATTCCACGGCTTTGGAAGGTTTGCTCCTTCGATGGTGGTCAACTAATACGAACCCCTTTCCTTCTGCCGCTTTAATGATAGTTGATCCTTCCCAGTTTTGACCCATCTTTCCCCTGTCCATTTGCATGATCTGCTTTAGGACCAAGTCACCACGCTGAAAGCTTATTTCCTCTACCCGTTTTATGAAACAAGAGCTCCTTCATTGATTATAATTCTCGAGTTGGACGATGGCCATTTCTCTATTTTCTTCCAATAAATCTAGTTACTTTTCCATGATTTCAGAATTTTACTTCTGATTGATATCTAATGTTATGGTCGGACAACCGATTTCTATAGGAATGTCTGCTTCGGCTCCGAATACCAATAAGAATGGGGTCTGCCTAGTGGGTTCCAACGGGGTGGTGTGGTAAGCCCATAACACTGATGTTAATTCTTTAACTCATTTTCACTTTGCTGCCTCGAGCCTTTCTTCAACCCTTCAAGTATGGTTCTATCTGACCTCGCTCCTTTGTGGGTAATACGAAGTAGAGTATAAAGTTTTTTTTCGTAACCCTTCATAGAAGTTCCTAACGGTTTTCCTAGTGAACTGCATTCCATTGTCTGAGATTATGATTTTTGGTATCCCATATCTGCATTTTATTATTTCCATAGGAAGTTCTTTACTTCTTCGTAAATTCTCTCTAAACTTCTGCTTTACTCAGTGAAGTAGTCGGTGGCCACTATCAAGAACTTCTCCTAGGCTAGGGCTGTTGGCAAAGACTTGACTGTGTCCAGTCCCCACTGCATGAATGGCAATGGACTTACCAAGGTTGAAGCGCTCCAGGTCCTTACATACTCGTTTGCTCAAACTTGTATCATGGGCCAATAATCCTTCGTTTAATAATTTACGTGCTACGGTCCTTCCCCTAACGCGGCTTCCACAGATTCCTTCATGGATTTTTGCCACGACATATTTCACTTCTGCTGGATTGAGGCACTTCAAGTATAGACCCAAGAACAATCCTCTGTAGAGTTTGCCGTTTAGGATGATTGTTTAATCTTCTATGCTTGGGAATCTCAAGAACTCGATAGGGATGTTTCTTTTTACATGGGTGCTAGAGTCATCAAAGCGTCTGCATAAGAGTTTTTCACACTCGAGTTTTAGGTTATTTGATATTGTTCAAGCTGCCTTATCAACTGTTTTATGCGGCGAAGGTACTTAGCCATTCTTTCTTCTATAATCGCGTAACTTCCTGTAATTTGGTTAGCGACTAATTGGGAATCGCAATAAATATCATTTTTCTTACCCCTAATTTTGTTGTAAGGTGAACCCCTACTAACAGTGCTTCATATTCTGTTTCGTTGTTAGATGCATTGAAGTTGAATGATAGTGGTTGCTCTATAGTTTTCCCATGGGGAGTTTGGATCACGGCGCATGCCCCATATACCTTTTAATTCGATGCTCCATCCACAAATAGTTCCCATCTTTCTGCTTCTGAGCCAATGCTGCTAACTGTTTCTGAATGGTTTGTAGTGAATTTTACGATGAAGTCCGTTAAGGCTTGTGACTTCATAGAAGTCCTCAAAACATATAAAATCTCGTGTTGTCTGGCCTCTACTTCCCACTTAGCTAGTATCTTGACGAGGTATGGCGACTGTAGAATGCTTCTAATTTTGAACTCTGTTGGCACGATGATTGTATGTGCTGGAAGTATGGCTTACGTTTTCGTGACGTGATGACTAAGGCCAGAATAACCTTTTCCATCTTTTTGTACATGCATTCAGCTTCTGTTAGATATTTACTAACAAAATAAATTGGTTTATATTGTTTACCTTCTTCCCTTATTATAGTGACACTGACTGCTGCCTCTAAGACTGCCAGGTACAAGCATATCTCCTCGTTCAATTTTGTTTTTGATGGAAGGAGTGGCAAAGTCAAATATTCTTTAACTCCTTGAAAAGATGCTTTACAATCTCCGTCCCATCTTTATGCTAAGCCCTTTTTTAGTTTCGAGAAGAATGGTTTACATTAGTCCGTTGTCTTGACTAATAATCTGCTAATTGCTGCCAGCTTTCCCATTAGACTCTGTATGTCCTTTAGAGTTGTTGGGGCCTTTATTTCTACTATTACTTTTACCTGGTCTGGGTTGATTTCGATTCCCCTCTGTATGACCATGTGTCCCAAAAATTTTATAGCTTTGGCTTTAAAAGCGCACTGATCTGGATTCAACTTCATGTTGTGCTTATGCAACTCTGAAAATGCTTCCTCTAGGTGGTTGATACGATCTGGCCAATTTATTGATTTCCCTAGCATGTCGTCCATATAAACCTTCATCATCCACCTTATTTGTCTTTGGAATATATGGTTCACTAATCGCTGATAGGTTGCCCTGGCATTCTTTAGGCCGAACGACATATTCTTGTAGCAATAAATTCCTTGGTCAGTTTGAAGGACATATTCTCCTGGTCTAGTGGGTACATCTTTACTTGGTTGTAATTGAAGAATGCATCCATGAAACTGAGAAGCATATGTCCCACCGTCGCATCAATCATCTGGTCAATCTGTGTGAGCGGATAGTCGCCATTGGGGCATGCTTGTGAGGTCCATAAAATTTACACAGACTCTCCATTTTTCACTTTTCTTTTTTACGAGCACAACATTCGACAACCAATCCGGTTACACAACTTCTCTAATGAATCTGAAATCTGTCAGTCGATCTACTTCTTCCTTGATCAACTTCCTTATCTCGGGCGCGAATGCTCATCTCTTCTGTTTTATGGGCTTAGCTCATAGAACGACGTTCATGAGATAACATATCAAATCTTCACTGATCCCAAGCATGCATGTGGTGGTCTAGACAAAGATGTATTTATTTCTTCTTAGAAAGGCTATTATCTCACGTTTATTCATTCTTAGAAAGGCTATTATGTCACATTTTTCCTCTTCGGGCAATGTTACGATCTTAGTTGTTTCTCCAATTCTGTCAAGTTGTATTGTTTCTATTCATCAGCGGCCTCATACAACGGTCCTTTATGTTTGGTCGAGCTTTCAAACAGCTTTAGTTGCTATTGATCTTGGATCATAGGTCATTCTCCAGTTGCAATTGTCACTCACATTGCTGTATACATTGTTATGGTAGTGCAACATTGGGCTGCAAGCTTGGTCTCCTCTGATTGTCTTCACAACGTAAGGGCTTAGATACTTTAATGTTTGATGATAACTTGATGATACATTTTTTATTTTATGGATCATGTTCCTTCCCAAAATAACATTGTAGGGGGACGACGTGCTTATGACTACAAACTCGGTTAAATAATTGAACGGTTCAACAAGTATAGGGAGAAAGAAGATGCCTTCCAAATACGTTACTTCTCCTTGATCCCAACTAGTGGTTGTCCTGGTAACTGAAGTTTCGCTGCTTCCACCCCCATTTTATCCATGGTTGAGCGGCATAATACGTTTGGCGCATTGCCGTTATCGACTATATCTCTCCTCAACAAGCAGTCTCCTATCCAGATGGAGATTATCAATGCATCATTTTGACTTGCAGTGGTCCATCCTTCTTCTTTGTCATCGAATATGATGAGAATGTTGTCAGGATCTCGTCCTTCTACTTCAGTGGATATAGCCGCCTTTTTACAATATGTCTTTCTCTCTTTGCGAGTCGTTCCTTCAAGCTCTGTTAGTGCTATTATTGTGTCTATGATACTTAGAGGTTCTGATGTCTTTTTCCATTCAGCGTTTTCCTCACCTTGTTGATGAGTTCCTCTATATAATCCTTGAGTTGATAGCAATCCTTCATCATAAGCTCGTTACTTTTGTGAGACGAATAATATTTTCCCTGTCTTTCTCAACTGGTCCCCTTCTAATGGGAGGTGGCCTCTTTGACCACGATTCATCTTTTATTGTCCAAAGGATTTGATTCACTAGGATCGTGAGTGGAATGTAGGTCATTTCTCTTCGAGCCATGCGTCAGGCTCGCGCGACTTCTTATCCCGTCCGCTTTCCTCGCGTCCATCCTTGTCGCTGGACGCTTCAGCTCTCATTTTCCCAGTGCTGCTAATACTGCAACCAACTGCTCAGATGGTCTCATCATACTTTTCTATTATTCTTTGAGGTTTATGTAGGTTTGTAATCTTAGAAAAGTATGTATCATAGTGAGTGGTTTTTCCTTAGAGAGATCTTCGAACAACGGAGACTAGGGGTCTAAACCTCTCCTGAACGCCAGTCTCGCCATGCGATCATTACAATTTTCTACTTTGCCCATTTTTCTTTGAACTATTGAGTGTAATCATGCAACGATTCACCCTTCTTGTTGGGATCGTCAGGAAGTACTTAGAGTCCTCCGTGACAGACCGATATGTGTGTACTGTTTTAAAAAGGTGGAAGACATAACATAAGAGTTAGTTATAGACATAAGAGTGTTTTCGTCGAGGCTTGTTTGGGAAAATCCTGCACATAAGCGCATCTTCATTTGATATAGTGTTATCATTTGTCAGAATCTCTGCAGGTGGTCAACATGATCTGTCTTCCCACCATAGTATTTGAACTTTGTTGCCATAAATTTCTTCGAGACTGGAGTGGACATAATTTTGGGGGTCAAGGGTATCTTAGTCAGAGAATCCATGTCCGTTATGGTCGTGGTACATAGTCTCCTGACTTCAGCCATTTTTCTTTCCAACATTTTTCTATGTCATGTTCTGTTACAACTTCATTTGCCACATTGACCCTAGCGGCTCCGTCATCCGCATTTTTATATTGAGTGTAGGATTTCATTGTTTTGATTCTCTAGGTTCTCCATCCTTGCTAACAAAACCTCCATATCACAGCTTGTGTATTCTGATTTCATCACTCAGATTGAACCTAGGACTCGACCCTGCTTTTAGCATTGCATGCAACGTTTGATCTTATTTTAGGCATTTTTTATATTGCCTATAACACGCTCTTCCTTCAGTATTTCACTCGAAGCTCTCAATGAAAGCACAAATCAGTAAAGTGATTTTTCCCTCTCCTTAATTTGAGATTAAAGAAGGTTAATATTGTGAGTAAGAGACTGAGAGATTCGAGTAGAAAAGTGGGAGCTTGTATGCATTCAATTGCCCTTTTCCTGATACAAGGGGAGATATTTATAGGTTTTCTCCTCCATGAAAGTTTTACAAATATTTATTAAAATTAAACAAATATTCATTTAGATAGAGTTGGTTAGCCAAATCATGGAAGCTATAATAACCTCCTTGACCGAAGCTGGCTCTACTTTAACTGCCATGTCTTCTTCAGCTGATCCCATCTTCTCAATGTATTTCCATGTCATCTGCCTTCTCACTGTCTTTTGACAACCTGGCAATCTTTGACTTCTTTAGTTGATTCCATCTCCTCAATGTCTTTCAAAGCTATCTCAGATGCATTGTTTGAGGGTGCTTTATACTCACTTTCAGTGCTCGAACGTGCCACAACATGTTGTTTTTTAGATGAGTAGGAAACCAATATCATTTAAGTAGACAACCTATCCATCAATTAATTTTCTACCATAAAAAATCTTACACAGTTAGCATCTGAAAATGCATGTATGTTATAATGAGAAGTTGGTTTAAGGTATAGACCTTCATGAATGGTAACCTTTAAGTGTCTGAGAAGTCTTTTGGATCCAGCAGCGGACTACATAGGTTTGTGCATGCGCTGACTCAATTTGCTGAAAAAATAGCATATGTTATATCAGGTTTAGTTATAGTTTCATATTAAAGTGCTCCAAACATGCTTGTGAAAGTTGTTACATCATACAATAATTCACCATCAGAGGTAGAGCGTTTGATTGAGATGACTACTAGTGTAGAACAAGCATTGGCAGCAGATATGTTAGCCTTGTGCAAAAGTTCACCAACATACCTAGACTGAGAAAAATGTAAGCCAGCAGCAGAGTGGGTTACCTCAATGCTAATAAAGTGATGCAAAAATCCTAGATCATTGATAGAGAAGGTATCAATGCAAGTAAAGAATAAGATATTCAATGAACTAATTATCATTGTGAGTCGCCAAGATATCATCTACATAAACCATAATAAAGATCAACATGTGGCAATGATGGAGGACAAAGAGAGAGGTATCCGATTGAGTTGGTTTGAAACCCTTATGCACGAGAGTGGTTTTCAATCTGGCATATCAGGCTATTGAAGCTTGCTTTAGGCTATAAAGTACCTTATTAAGCTTACAAATATGTTGTGGTTTGGCTGCGTTAATGAACCCCCCAAATTGAACCATAAACACTAGTTCTTGCAATAATCTATTAAGGAAAGCATGATTAACATCTAACTATCTTATCTCCCACTAATGGGTTAAGGAAATGGTAAGAATGACCATGATAGTCACTGACTTGAGCACAAAGCTAAATGTTTGAGAATAATCAATCCTAGGGGTTTGGTGGAAGCCCTTAGCCACAAGTCTAACTTTGTATTTTTGTACACTACCATCAGGGCTAATTTTAAGCTTAAACACATTGTTTTAGCCCGAAAACTACGACAATAATTCTTTTGTAATCTCCCTTTGAGATTATGTTTCTCTCCAAATGACGGTTTTGGTCAAAGGCCGTAACTATGATCTTCATGCACTCTTCTCTCCAAATGGGGCTCCTTGTGTCCTTCAATTCTAAAATGCAAACAAATAACTCCAATACGAGGAGAATCGAGTGTGGTTTCCTCATCGAGGAGCCTCCGATGCTTAAGTTAGTCGATGGTCGATCTCTTAGAATAATATATATGCGGAAGAATAAGCGTACATTTTTTTGTCGATTAGTGGATACATTTATACCTGAGGCCTCGAGGGCGGAAGAAGCTTCTTGGAGGCGTGTTGGATAAGCTTCACGAGACATGAGGTTGTCATTGTTGGCCGTCAATTAGATGGAAGGGAGATGATTTGACATAAAGCAATAGGCTTTTAATGTCGAAATGACTATAGGAAGGCCATCCTGACACTTTGTCATGATGATCAGATCTGTGAGGCGCTACTTCTGGCAAGTAATGATGACCTTACGCTCGAGGTTGGCCGAGCATTCTGTGTAGACTATATTCTTGTCCTTCCATGAGCTCGGCTCGGTGCGTTCCAAGCTCTATAAGGGTCGACCAGTCGAGGTAAGTTCCACTCCTTTCTTGGTATAGGGAGTTTCCAATTATGGCGGCGACACGCGTCGTTGTGTTGTGTTATTGGAGGTTAGAAAAACACTCGTAACAGTTGCCCTCAATTGAGGACTAGGGTGCCTTTTGCTTAGCCTGGTCCAAAGACTTTTATTGCCTGCGCTTCTTGTCCTAACCGCCTTTACTCACTAATGGAGGTTACACCAAATGGAGTTAGTTACTCAACCATTTTTCGTGTGCACCGTTTCAACTTCCCCTCGCTTCGAGATAGTCATTCCCATGGGATTGTATGCATCAAATGGCGCGTGGATGCGCGTAAATAGGGTGTCTCACTTCTAGACATGTCGTTTAATCTCTACAGTCGGTTAAATGTCGTTTGACCTTCCGAGATTCCTGTTGATTTATGAATCAGTTGTTTACCAGCCGTAGGATGGATCTAATGGTCATCATTACAATCGATTCGAGTGCCCCATTAAATGAGCGGTTTCCTTTCTCTTTAGACCTATAAATAGCTAGCTTCCTTATTCTTTACTCCATCCTTCCTTTTGAATTAAAGTCTTCATTTTCATCCATGATCTCTTTCCTTTGTGAAAATTGTGACTTTTTTCCTTTTATGGGCCTCCCTCATTCTTTGGAGGGGGCTTCCTCCTGGCTTCCCTTGCCCATGACTTTATCTACCTTTTTGTTATTCTTGGAATGTCGTGCCTCAGAGTTGCTAAGGTACCATCCGTGGTGATTTTCTTACCCTCGACAAACTTGTCCGTCGGGTTTTCGTAGCCTACCAAGAGGCCTCGTCCTTGGGCGTATGATGAGGTGGCATCCTCGACTGCATCCTATCTTATTCCTGTTCACCGCTCCTTGCATTCTGCAGCCCTTGGTCCTTTCAGGCCACCAGCTGCTTGTGGCAGCATGCCTTCGAAGCGGTTGCATCCATTGTAATCACTATCTCTTTGGGATCACCTCGAATTTGAGGATGTCTACCGTCTTCTTCTCTCTTTCTAAGTAGGAGAGATTGAGGCCTTCTTCATCCTCAACTCGGAAGTTGGCCACTGCCCGTGGTTTGAGTAGAGCAACCGGAGTCCTCAAGACTATAACAGAGCTTAAGAAAGCCATGGAGATGTTGTGGCCCCTGGTCTAGAGGGTTCATGCTGTTTAGTTAGCCTAGGAGGGGATCTTTCTCTTATCCGATGAGATTTTTGTACTTGTAACCCTTTGTTTATCAATGAGAATAAACTTTTTTTTTTATTTCTGGCTCCCTTATTCAGCTCTACTTTTGCTCTTTATTTTTCTTGTCGTGAGTCACACGCCCTGAGTAGAGATTCTTACTTTCCCCAAGCTCTAAGTTGATATGTGCGTGATCTTTATCTTATTTGACTGAGGAGTGTCGTACTTTTACTTTTGTTGATTTGACTTACATGATTGCTAAGATTATGAGCTCGAGTGGGTCCAAAAATGACCATGGTCCCTTTTGGTGTGTTGCCCCTATTCAGAGTTGTTCCTCTTTTAAGGGGTCTGGTCGGGCAGGCTGTTGCTATGGGACATCCTTACACTTGGTCAAAGTGAAATCTTTTTCCTTTGGCGATTAGTCAAAGGATTTTCCTTTGGTGGGCCGTAGTGATATGCTCCTAGCCGCGAGTCCTAGCTTTGGTCGGACGTTTTCCTTGTAAGTTCGTGATACATTCTCTTCCTTTTGGATATGATTGCTCTGGTTGGGTCCTTTAACATATCCTGGCGAGCAGTCTTTGATTTCTAGTCAGATCCTCCTATACTAGTTTTGTCTTGTTGGACTGAAAGAGTTTGATATCCATCTTGTCGATATCTAGTCATACTTTTCCTATCTCTAGCTATGTTCCGTCCTTGAGCTGATGGGCTTGACTGATAGCCCCTTGTTGATATCTGAGCCTTGTATGGTTCTTTGAGTCGAGGTATTATCTTTGCTTCCCTCGGGCTTTGATTCAGTCTGGGTAATACATGTCCTTTGTTTCTTGGTTACTCCAAGAGTCGTGTTGTGTATCCTTGACACCCTTTGTTGATCCGAGTTACTTCGGGTCGAGAGTAGCCTTAGCCACATACGTTTATTTCTTGGTGAGCCATATTGCTCTAAGTCATCGGGTACTCATGTTCCGACAATACCCTTAATCCCTCATGCAAGTTGATGTGCTCAACATACATCTCTTACATTAATATCTAGTCGGGCTTTACTTGGGCCTAGGTAGGTCTTGTCTTCTGAGTTGAGGTGCTCAACATACATCTCCTATAGTCTATATCTAGCCAAGATTTGATTGGGCTTGGGTTGATCTCATCTGTGAACTAAGGTGCTTGAAATACATCTCCTATTGTTGATCTCGTATGCCAGCTGAGGTGCTCGACATACATCTGCCCTTGTCGATATCTAGCCAGACTTTGATTCAGCCTCGGTAGATCTTGTCTGTGAGTTGAGGTATTCGGAAGACATCTCAACTTGTCGATATCTAGCTAGGCTTTGATTGGGATTGTGTAGATCCCATATGCGAGTTGAGTACTCGACAAACATCTCATCTTGTTGATATCTAACTATGCTTTTGATTGAGCTTGGGTAGATCCCGTCTGTGAGCTGAGGTGCTCTATAGACATCTCATCTTATCGATGTCTGGCCAGGCTTTGATTGGGCCTGGGTAGATCCCATATGCGAGTTGAGTACTCGAAAGACATCTCCTCTTGTTGATATCTAACTATGCTTTTGATTGAGCTTGGGTAGATCCCGTCTACGAGCTGAGGTGCTCGGCCAACATCTCCTCTTGTTGATATCTAGCCAAACTTTGATTGGGTGCGGATAGATATTGTCTGTGAGATGAGGTTCACTGCAGACATCTCCTCTTGTCAATATCTAGCCAAGCTTTGATTGGGCTTGGGCAGATCCCATATGCGAGCTAAGGTGCTCGACATACATCTTCTTTCATCAGTTATTACTTGCCAAATCTTGACTGGTCAGCTCGGGGGCCTTTACTAGTCATCACTCTTTATATGTCCTGAGTGTCGAGCTAAGGGCTCGCCAGTCATCACTTTTTATTTATTCTGACTATCGAGCTAGGGTGCTTGTCAGTCATTACTTTTAGTTTATCCCGACCGTCGAGCTAGAGTTCTCGTCAGTCCTCACTTTTTATTTATCCCGATTGTCGAGCTAGAGTTCTCTCTAGTCATCACTTTTTATTTGTTTCCATTGCCGAGTTAGGGTGCTCGTCAGTCATCACTTTTTGTTTATCATGACTGCCGAGCTAGAGTGCTCGCCAGTCATCACTTTTTATTTATCCTTGCAGATCGTAGAAGGGCCAAACCTTGGAGGCTTGTAGATGATCGTAAGATAATAATCCTGCCACACATTCTATTTTTCTGAAAACGTAGATTCAATAGTAGAAGAATTACATATTATGCCACTTCTAAATGATGAGGAAATGAGATCTCTTATCTGCCAAGTGTGGATGGGCGTATCCTTTACGCTCTGGCGTTTGGTCGTATGAAGAAGATGACTTCCTAGTCCCTAACTAGGGGAGGTCGAGGTGGAAGGTTCTTGGCCCTGCGGTTCCCTTGAGATGGGAGTATCCTGGGATTCCTATTAGCTTCGTGGGCGGGCTCCTTGCTTCTTGAGCTGTCGTCATTCCTCTCTTGTTACGAAGTCTTCCTTCTTGAGCTTCTTCTCTTTTGCGTCACTGACGAGGCATCCCCAACTGTTGCTCCATCCCTTGTTGGGGGTTGTGCATTCTTTCCTCTAAAATGTGCCTTCGCATCAATGGCAGGTTCTCTCGAGCTCCACATTCTGCTCGTAAGGAGGTGTGGATTTAAAGCCATTATCACCAAAGCATTCAAGACATCCCCTCTCTTAAGGAGAGGTCGACCATTTTGATCATCCGAGCTCTTCTTTGGATTATTTTCTAGGCAGTTGACCATCTGTCAGGTCCTTCCCCTCTTGTAGGCTCATCTACTCCGCCATGAGGTGTCACGCGGGGGGGGGGGGGNGTAGGCGTGTATGTCTATTTTGACGGGGCCTATTGTCCTTTTATTTATCTCGATGTGGGACGCATGGGTTAGGAGTTGGATAATCCAAGCCCGTTTATCCATGTTTCGTAGCTGTCGCTCGCACATGAGTGGCGTATGAGCCTCGGTGGCCTATCTTATTTCCTTTCTTCCATCACAACCGCCTCTATCACTTCTAGAGGGTTCCTTGGGGCCCATTGTCTTATGTTCTCCTCCTTCTTCTCTAGGGGATAACCCAAATCAAAACCTCAGGGGAGGGGGACCTGGCTCTTTGTAGTCGGGATTCATCTGGATACACGTTTCCATGAGAGGTAGTACTCTCCTCGTGTTGGGAGGTCATCCGCCTTCCCATGGTTAACCTTTCATGAGGGTTTTGTGGGATCCTAGAGATTTTACCAGGGGCCATTGGGTTGTGGGCAAGAGACCTGTACAGCCTGGGTGAAGGATAAAGTACATTTCCCCATTTGTCGGGTGGCCGTCGAGATGACGGGGAGTTCTTCCCCTGGAAGGTGGATGGGAGAGTCTTCTCTCTCATCGCCGGCGTGGAATACCGGGCCTATTCTCTCCTTATGAGAGGGGACGTCTTGAATGCTTTGGTGATAATGGCTTTAAAATCGCTTCCCATGGACGGTGCCAACAGTTTCAGCCCAAAAACTGCCACAGCTTCTCTTGTAATCTACCATTGGGGCGGCTTCACTCCGAATGACGGTTTCGGTCAAAGACCATAATGGTAATCTTCATGCATTCTTCCCTCCAAACAAGGCTCATGTGTCATTCAAGTCTATAAAAAATACAAACAAATAACTCCAAGACGAGGAGAATCAGGGGGGTTCCTCGTCGAGAAGCCTTTGATGCTTAAGTTAGTCGATGGTCGATCCCTTGGAGTAATCTTTGTGGGGGAGAATAGGCGCACCTTTTTTGGCGATTAGTGGATATATTTATACTTGAGTCCTCGGGGGTGGAAGAAGCATGTCAAAGAATCTACTTGGAGGCCTGTTGGAGAAGCTTCATGAGACACGAGGCATGTCGTTATCGGTCACCGATTGGATGAAATGAAGAGGATTTGACATAAAGTTATAGGATTTTAATGTCGAAATGAATGTGTGGAGGCTATCCTAACACTTTGTCATGGCAATTGGATCTGTGGGGTGCTATTTTCAGAGAGTAATGATGACCTTGCATCGGGATCGATGAAGCTTTATGTGTACCCTGGTGTGCCTCCATCGTGAAGTGTCTGGTTCTCTTAGAGGCTAATGTAAGACTTGACCATCATCATCACATAACCAAGGCACCAAACTAGGCCTGGTTTGTAGGCGTGTATGTCTATTTTGACGGGGCCTATTGTCCTTTTATTTATCTCGATGTGGGACGCATGGGTTAGGAGTTGGATAATCCAAGCCCGTTTATCCATGTTTCGTAGCTGTCGCTCGCACATGAGTGGCGTATGAGCCTCGGTGGCCTATCTTATTTCCTTTCTTCCATCACAACCGCCTCTATCACTTCTAGAGGGTTCCTTGGGGCCCATTGTCTTATGTTCTCCTCCTTCTTCTCTAGGGGATAACCCAAATCAAAACCTCAGGGGAGGGGGACCTGGCTCTTTGTAGTCGGGATTCATCTGGATACACGTTTCCATGAGAGGTAGTACTCTCCTCGTGTTGGGAGGTCATCCGCCTTCCCATGGTTAACCTTTCATGAGGGTTTTGTGGGATCCTAGAGATTTTACCAGGGGCCATTGGGTTGTGGGCAAGAGACCTGTACAGCCTGGGTGAAGGATAAAGTACATTTCCCCATTTGTCGGGTGGCCGTCGAGATGACGGGGAGTTCTTCCCCTGGAAGGTGGATGGGAGAGTCTTCTCTCTCATCGCCGGCGTGGAATACCGGGCCTATTCTCTCCTTATGAGAGGGGACGTCTTGAATGCTTTGGTGATAATGGCTTTAAAATCGCTTCCCATGGACGGTGCCAACAGTTTCAGCCCAAAAACTGCCACAGCTTCTCTTGTAATCTACCATTGGGGCGGCTTCACTCCGAATGACGGTTTCGGTCAAAGACCATAATGGTAATCTTCATGCATTCTTCCCTCCAAACAAGGCTCATGTGTCATTCAAGTCTATAAAAAATACAAACAAATAACTCCAAGACGAGGAGAATCAGGGGGGTTCCTCGTCGAGAAGCCTTTGATGCTTAAGTTAGTCGATGGTCGATCCCTTGGAGTAATCTTTGTGGGGGAGAATAGGCGCACCTTTTTTGGCGATTAGTGGATATATTTATACTTGAGTCCTCGGGGGTGGAAGAAGCATGTCAAAGAATCTACTTGGAGGCCTGTTGGAGAAGCTTCATGAGACACGAGGCATGTCGTTATCGGTCACCGATTGGATGAAATGAAGAGGATTTGACATAAAGTTATAGGATTTTAATGTCGAAATGAATGTGTGGAGGCTATCCTAACACTTTGTCATGGCAATTGGATCTGTGGGGTGCTATTTTCAGAGAGTAATGATGACCTTGCATCGGGATCGATGAAGCTTTATGTGTACCCTGGTGTGCCTCCATCGTGAAGTGTCTGGTTCTCTTAGAGGCTAATGTAAGACTTGACCATCATCATCACATAACCAAGGCACCAAACTAGGCCTGGTTTGTAGGCGTGTATGTCTATTTTGACGGGGCCTATTGTCCTTTTATTTATCTCGATGTGGGACGCATGGGTTAGGAGTTGGATAATCCAAGCCCGTTTATCCATGTTTCGTAGCTGTCGCTCGCACATGAGTGGCGTATGAGCCTCGGTGGCCTATCTTATTTCCTTTCTTCCATCACAACCGCCTCTATCACTTCTAGAGGGTTCCTTGGGGCCCATTGTCTTATGTTCTCCTCCTTCTTCTCTAGGGGATAACCCAAATCAAAACCTCAGGGGAGGGGGACCTGGCTCTTTGTAGTCGGGATTCATCTGGATACACGTTTCCATGAGAGGTAGTACTCTCCTCGTGTTGGGAGGTCATCCGCCTTCCCATGGTTAACCTTTCATGAGGGTTTTGTGGGATCCTAGAGATTTTACCAGGGGCCATTGGGTTGTGGGCAAGAGACCTGTACAGCCTGGGTGAAGGATAAAGTACATTTCCCCATTTGTCGGGTGGCCGTCGAGATGACGGGGAGTTCTTCCCCTGGAAGGTGGATGGGAGAGTCTTCTCTCTCATCGCCGGCGTGGAATACCGGGCCTATTCTCTCCTTATGAGAGGGGACGTCTTGAATGCTTTGGTGATAATGGCTTTAAAATCGCTTCCCATGGACGGTGCCAACAGTTTCAGCCCAAAAACTGCCACAGCTTCTCTTGTAATCTACCATTGGGGCGGCTTCACTCCGAATGACGGTTTCGGTCAAAGACCATAATGGTAATCTTCATGCATTCTTCCCTCCAAACAAGGCTCATGTGTCATTCAAGTCTATAAAAAATACAAACAAATAACTCCAAGACGAGGAGAATCAGGGGGGTTCCTCGTCGAGAAGCCTTTGATGCTTAAGTTAGTCGATGGTCGATCCCTTGGAGTAATCTTTGTGGGGGAGAATAGGCGCACCTTTTTTGGCGATTAGTGGATATATTTATACTTGAGTCCTCGGGGGTGGAAGAAGCATGTCAAAGAATCTACTTGGAGGCCTGTTGGAGAAGCTTCATGAGACACGAGGCATGTCGTTATCGGTCACCGATTGGATGAAATGAAGAGGATTTGACATAAAGTTATAGGATTTTAATGTCGAAATGAATGTGTGGAGGCTATCCTAACACTTTGTCATGGCAATTGGATCTGTGGGGTGCTATTTTCAGAGAGTAATGATGACCTTGCATCGGGATCGATGAAGCTTTATGTGTAGACGTTATTCACATCCTTCTATAAGCTTGGGTCGGTGCGTCCCTAGCTCTATAGGGGCCGACCAGTCGAGGTCGGTTCCACTCCTTTCTTGGCGTAACGAGTTTCCTATTGTAGCGCAGTACACGTCGTTGTGTCATTGGAGATTGGGAAAACACTCGTAACACAACCATTTATTTCAAGTAGGATTCATGTCAGGATGATACAGAACCATATCCCAAGCGTGATTCTATTATAAACTTGAGATTCAAAAATTCATGGAGTGTTTCCAAGGAGGGAATGATAGGGCTAACTTGACAGTTGTTGGTTCTTGAGCAGTGATGCCAGGGGTAGAACAAACAAAAAAGGATTTAGGTTTATAAATCCCAACTCCATACCTAGTTTCTATTGGGTGGACATTTGTGATAGGGAACATGTGGTGAAGTAGAAGGTTGAGGTGGTGTGAGTGAGGGGGTGACAGACTATCTGTGATTGGGCCAGATGGAAAGCCTGAAGTTGGGATGGATGAGCTTGCTCCTGGAGATGAGACATAGCTGCTGCTTGTGCAATCTTACTAGCAGGGATTACAGACCATGAGGGAAAACTAGACTGATGCATGGACTTTGGTTATGAGAGTGTGAGATGAAGAAAAATCATATGAAAATGGGAACTTAGACTGAATAAAGATGACATTCCTACTCTCTGTGAGGAGTGTATGGCAAATATAACCCTTATGCATGGATGAGTAACCAATGAAAACATATAGGTCTGATCTAACTCCAGTTTGTGAGTTCTATAATGTCTAAGATGTGTATAGCAAGCACTGCCAAAGACTCTTAAGAAGAAATAGTCAGGAACCCTGTTGAATAACATCTGAAATGGTAACTTATGAGCCGTTATAGGTGTAAAGAGTCTATTAATAAGGAATGAGGCAGTGGAAACTACTTCTCACCAAAATGAGACGGGTATGGTGGCTTGAGTGAAGAGGGTAAGAGTAGATTCTATGAGATATTATGCTTTCTGCCCTCCCATTTTGATTATGGGTGTGAGAACACAGGTGCCTATATAGTATCCCTTGACTATCAAGATATTTCTGAAAACTTTTGTACTCACCACCCTGGTCATATTGAAGTATTTTGATGGGAAGTTTTTCCACGTATTTTAAAATGCGTGAATGTGGGTGGTGTGTCACACTTGACTTTAAGATGATAAACCCAACTATATCTAGTGTAATAATCTAGGAAGTGGATGTAATACTCATAACCAGATGTGGTGTAATATCCTGACCTTTCGTAAATGAGCATTTTCGTAAAATTGATTTAAAAGATAATATAATTTTAAAATTTTATTTAAAGATGGATTATTTGTAAAACTATTTTTAATTAGATAAGATTTATTCAAAGTTTGATTTTTTTTAAATTTTAAAAGTGTTTTAGTATATAATTTTAAAACTCACTCACACCATATGCTTATGTATACTCTAGTATTACCCTAACCATATTTTTATCCTTGATTCAACAATATCACCCCTCAATTGAAACACATTCACACCTATATACATATACACACTAAACTAGCCCTAACATAATTTTTATATATTTCTCTCTCTCCTTCTCTCCCCCTTGAAATCATCCAAAATGTCTCCCTTATTTCTCCCTCTCTTTCTGCGTTCTCTTTCCCTCTGTCAGCTTCACCATTGCCGCCACCTTGCATCTCCAATAAATTTCTTCTTTCTTTAATTTCTTTCTTCTTCTCTTCTTTCTGTCTTTTCTCTCTCCCTTTGTTTCCTTCTCTCTCGCCCTCTGTTTCTCTCTTTCTCTCTCTTCTGCTTTGTCTCTTCCTCATTGCGTTGTCTCTCATTTTCTCTCTCTCTGTCCCTCTTTGCTTTCTCCCTGCTCCCTCTCTCCGTTTCCTTTCTTTTTTCCTGTTTCTCTGTCTTTCTTCATTTGTTCTTCGCTTCTCCCTCTTTTGCTTCATCTTTCTCCTTCTGTTTCTCTCTCCCAATTTCTTTCTTCTTATCTGTCTTTTCTCTCTCCCTCTGTTTCCCTCTCTCTGGCCCTCTGTTTCTCTCTCTCTATCATCTGTCCCTCCCACTCTTTGTTTCTTTCTCTCCCTCTTTTTGATTTTCTCTATCTTTGTCTCTCTCTGCTTCTCTCTATATCCCTCTCTCTTCCCCTCTCAGTTTCCCTCACTGTTTTTCTTCCCCTCTTTGTTTCTCTCTCCTTCTCGTATTCTCCCCCCCTGTTTTCTCACTTTCTTGTTCTGCAACTGGGTCTTGCACCCAGTTGGCTCTGTCCTGAATCAGTCCATCCTGAAACCAGTTTGACCCGACCCGACCCGGTTCAATTTAACCAGACCAATCTGAACTGGCCTAGACGATAAACCCGAACTGGCTTGGTCTGAACCGTTTGACCTAAAACTTTATCATTTTGACTTTTGGACCCGATATATTATTTTCCGACCTCGTTTCGACCGCTTTGTACTGTTTTAATTAAATCTCTATTTCTATCTATATGATATTTAAAATGTGTTTGTATTGATTTATTTCAAAACAATCTAGTGATTATATATTTTTTGATTTTAGGTCATTAATTGTTTAGTTCATTCTTCCGCTTCAGGTAAGTGGGCTTACATGATGGTGTGACTCCCATTATTATAAATGTATATGCTTTGTGTAAGTGAATTTATGTCGTAATGTGACCCATGTGTGATAAATATATATGCTTCGTGTAAGTGAATTTACATTGTAACGTGTCCCACGTGTGATAAATGTAATATGTGTTATTCTCATCAGCTTTAATTGTCTATAAGCATTTTACGTTCACATATATGTTTGTATAAAACAAGCTTTAATTGTCTATGTGTGTCATCGTCCGATATGTGCCATTTGTTTCGTCGCCTAATTCGTCATGATGTGTTTTAGTTAACGTGTGATCAGTTCTGATTATGTTGTTAACTAGGGGATATGCCAAGGCAAGATATGATTAAGATTGTTAAATGATTATGTTTGAGACACGTGTTATCTGCGTGCTGTGTTAAGCCATGCCATGATCAAGTGCGTCACTTTTATTTCATTTATGATATATGTCAAGTTCGTTATGTTATGTCATGATTGCATCTATGACATGTGAATGTGTGTTATTATGTGAGTTTGCTTACTGAGTATTTTAAAATATTCATTCCCCCACAGTTATTTATGATGCAGGTGGTGATGGCGAGCATCATGAGTGGGAGACTGTCATAACCAAATAGATCAGGAGAATTTATGTTTTCAGTTTTTGATTTGATTTAAAACTTAGGAAAATGTTTTTTGTTAAACTTGGTTATTTAAGTAGTTTATTTACGTTATGATTTTCTATGAATTATGATGAATGAAAGCTTCATGAATTATAGATTCAAGTTTTAATTTTATTTCAGAATTTAATTTAGTTTTTCGAGGTTTTATTAATTATGCATTTAAGACATTTTATCGCTTCCGATATTTAATGATTAAGATTCCGATCATGGATAAGTTTAATGCTTTCACTATTTAAGGTCAAGGTTTTTCTATCATAGGTAAATTAGGAATTTCAATTTGGGAATTTTCTCAAAATTAGGGTTTGTTTCGAATTGGAGATTTCAAAATTATGAAATTACACGTATGTTTAACCCTCGGGGATCGAGGCGTTACATGTGGAAAGGGTTGAGCAGGAACCCAAAGATCTGTGTGAACTAGTTGAAGAGATTGTGTTGTTTTAATGGTGACACTAGAATAATGTTGAACATGAACTTTTCCCCTCAATGCAATAATCACAAAAGTGAAGTTTGTTTGAGTTATGCCTAATATTTGTCTAATTTAAGATGACAGAAGTAATATGAGAAGAGGGATATCCAAGTTTGTAATGTTCAACCTCTTCACTCTTGCATCTTTCCTTGCATCCCCTCATTTTTATCGACATTTTTCATTGGGGTTTTAATGCCATGGAATTCGCACGGTCTTCTCCTCTGTCCTATTTTCTGAGTTGTACATCGATGTTTCGTTCATGTGAGAGCTGTGATTGGCTGAGCGTAGTAGCCTTTTTTCAAAACTTTCCTCTTTTAGGTATATCTTCCCCTCACGGAAGACCTCCATTTCCCCGTATGGGGAATCAGTCTTCTTAAATGTGTTGTCCTCTTTTTGCCCAGCCAATAGGGCTTATTACTTTGTCATGGCATATAAATCGTTATGGCCCCTCTCTGTATCTCTCTTTCACATGCTTCTTCCTTCTTTTCTCTGCACCTGGTTCTTCTCAGTAGTGCTTGATACATAACACTCTTTCACTTTCGAGTGCGGGCTTTCCTTTCTCTCTCTTTTTTCTTATGGGATTGGCTTGATGAGTATTTTAGGGGCTTCTCCATCGGACTTTATGACAAATTAGTCATTAGTCCACCTCAGTCTTCCCCTCAGTATTGGAAGTGAGTTGAAGCTTTTTACCATTGCTAGGCCCCGACCGGTTTTCGGGAATCAATAGGTTATAGACTGACTAAGTTTATATCAAATTTTAATTGATAAAGTATATGTTCATTAGTTTTAAGTTGTGTATTATTAACCATTAAATGATTTATCATTTATAAGTTAACTATCTAATTCATGATTGAAGCGTTACTTGGTCAATTAAAATCCAATCCATATCTTGGTCATTTTAGAAATACTCCTCAGGAATTGATTAACACGTCCAACTTTTCAATCATCGTACCGACTTTATCATCGAATGATCGATTTTATTTAATCGAGAAAGGTTCAATAACAAACTAAACATTATGGTTGAAAAAATAAATTTATTAAAGACCGACTTGAAAATGACTTCAACTACAAAATGTTATAGAGGGGGAACTAGGGTTTGAGGGAGAGATGAGGAAGTTGGGACTTTATTTTGTGTTAGAAAAAATATGGCGTGAACATGGGTATAAATGAGAGAGGGGTAGATGAGTCTTCTCATCATATATCATAAACCCGAAATTATTTAAAGAGAAAAGAGAGTCTAAAAATTAGACTATGACTCTATCAAGACAACACCCCTTCTATCGCCAGAAAATTTGATCTCTACCATTTTACTAACGGATGGACGTTAACACAATCACGGCTCTGTTTTGGTTAAATTTAACTTGCATTCATGAAATTTAAGACATTGATAATTTATAGTCACAAACTTTGAAATCGGGATAGTTATTCCATAAACTTTCAAAATATGCAAAATTGTTCTTCATGGTTTAATTCTGTCAAAATTTCTATCATCAGTCAACCTTTTTTTTTCTTTTTCTAAATCTATTAGATCTATTCATCATGAATCATTAGTCTCGCAAACCATGTTCAGGTGCAACCATTGGCCACCTAAACTTGGTCCGAACGGACAATTGTGTCACAAGAAACATGTTGGTCAAAATAATTGTTTGCCTCTACTTTTCTCTATCGAAACTCAAATGACCAATTTTTCCGATCGTCCAAAGTTTTTATGGGTGTATGTTGAATTAAAAGCCTTCTTTTTTTCATATGGATGGAGCTAAGTCAAAAGCTATAAACTTAAAACTGAAGCGCAATAAAGATAAATTGGCTTCAACAATCATGTAAAAAATTAGAAACTAAAGTCAAGTTGAAAAGATAGTCTTAAATCTTTGTGTACTGAATCGAATTGTTTGAGAATTCAAATGTGAAGGAGATAATTGAATCTACGAATGATGAACAATTTTGTGTTATACCAAATCATGCACATATTGTCATATACCAAATCATGCACATATTGTCAGCATACTACAGGTATCTTAAATGTGTGGTGTTGTAAGTCAAATGTATAGTAGTAGATACCTTAAAAAATTATAGTGTCATACTGTGACAGACAATAAAGAATGATCTTAGAAATCTTATATATATATATATTAGAAGAACTACTGTTATAACTGGAAGAATTATTATATATATAAAGCATACTATTTTGGTGAAACTTTTGAAAACCGAAAATACCCTTGAAATGTTTAGATGGCTGCACTTCATTGACGGACTATATATTGTATAAATTAAAATATCAAAATTGAACAAGTCGTTAGGTTTCTAATTTCCAAGGTTGCAAACGATAATAATTCTTTTCACGTCCTCAAATTAAGCATCATTCAATTATGAATTTGTTTCCCACTAAAGATGCAGAGAATTTATTAAAAACGAAAGATGCAGATTAGTTAGAAAATGAAAGTCTAGAAGACTAATGTAATCGTATGGAAAATCCAAAAGGCATTAGTCAAACAATAGATATAATTACGTTCTTTATTAAAAAAATCATATTTAATTTATTCATTCCTCACCAGATGATGAAATATGAAATTTAACTTTATGGATATGATATGCATTTATTCCCCAAAATACTACTAACAAAATATTTTGTCATTTTCATAATAGTGTATAACATGGCACCTCATGTTTTGTAGTCTAACAAAATTCAGGAAAATCTATAGAGCGATATTCATTATTCCGTAATCACAAGAGAACAGCCTTGTGCAGTATTGAATGTTTCCATAAACAGAATTCATTTTTGAATTCTTTGGTATACAAACAACATTTTAGAATATGAAAAAATAAGACCGTTTCATAAGATGAAAATATTTAGTCTTCTATTATTAGTTTTTAAAATACATCATCAAAATAAGTGCAGATTACCGGATTTCAAATGTAAAGATAAATTTACATAATCAAATCCTATTTGAGTTACTCTTATTTGGAATAAGTGTAAAAAATCATGAAATACCCATTTAAATTACACATGACAATTTTTTTTTCGTAAACTATAAATTACCATTAGAGAATGATATCTGTATTTGTTGATTGTATTAACATCATATCATGTATTAATTTTAATAGAAGTTATTGTACAAAACATATACTATTTGCATTATTTTGTTAATTATGATGGTTTTTAAATTGATGTGTTCACCTAACGATGTTTCTTTTTTTAAATAGATAAAAAATCACTTTGAAAAATAATTAATTGTAGTAGAAAGTTTAGTTTGTTAAGACATAAAGAAAGTTACTTAAAAAGTAACATTGTGATTTATGAAGATCCATTAATTGATATATTGAAATGTGTGGTGGACATATTGCTTTAATCACACAAAGTTTATTGCTACACATATTTCATATTTTTCTTTATACATAAGCTCAAATATAAAGTAAAAAATAATGGATGAGACAAGTGTGGTCGACAAATTTTCTTAATCACACATAAAACTCATATCACACGTATTTCACATTATATTTTATACTTAGTGTTAAATATAAAGTAAAAAAATAATGGATCAAACACGTGCAATGCACGTATGAATTTACTAATATATATATATATATATATATATATATAACAATACATCAAGAATAATATAACTCAAACTAAAAAACTTCCGTGTATTGTCATTAATGCTTAATAGTATGTGTCAATCAATAACATTAAATAGACAAAAAATGACATTAACTATGAATAGTTTATATTGGATTTTTGTGGTTATGAACTCCACGTATGGCATTTTTTTAACACTCCACATGGCATTAATCGTAGATCAATATTAGGTTAAGTTAAGCACTCCCTAATACATAAGCCATGCATAATTAATCAATAAAATTAATTGGTGGGAAGGACATAATAAAGATAAAATAAATAAGTATACGATATGGACATACAATAATAATAGAAAATTGCACCGTTTAGCACATTTTTTGGCTGCCATTTAGCGGAATATCATGTTTTGAAGATAATTGGTAAAAACTTTTTTTTTTATGTAAATATTTAAGCGGACCAATTTACCCCTAATCCTTATAAGTTCTGTAATTAAAAATGTCAAGATTTCTGGAACTTTTTCAAATCTTTTTGATTTTGTTAAAAAAATGTCAGTTAAATCAGTGATTTCTAAATTTTCACATTTCAAATAGTTTTCCGGAAATCAATATGATAGAATTCAAAAGTTGAATTTCCAAAATAAGAAAATACCATAATGATGCAATTTTTGGAATGGCGCAATTTCCGGAGATAAATAGTTATTTTAAAAAAATTAATAATTGTTATTTGTTAGTTTTTTTATTGTAAGAATTGTGAATTTCTAAATTTCTTGAGTCTATTATATATAACCAAATGATGCGATTTTTGGAATGGTGCGTGGGGTAGATCCTATTTTTAATTTATCTTTTCAAATTTTGAATTTATGGAAATTTTGCAATTTTTCGTTGAACTCTCTCCTTAAAACATTGTAGATTATTTTACCTCCCTCATCACCTCTTCAAATCCCTCTTCTGATGTTATGAGATCTGCTCACAACTCGGTCCAAACAAAAGTGGGTGCAACAATCAACGACTTCCTCCTCAAACCTTTCTCTGAGTCTGAAATTTTTGAGGCCCTGACGATTTTCTCGCCTTGTTCTTCCATAAATACTGACACATCATTGATAAGGATATTATTGCAGTCTGCCTGAAGTACCTTAACAATCGCTCGGGTATGTAAAATTTAAGTAAGACGCAGATTGTTTTAATTCCTAAGATTTCTTCCCCTTCAAATGTGGCTGATTTCAGACATATTAGTCTCTGTAATGGCATCTATAAGCTGGTTTGTCCATTGCAAACAGATTAAAGCATGTTCTTCCTTTTGTTATTTCAGAGTCTTAGAGTGCCTTCCTCAAAGGCCGTCAAATCACAGATAATATCATTATCGCTTTTGAGATGATCCTTGCTAAATAGGAGGAATTATGTCTGGGCGGGTTTATCTGCTATAAAATTGGACGTGAGTAAAGCTTCATCACTAGTATTACGGAAAAGCTGGGCTTTACTAGTAGTAGGATAAATCTGATTCATAACTGCATTTCATCTGTCTCGTTTTCTTTCATGGTGAATGGCTCAGTGACAGGGAGGGTTCTCCCTCAAAGGGGTCTTAGGCAGAGAGATCCCCTCTCACCCTATCTTTTTTCTACTGTGTGTTGAGGGCTTATCTTCTATACTTACTGAAACTCAGCATAGAGGGAGATTATTTTGCCCTAAATTTTGTCGAAATGGTACTACCTCCCATCTCTTCTTCGACGATGACAACCTTATCTTCTACAAAGCCGAGGAAAGAAACTTCAATTCTTTGGAGGATATTCTTCAAACTTACTCCAAGGCTTCGAGTCAGACTATCAATTTTGGAAAATCTGTCCTCACCTTCTCCCCGAACACAGATCAGATCAGAAGGGACTGTTTATCAGCTCACATGGACATTAGGATCTCCCATTGCCAGGAAAGGTATCTAGTCTTCTGTCTGTGATTGGTGCAAATAAATGTAACCTGTTTGGAGCTATTATGTCAAAGGCTAGAACCTTGATGAGCGGATGGTGAGAGAAGCAATTTTCTTCAGGTGGTAAAGAAGTGCTCATTAAATCGGTCATCCAGTCCCTCCCTACGTACTCTATGAATGTCTTCAAGCTTTTTTCCTCTCTCTGTAAAGACCTTAACTAAGTTATGTCCAGATTCTGGTGGGGATCTTCTGAGCACTAAAAAAGATTCACTGTCTTGCTTGGGAGAAAATCTGTAAACCGAAAGCTGTTGCGGGTTTGGGTTTTCGTTCTCTAGAATTATTCAACCAAGCCCTTCTTGCCAAACAAGTTTGGAGGCTCCTCATCGATCCAAACTCCTTGGTAAATTTAAGGGCTAAATACTTTCCCAAATGACTCTATTTTGTATTGCTCCCGCAAGAAAGCTTGCTCCTATCTTTGGACAAGTCTTATATGGGGTCGAGAGCTCTTTAGGAAGGGGACTAGATGAAGAATTAATGATGGCCATAGTGTTGGGTTTTCACGATCCGTGGCTCCCAAAGCCCTTACTTTCCATCCCATTCCCCAGGCTGGTTCAAATTTTACCTTAAAGATAGTTGATCTAATTTCAAATGGCAGGTGGAACTGTGATGTTTTGACACAAAACCTCCTCTCTGATGATGTGGTCTCTCTCTCTCTCTCTCTCTCTCTCTCTCTCTCTCTCCTCTCTCTC